>CM032065.1:44577001-44861216 GCA_018831715.1 Matsumurasca onukii | reverse complement strand
TTATACGCTCCGTTATACGCTCATATTCTAACGGTTTATGTTATGTTTTAGGATACTTTTCACCTGAATACGGGATTAAATTATAAATCCCAAAATGTTGTGTTCTTCCTGTGCACAAACATGTTCAAAATAATATTTCAACGTCAGAAATTTTACCATCGTCAACAACAAACTTCAATCAAAGATAAGTTATCTGGTAAGTAAGCACCGTTGTTGTTTTTATTGCAATTTTAAAACGCTCAGTTTTGTTTGATTTATTCTTAAATGTAGTATTTCTTTTAGGCATGCTGACCCAGCTGACTGTTCCTTGGTCATAGGTGGGGAAGGATAAAGGATCGAGACATACGAGTATAGTGAACTGGCGATCTCTTCTAGGTGTACCTTGCTCGAACTAAGAAGCGACAAGAAAAAGGTCAAGCTGTGAAATTGGTTTTCTAAGCTAGTTTCTGTACGTCAAATTATTGAATTGTGGTGATCAATAAAGTGCTGAGCCATGAAATTGTGTAAAACTTATTTCTCTTCAGATCTAGTACGTTCTGTTACGTTCAAGCTTTAAGCTACGTTTGACTTTTGATCAGCAAAATCCTGTGCTACTTAAAACGGGGTTTAAAAAATTATAAATGATGATTCTTATTTCTTGCAAAAGAAGAATGAACTTGTTTATTTTTATTGTGACCCATCTATGGTTGCATAAAATAAAGTCGTCCTTTCAATCAATTTAAATTACCTAGTAGGTAAATTCCCTTGCAAATAAACTGAGATTTCGTAACCAGTTGATTTTTGTCTATAACGATTTAAAACTGGTTTCTTGTAACTTTACTTTTAGTTAACCAGTTTAATTTTGTTATAACAACTTGGATAAACAAAACAACTTCTTAGTCTTCTAATATCGTTGCAGTGAGGTCACAAAAGCTTAACTAGTGTATTTCTTACAGGCACCCTTTTCTGAAATACTCCACATAGTATTTTATTTTAAAATAACCGCTTTTATACATGTGAGGTTTACTCCATCATTACAGTTTGTCAATGAAAAAATTCAGTTGTCTGTAAATTTATTCTAAATGAACGTAGGTAATTTACTATTATCGTTTTACTTCTTAGATACTGATCGTAGCTTTATGTCTAAGTGGTTCCTTCGTTCCTGTGGCATAATTGAAAATACTACCAAGTCAGAATCATAATAAAACCTTAAATTGCCATATGGTATGCCATATAAATAACATGACTGTATAGCCTCCTACAGATTCCATTATTTAAATGTGCGCAAAACCAATTTTTTTTATCGCCGCATACGTTGAGACCCTCATCGGCTTTTTCCCTAATCTTCCTAGTTTATGACAAATGAGCTTTCAGCAGCTAACCAACATTTCTTAATTTACTAGAAATGTACGATGTATTTGATTAATTAAGACCTTGCATAGCTCAACTTACAAATAGTAGTAATATAATAAATTTTAGTTCGTACAACAGCTTATGTCTCATCAATAGTTAAACACATATTTTTGAAAATCAAGCATTCTAAATATTAAGGTTAAATAAATTACACTCTTTTTCAATAATTCTCAAACATCAAACTGTATTTTTTCGGAATTATCGCCCAAGAAATATTCCCCAGCAAATATTCTAATACAACTTGCAGTACAGTGAGGAAACAACAACCAAGACACCAGGGTGAGTTACTCTCAAAGATGCAACCACCGCTTTGTGATGTAATTGGCCAAAGTAGTGGTCTCTCAACCGAGCCACTAACTGTTAAACAAACATACTGGTTGACAAACATTCATTATAAATAAGAAATATTCTTGATTTGTTTGAATAGACGATGAAGTGATATGTTTACACGAACGTATAGGCTGCATGAGTCAAGGAAGTCCTTTAAAGGTAGTTCATAAACTATAAAGTACACATTTTTTGGTACATTTTGAACATATAAACAATTTGAAAATCTGTACTTTTTTACTTTTATCAAAGACCCAAGCTTTAACTTTTTAAAAGAGGCTATATTTAAAGTAAGAAAAAATATTACTATTTATTTGCCTACTTGTATTTATTTGCCAGCAGGTATTTGAAATACCAATAGGTATTTTGCTAAGCATTGCCAATAATAATTATTTTAATATTATTGCCAATAATCTCATTCTAGATTTAAAGTGTCTGATTAAAATTTCTTTTTACACTTTCATACCATTTTAAACGTAGGTTTTTTAAGCTAACTTAATATGAAACATTTTATCTTAAAACTAATTTTGGATTTATATGGCACGGTAAACGTTTCGTTTGAATTGATATCTACAATAAATGACTGGAGTCCATTCTATAAGTTTACGGGGTTGAAGTCCATAAGTTAATTCTATAAGTTACAATTATTCCAACAGAACTACACATAATTACAACTACTTTATTTATTTTGGTGTTGTCACTTATGGTATCATTTTCCACCACACAGTTCCCCTTCAATATTTTAAAATATTAATCTACGACTTAACCACGGATTGTGGCGAGGGTATTGTGTGTTTTTTTTACTTTATGGCAAAACAGGTTAAAACCCAAACAAACATCTGAAGAGCACTGAATCAATAGTGAACTCCAATCAAGCTAGTTTATTTAAAGTTATGAGAATCCACAAATATTTAATTAAGTGCAGCTTTGGTATTGGACAAAGGCGTTGACAATCTCTGTCCTCAGATTAAACGAAGATAGGAAACATTATTACATTCTTCAGATTTCAGACTCAATATTGCGACTCCTTCGTTATCGGGTAAAAATAAGCGTCTTAAAAACAAGAACACGGGAAACAACTTGTTTATTTTGCGTGTTTTCCTGCTTTTATTATATCTAAAAATAACAAGGGTTTTCTAACCTAGAGCATTTCGAGTGTAAATCTGATTTCCATTTACGCCCGCTGTGATATTTTCCTTCTTGTGTGTGTAGGTTTACTTGTTAAAACATGTGTTATTATTATTTCGGTGTTTTTTTAAATGTAAATTGTAATAGTATGTTGATTTATTTCGGTGCTTCGTCATAATGTGTGACGTGCCTTCATTTTCAATTTTACCAAACGAGACCAACAAGTGGATTTCCAACAAAACGGCGATCTGACGATGATGTTTTTATATCTTATAGTCCCGAGGATGTAACAACCCTCAACAAAATCTTTGGATATTGACGAAGGTAGCTAAAAACCTACTTCATTGTAAATCTTCATTACGAAATTCATAAAAAATAGAGTTTTGTCAGTATATTGTTTAGTGTTGAACAATTATTGTTGCGCATTTAATTATGTTATGTTTTAGATATACTTACACAGTCAATATACGAATTTCTGAATGAATTTTGTCTGTCTGTAACGTCCAAATGCATTTTTCTAACACTTCACTCATAAACGGACAAACATTTATGATTTTAAAATTGGTTAAAGGGAAGTTAATAAAATGAGAGGAGTATAGACAGATTAAAGAATAATATCTCATTTCGAAAGAATGAAGCAAGTCTAGAAACAATAAAGTTAACCGGGCTCTAACGTAAATAATAATAACAACAGTGTCTATTCGAGTTCAACTTATTTACAAATACAGTACACCTAAAGATTATACACTTCTGAAGTTATGTCTAAATTTAACAGTTCCTTTCAGTAATTTTTTATCATTCTAAAGACTACACCTCACCATCCATCAAAATATTCATCACACTGATCCCTCATCTCATATTCACCTTACAATACCCACTAGGAGGGGTCGGTGTGTCAAGTAAAGTATCAAATACTTTTCTAGGGCCTGCAAAAGTGCGTCACAGTCCAGCTTTACATATAAGAGATCACGAGGATATTTTTTTTGAAGGAGTTACACAGACAAGCAAAACCTCTAGGTATTGAACTAAAAATTGTAGTAGTTGTACCCATATTACGTACCGGACTACTAGGTAGTCATGGAAGCGGTTCTGTATTTAAATACTATTGTTTCTTTAATTCTTACCACTTGCCATATATTTTAACCGTAACAAGTTTTTATTTCACTAAACCACTAAATCACCATTTGAAATTCCGACCACTCTCATGAAGGTATTTTACGGCAAATATGTGGTGAGGGATGAGTGTGATGAGTGGTAGTAATGAGGTATGAGGTGTAGTCTTGTTACAAACTTAGGCCGAACTTAGAATGGGTCATTAATTAATAGCCCAATGACCAATGGAAATACAAAGACCAACGGCTTAACGTTTGACTTCCGAACCACGCAGGTGATGGTCTGATATATTGTCTAAACGATGATGGGAAATGATGCGGGTATCATCAGATGATCACTGAGACTATCTGAGCCGCTTTAGACCTATATCATTCTCAAAACCTGACCTCCATGAAGCTGGATTACAGGACCACGCCACGAGTCCCAGTCAAACAAATTGTAACAACAAATCTTATTACTTCCTTTCGAAATATGAATTACAACTGTCCTAGTTTGAGTTTGCTAAAAGCAAAAAATAACCTTAAGAGGCCAGTTAGAGCCCGATCAGCCTCAATCCGGGATAGGTAATTTAACGTGGGACATTTTTAAACGATGTTTTTAGTACATTACGTACCAAAACGGGAAAAGTGTTTCTATAGAAGCATAGAGCCATTAATGCTACAGCATATAAAATCAAAATCGTACAACTTCCTTGCTAAACAAAATATGTGCTACGATGATTCGAGTTCTATGTTATTATGGGGAAATCAGGTTTGAATCAACGTAGTTAATGATTTATTTGTTGACGAAAAACAAATTTAGAGTTCAGCAGTGGCAGCCTTAATAGCTTTATGCTGGTATTGAAACATACCTTTTATTTAAGTTCGTTTACCAAATTAAAACATCGTTTTCAGTTTTTACTTCATGTTATAAGTGGTGTCCAGAGTGGGCCCCGTGCCCGCTCTGTCTGGTGGCCTTTAAACAACAAATTATTGATAAAATATTCATTAATTTTCATTTCTGTGGTTCCTGATGACAAAAACAAAACATTCAAAGATTTTAAATACCTAAATTTCTTGAACTTTTCACGTTGGATTTTAAAGATTTCAATTGAGAATTCAAGTGGTGTTTCTTTTGTACCCTTGTAAACAAATGTTCAATTCAGCTTCAAAAACTAGAATTCCTGATAGTAAAAACCAAGAAACCCAGCGAGAAAACAAGCACACGAGGTTAAGCTAAGGAAAACTGAAAGTTTGCTTCAGTGTCTTCAAGCTTGGCTGCAGTTTAAAGTTGATGAATCGGTTGAGTGGCGCTCCAAGCGGCGAGTAAGTGAGTTAGAGAAGGGATGATACAAACCCTCCCTTCGTTAAATCCAGTCCTTATCAAATAAAGACACGTCTTCTTTGAGAGGAAAATATTGGCTCAGTTGGAAAACAATTCATTCGTTTCGTTAAATTTTCTTTGATTTTTAAATTAGCTAATCAAAAATTTAATTCCCTCTTTAGCTCCTCAGAAGGGTTCTGTGCTTTTGTTATACTAACTATACAGAATTGGAGTATTTATAAATTATTATTTTTTGAATTATTTGTAGTGCAATAACCACATTATATTGCACATTCTCTAGAATGCCGAGGAAAACGAAAACATTATTACGTTTTTATTGAAGAAACAAGAGAAGATAAATATAGAGAAGTAATGAATTGATATTGAGAATGTAATACAATGCAAACATATAAATAAAATACACAATAAAATAAAACATTGTAGGCCTAATACAAACACAATATAAACATATTAAATGGATTGAACGTATTGATATCAATAATAATGGCTCCTCTTTTTGACCTGGATTCAAGAAAAAGGAAAAAAGAAGAAATATAATTACTATATCACGCCATCAGCCACCATATTTCACAGTAATTGGCCATCATCTCGAAAATAGATTGATCAGCTAAGTATAATGTTGTTACTTAGGTAAACATAACAAAAAGTAAATATTAACTTTAATTGGTCGTCATTTTTAACTGAATTAACAGTAAACCATTAGAAGTTATATAGTATTTCTTTAATTTAATGTTTTGTTTTCAATTGGGTACCAATTTAATGACTCCTAAATTAGTTGAATTTAGTCATAAATAACGGAGCGATGAGCTCAAGTTTTTAAGTCCAGTACCTATTAGATAACGTAATTGTTCAATATGTTTTATTCCAGCTTCGCCATTTTATTCACCAACTACACCAATCTTAGCGTGTTTTGTTTGGACTTACAATGTTTAAAAGGCGTACGTTCAATAAATGGAATAATTCCTTAACTCCTTTTGCCATCGCAATTAAAACACAAATTGGAAAACCAGTGTTAAAAACAACTATGTTCACAAGTGATTCTTTTTCTTAATATATGAGTATATTTACTTTGGTTAACATTATTTCAAGTTTTAGTTACGTTTTTCATACTGCTCCTGAGACAAAAGTTATAAAAAAAAACACTTTGGTAAATACAATCTTTTGGACATTGTTCACAATAATAGGCTTTTTACCAACTAAGGTATGCTGAACCGTACCCTCAGAAAGCAGAGTTATTACAGAATACTCTGTATCTCCGAAAACACACGGAAGGAGCACAACCCCACAGTTCCTCCCTCAAGGAAGTATTGCAAAACACGGCTCCTACAAGGGAAGCATTGGTGTGCAATTCCGTGTCGTGTAGTGCCTAGGGGTTGAAGGGAGGGGGGAGGGCGCTGGGGACTAGGGCGCCCCTGGTGTCGGAACATTGAATTACACTACTCTCACATGCAGATCTCTCTGATTGATAAGTGGCTTTTGTAAGAGGGTAAGTGCGCGTAGTCACTCGTTTTGTCACTTAGACAACATTTAGGGGTGGATTTTTGTACGTGACAGAAGAGTGTTTTCTGCGTGATATTGTTAAAGGTTTTTTGAAATAAAATTGTTATTTGTAGTAAAACTGTAGCTAAGTAATAAAGTAGATATTCTGTGGTGGATTGAATGATCATTTCTCCAGTGACACGGGCTCGATCCCCGTAGTTACTTGACTTACTTCCGTTGATCCCTAAGTGGTACATAGGGCCTCGACGAAGTTGCGCCACCCATCTCTGTCTTCCGAAAGCACTTTGGCCTGCCTCTATGGCATCCCGACGATACTAATAAAGCAATTTATTAAGTGGTTTTACGGTAGTGCGAGGTTAAGGTCGAAGTTTATGGATAGAGAGGACTTTGTAGGGCTAGCTTTGCCTCGTTGAACAAAACAACATTTACCAATAATTTCTTTTAGGACCAACTGATGAAAGGGGTACAGCAATATAATTTTGGTCTAGAAGTACAAATAAACATCTACAAATAAACTTTCCTGAGTTGGTAATAGTTGGCAATGTCTTTAAAAAGTATTAAAACAATGTTTTGTTTGCATTGTTTTAATAGTTTTTTGGAAAACATTGCCAATTATTCCAAGTTAATAACAAGTTTATTATATCTTAATCGTTTTGAAATCAACTAAAAATAGTTATACCAACTAACTTTAGTAGGTACGATGTGTTGTGGCGAGGTAGTTGAAACAAAAAAAAGATATAAGTGCACTGAAAAATTGTCGCAAAAGGCTAATTTAAAGTTTATTCTCTTCCAGTTTCAGCTCGAGAACACAGTTTAAACTTGATGAATCGCCTCAGTGCTGCTCCTAGCGGCGTGTAAATGAGTTAGAGGGGATCTTTCATCTCTCCTCTTATTTAGCCCTAGACCTACGGAGACACAAGGTCGAGATTTTAGTAAAGAAAATTATTTAGGAATGCTTAAAATAATCACTAAATATCACTGAATAAATCACTAAATCACTATTTGAGATGCCGACCACTCTCATGAGGGTATTTTAAGGCAAATATGTGTTGAAAGATGAGTGTGATGAGTGGTAGTAATGAGTTATGAGGTGTAGTCTTGTTACAAACTAAGGCCGACTCCTCCTTAGAATGGGTCATTAATTAATAGCCCAATGGAAATACAAGGACCAACGGCTTAACGCGACTTCCAAACCACTCAGTTAATGGTCTGATATGTCTAAACGATGGTGGGAGTTGATGCGGGTATCATCGGATGATCACTGAGACTAGATCAATATCATCCTCAAAACCTGACCTCAATGAAGCTGGATTACAGGGCCACGCCACGAGTCCCAGTCAAATATCGGGCTTTAATTCAATTGAATGATTGTTTTTAAACTATCATTTTTTGAACTATATAAGAAAAGAGACGTAATAAGTTAGTTTGTGTTTACTTGTCTTTTCTGAGAGAGTATGTATTTTTCATGTATTTATTGGCTGGCCCACGAGTAGGTTCTGTCAAAAGTTAGTCCCAAATGAAAGCAGTTTGACTCCGAACATAATGAAAATTCATTTATAACGATTACCAGATAAGCCTCATTGGTTGTATAGCTTCTAAAGTGCCTTGTTATAGAAGGGTTTACAAGTAAAATATTACGATTTAAATATTAATAGGACTTCAAGTTTGTTAGTTGCAATTGCAATTGGCTGTTTATTTTAAATTACGCGTGAATTTTTCTGAAACACACTACGGTATATTGTCATCATACATAATTTTTTGTGTTTACCTCAATTTTGTAAAAGTCAAGTTATTATAAAGAGCGTATTGTACCTTTTGGCCTCTCTATTAAAGTCAAATTAGATCTATATAGTATTGTACGTTAACTATTTACATGAATCACGATTTTCAGGTTAAGTGGTAGAGAGTCAAAACTTCGCTCTCACATTTCCAACTTTTGCCTTTCTCATTTCATTTAACTTCAAATATACAACATTCTTTTACAAAGAAATATTCTAAAACTGTTTTTTGACTTCACGTTTGTATTATATTTTAGTCCTATTTAATAAAAAAAAACTAGATCCATTCTATTGCCACCCCCAAGTGCCTCGATTTGTATTAACTAACCCCTCTTCTCCTCACTCCTTCACGCCCTCACCCCCCTCAACCCCGTGTACACCTTACCTTTCAATATTAAGCAGCTCAGCCTTCACCCTCTTGTAAGGGTGAGGAGCCCCTCGCAATATGACGTAATCGTCTGGAATTCAATTCTCTCACTAGGTGCTGTCATTTCAACTTTGACAAGCCAACAAAAATTCCCCAAGACATTCGAGATCATTATGCATTTCGTGCTAGATTGAGTGAGACTCATTTTAGGGGTGAATATTTCTTGAGAGATCTGTTTGTACTTTCGATCTCGACTTTGACAAATTAGCTTGGGTGGTTACAATAGCTAAAATAATTTGTAGAAGTATTTGAAGGACTAACGAAAAAAAGGCTAAGTCCATTTTTATACATGTTGGTTATGTCAACATTTATGTTCTTATACTACTGTAGCAGCAATCAAAGGAAGTGTTAACTTGGACAAATACAAGAACTTGAAACAAAATTCAAAATAGTCCAAAAAAGTAAATTCTATGGAAGTGTATATATTAACTTATTTTTACTGCTAATTTCCATGGTTTGTTAAAGATTTAGACTTCAAAATCGCTCTCCTGTAAATTTGTGAATTGTAACTTAGACGATTCTTTCCGTTAGTTTTTATTTGTAAAACGACCTTTTCAATCCATTTGAATTTAAATGTCCTTATGTTGGATTACGAAAGAGCTGATTTGAATTTAATCTTAAAAACGTAAACTGTATCATAATGAATTTTCGATGAAACACACATTTGTCTGTGAACATGCTGTACAACCTCCTAGTTACAAATTGAAAGTTTAAAACAGTTGTGCAGCAGTTTTATTTCGAAGTAGTCATCAGTCAAAGAAGAAGCTATTTTTGGCGATGATGAAGACGAAAAATTTATTTGAAACCCAAAAAAAGGTTATTTGATTCTGTAACGTTATTTAAGATTGAGATGTATTTGTTTGCGTATATGAAGATAATGCCTCTACTTTTAATGCGTAGAACGATAACTTAAACGCTGAGTTGAAATTTTTTTCGGCCATGTACTTTATTTTAAAACATTATTTTATTGAAATAAATCTGAAAGTTTCAAAGTTGCCATTGTACGTGATTTAGTTTTGTATTCTAGGTTTTGATTTCATAAAAAGAAACCAGAGGCGCATTGGTTGAAATTTATACGTCTTACAATCGCTTAAAATTCTATTCCCATACTACCAACAAAATATTTACTCAAAATTATAACTAGCCACTCAAACTACAATAACTAAATTAAAATAAGAAAGACAAAGTTATAAGACGTATGTGGACATTATTTCACCGTATTTACCAGTGGCTTAAGCCCATTCTGGCATTTTAAATTGTAATTCACCTCTCATTTCACCAATATTGTATCATCTCCTTTTCATCAAAAACAACACAATTCACATTGTAGACTGTCTTAATAAATTATTATGATTAAATTATTACTATCAGAGTAACACTCGATGGCTTGTAATTTTGTAATTCACACAATTTAAAGTCATAATTTAGGAAATAAATGGTGGACTAACCTAAACTTTTATTTGTAAGCCTTTGTTTAAAGTTTGTTGGCTGTTTGCATATTTTGTGTTATGTTTTAGATTACCTGAAGACGGGATCAGATTTCAGATCCCGAAACCTCGTCTTGTACACGAACAAACAAAACAATTTGTGCAATAAAATTTCACTCTCAACTCTGACGTTAGTTAAACAAGCTGTAATATCCCGAACATTTCTATTGGATACCCTCTGCTACCAATTCGGGGCCCCGAGCGACAAGGGGGTGTAGGGGGTGTACGGGGGGGGTGGTCGCCCAAGGGCGTTCATTTGCTCCCTTCAAATCCCAGTGGAGTTTGCCTTCCGTGACATCAAAAGCTCTAAGCCAATACTCATATCGTAAGCAAATACTCCACTTGCTTTAATGGGAGTGTGGAATAATGTTTATGAGCACTAAAATATTATAAAAAGTCAAGTTTTTCCTGTTAAAAAAAGGAGGAGTAAAGACTACAAAATCATCTCTACCACTCAATCTCGACCTTTACCTAGCGTTACCACATGGTCACTTTGCAAATGTAAATGGTGACTGCGAGTCGCGTTCGATTTTAATCCGCGACGGGTTCGTAAGACGCCGATGAAGGAATAGTATATTTCATCACTATATGGGTGATGAACGATATTTTTTTCATTGTGCAAATAATAATGAGAAATAAATATTTTAATATTATAAACAACTAATTAAGTAAATATTGTTTTGAGTTCAGCATATGAATTATAATGTTGTGAAGAAACAGCTGTTACACTGATTTACTATACGTCATTGTTAAATTTCAAAACAACCAAAACAAACTCGTTGAACCAGCTGATGTCCATGCCCTAGGGAGGAAAAGATCGTCAAAACAATACTTTATTTACCTAGGTGTAAAAGTGACACTTTAGCACTGTTAATACATGTGTCTAAAGCAGCTGTTTTCATAGCAGAATGACAAAAGTTTCTTTGTCAATATTATGTTGGCATTTTAAAAACAACACGTGTAAATACATAGTTTAGTTTGGAGCTACTCGTACAACCAGCTTCAGTAAAAGTTAAAAACAATTTTAAAACCGAGCGAGTATTTTAAAAAGGAAAAGTGTTTTGTGTGTTGTGCTTTGTGTACAACATACGAGTATTTATTGACTCTTTGGCAATTCTTTCTTAATACAGATAAAATATTTAACTTAAAGTCCTGTGAGTTTTACTAAGCTTATAACATTCCAGCCTACAACATGACCAACCGTAACGTACACATACTTATTTTACCGCCGCCATGGATCATTAGGTTTTGTTGATTTCAGTTAGGTAGGTTCATGTTGGATACTTTTTCACAAACGTGTATTCTAAGTTTGATTGAAATAAAATCATAGATACAGTTTTACCCTATTTTCGTGCCTCCCAAAACGGAATTTTCTGCAGTAGACCAACTGTGGCAAACAACCTAGAGATTTACAAAGTGAACATCTGTATTAAGGTTCGTGACAATAAAATAAGAATACTCGACCTATAGAGTGGTTAAAGGGGTCAAATTGAGGGGACGAAAAGAGAACTTTTGTTGTAGTTTTACACCGAAAAAAAAGAAGAAAAACACACTTTAAACACGTTAATTTAGTATTTGAAACATACAAGCAAATACCTCCAGACATAAAGTGGATACAATATTAAATCAATCACTGTTCTGCTGACATTGTTTACAAACATGACCCCCTACTGGAGCCTCTCGACCTCACTCACCCTTACCCTAACCCTAACCTTAACCCTACATATTTATAGGGCTTCCTGCAGAGTCGTGACGTTAACCCTTCGACACGGGACACCGACAGTCTTGAGGTTTGAGTGGTAGGGGGCGGGAGTAACATGTCCTAAAATTAATGGATTCCTTCATAAATAGGGATATTTCCTTCTCGTATGGTCTCTGGCGTACGTATTCATTTGTGTAGGATTATTAAGATGAAGCACAATGCTGCTGTGGAATTCTTTGTCTTAACACTACTCATCGTACAAATTAATTAAACCCATTTAAGACTAGGATTTCTTGCTACAATTGTCACTTAAGGTTTATTTAATTCTTATTTGTGGTCTTTTCAAACTGATGATTATTATTTGTGGTTATAGCGTATTGCATCCATAAAGCCTAAAATATGCGCAAGATGTACCATTTGAGCTGAATGTATGAGGAAATAATTCACGTACTTATAAACAACTGAAAATATTTCCAAACGTATAAATACTTGAAATATTCATACCACATTGTAGTCAAGTCTATAGAAGACTATTGGACCAAACTTCGCCAAGCAAATAAAGACTTTTTTCATTGCATTACAGCATTAACTTCATTGCAAATATTTGCTTACTAATAACGTTGTTACATTTTACATTAGTAATGACTGAATCGCAGCACTCTCTGATTGACCGTACAAGTTACAATTGTGTGGAAAATATGCAATTCTCTGACCAGTGAACCCCATCCCCCCCCGGAACCGACCATTACACCAATGTAATCGGTCCACAACTGATTCAATTACTGTTGTCAAAGTCAATTACAGTCAGCTGATTGTGTTTAGTTTCATGAACATAGTTCTATAGTTTGTTTAGTGAAATCAATCTGTCGAAAAAAACTTATTGACAAGTTTTACTCATAGAATCTAAATACTGTGAGGGAGTTTACTAAAGGTTGCAAAATTGGTCTCAAACGGTCTTAAACAGCGAAACAATTCAAAATGTGTCAAAGAGTTCAAAATTTGAACCTTGAAACTAATACGATTAGAACCACATAACATGTAAAATTAATTGCTCAAATTTGGTTAAGTCAGAAATTCTTATGTCTTTTGTCCACGGCCCCTTCCCTTTAAGTCCAGCTACATCTTTTGTTTTAATGTTGTGTTTTGAATTCGAAGACGACTTGATGTAAACACTTGCTATCGTTCATACGTTTAAATTTGTAGGAAGTTCCAGACGTCAGATCGATTGGGAGATGGGCTAAATCATGGAGTACTTCAGGGTTCCATACCTAGTCCTTAGCTCTTTTTGATATTCGTCAACGAGTTTGGCTCACCGGTACAGAATGGGCTACCCGTTTCAGTAAGCACGTAACATAACTCTCCGTTTTATTTCAAAATCCATCACGAACCTAGAAACAACGGTTTTCACCAAGACCAAAGGTTCGGTTCAACGTTTTAGTTAGCTCAATCTCAAAACCAATCCAAACAAATCAGTTTGCATTCATTTTTGCTTTCAACAGACACTTTTAGATTGTTGTATAACAGTCATGGTGGACGAGAAGATAAAAAAAGTCTACTCAACAAAATTCCTTGAAACACACCTAGATAAAGGGTTGACGTGGGGTTGTCATGTAGATTTATGTTTTGAGCCAATTATTCAAAAATTCTCTAACTCAGGTACTAATGCCGGCACGTTGTGGGCTGATCCACCCACACCCCTCCTGCAGACTAGTGTTGTGGGGAGGTTGCACAAACCTAGACTGTTCAACCAGCCAGAAAAGTTGGTGGGAAAAATATGATTTCCCACCATTATCTTGGATGAACGGATTTTCTAGACCTTTGGTACATATGTTAGGAACCGTGACGTAAACCTTTACAACAAGTTTAGTTGGACCATAAGCACAGCTTTATAAAATAAAACATTGTTTTGAGGTGAAACACCTCCAAAAGGTCACCTCCCGTAAACCTAGACATTTAAAAAGGATTTGCACAAACTTCTTTAAATTCGGACACAAATGTGAATTTTGAGTGGTCACACATTGAAAAACGTTGAGAAGGACAGTTTTGTGTCTGAAGAGGTTTGACTCAGAAGAGTAGAAGAGAAGCTCAACACTGCAAACTGTTTTGTCTCGTTCCCCGTCGTTCTCTCTGGAGATAAAAATGAAAAGCTGTTTCCTTCGAAAATTCATTAAAAAGGTACTGGTTTCAACTTCAACTTTTACACACTACTTAACTGAATAAATAACAAGTGGAACAGAAGAAATAACAAGTGGAAGGTTTTGACATATGTACAGCACCCGAAACGCTCTGCCTAACGAACTGAACACCACAGACAATAAATATTTCGAAAGAGGGTAGAAAAGGTGGCTTCAAGAAAATCCATTTTATTCTATGGCGGAATTTTATACAAGAAACACAAAACCATTATGTGTTAAGATATAAAAACTAACGAACTCTAAGTTCTAATTTTTCCACGGTTAATACTTTATGAAAAGTAGATGTTGTTAATTAATGAGACATTGTTAAAACTGTTCACAATTTTAATTTCCAAAGAGCTAGCTTTCACTGGCTAAGACCTGATTAAACTGAAGATGCCATAGCCGGCGAAAGCTAGCTCTTTGGAAATTAAAATTTGTGAAAAGTTTAAACAATGTCTTATTTATTAACTCTAAGTCCATTCGGTTAATAATCATGAAATCATCATCATTTGATGGCCCCAACCTATTGGTAAGTAATTAAAAATGCCATTGGCGTACGTAGTAAGCGCAAGGCACTGCGGTCAGCTGGCTGCGGTGATGCACGCATGCGCACAAGCAACGGCGGCGCGGATGAGATATGTGAGCACATCGGGCCTAATTGCGATCTGGATGTGTGTTTGCTCTCTCCGTGCACGAGCCGGGATTAGACTCAAATGGATTCTTGATGAGGAAGGAATCAGCGATGATGAGAGGAAGGCGTGAAGAAAGGTTCAGGTCAACGATCTAGCCAGCAGTACTTGAGGCTAATGTTGAGTTTTAAGAGAGGTTTTATTAGGTGCAATTCAATTCATTATGTGGCTAATTGGTAATCAGTTTTAGAACGAAGCGTTTTGGGAATTTATAAAATAAATAAATGAATAAATCTTTTATTGCATAAACAATTTACATTGTATCGCAGGTGTTTAAGGTTATCTAAAATTTTCCATTCATTCACATCGAAGTATCTTTCAGACATACAGAGGTATTCATTCATTCGAATTATTCCCACTCCAGCCCAATAATCTGTCTGTCAGTTTTAAGAGGTCTCCCAGTTATGTGCCATGAACTCGTCTGTGCTGTAAAATGCTTCCTGAGCTAGTATATTGTTTTGAGACGAGATTTAAATGCCTTTGGCATAGTGGCACCTTCAATCGAATTTGGAAGTCTGTTGACTAATAGAACTCCTGCCTGTGAAGGCAATCGTTCATGAGTTACCGTCCTGTGTCTCCCAGTTCGGTAATCATCCCTGCCTCTCGTTACGTAAGAGTGTATGTCTCTACCTCTCACGGGGTCGCACTTGGATCTAAAAAAGAGACATGTTTCAAGGATATAGAGGCAAGGTAGTGCCAACAATTTTAGTTTTTTGAAAGCTGGCTTGCACGACTCTCCCCATAGAAGTTTTGCAATTGTTCGGATTGCTTGCTTTTGCAAAATGAAAAGCCTACAAACATTTGCATTTGAGCAACCTCCACACAAGGCCAAACCGTAGGTAAGGTGTGGGTAGACAACTCCATAATACGCCGTCATCAATACCTGAGTTGGGCAGTGTTTTGAAAGTTGTCTTAAGACATAAATGCCTTATGTTGCGGTTACTTACTGTTTTTATCAAGCAAATAGTTTTCAGTTTGTGTGGCATTACATTGGGTTATCTTGCATGGTAAGGCTTCAGTTGCGACTAATGGAAAGCTTTTAACGAGTTAACTACGTATCAAACTGAACAGAATTTATGCAACATCAGAACTTGGTTCAATTAATGAACAGTAGGCTTGTGTTTGCAAACCAACTGTTTTGATGAACACTGTTCATACCAAATACGCTACAGATTTGATGGATAACGCAACAACTTCTGAGTTGTACTTTTGTAGGTAATTTTATACTTTGATTTGTTACACCGACCACTCCTAGAGGGTGTTTTAAGGTGAATATGGAATGGAGGTGTGTTGAGTATTTTTGATGGAAGATGAGGTGTAGTATTGTCACTAACTAGGGCCGACTGTTCCCCATTTTGGTTAATTAATCAATGGCCCAACGACCAATAGAAAGGATCAATGGCTTAACGTGACTTCCGAACCCACGGAGAGTGTTAAAAGCCATCGTCAAAAGTTATCACCGAACCCGGGCTGCAGTATACCACTGAGCTGTGACCAACCCCAGGTTAATTAATTAGTTGTTTAAAAATATAACAAAAATATTAAGGTGTATTGTTTAGGTGTAAAATATTAAAACGTTTAAGAAAACAAATTTAAATGGAGTTATACCCTATTGGAAGAATTGAGGTCGGCGTAGCTCCAAAAACTAAAACGCACGAAACAATTTACAAACTATATGTTGAATAGGGTTTTAAATAAAAAACGCGCTTTATTAAAGAATTCTCTTAGACCATGGAGCTACTCATTTATATAGAACACAACGCACAGTGAAAAACGGTTTGCAGGTTGCATTTATATGTATTGAAGCAAATTGTAAAATTACACGGCATTCAATGTAATGGGATCCAAGATGTGTTCTAAACACCCTCAAGAGTTGTTGTTTAAATCGCCAAATTTAAAGAATAATTATTTTGTTAAACTCAAGTTCTTTAAACTAGTAGCTTACGATCCACCTGAGCCCCTCATGTTTTAAACCTCATTGCAAAATTTGTTTAACTTTTCCAGCTGTATAACCAACAAGTCCTACCCGATATCGGGTAAATTTATTATAATTCTAACAATTTTATTGACCCACTATATCCAGCAAGACTCATCCTCATCGGCCAAAAGTTTATTTCGTTGCACGTTCTGCACGGTTTGGTAATGGACAAAAATAAAAGTGACACCAACCTTAAAGGCAAAACAAATCCAAAACATCCTCAACCTTAAACTAATCTTCTTTCTGTCCATGCATTGTAGCAATACGTAACAGTTGATTAGGGTTTTGTGCAAGATTTTCAATAAATTGATACTTTTCAACAGCCTTATTTGGAGGATGCTCATAAAAAATCCGGATTATGCAAGTTTTTCAAAATGACCTACCTTGCCTAATATAGCCCCTAAAACTGCTTTACACTGAAATAATAGTCAATTAGTCAATTTGTTTTCAAAGTAAAACTACCTTTTGTTTAAGAATGTTTTTATGTTTCGGAGCCTTTAAAACGGTAAGTGTATTTTTAGTCGTAACTTTTAACTTAACTACCACAAATGCAAAACCGCAACTACACGTTTTTTTAAAGGATTAAAAACTCTACAAGCCACTCGTTTTACTAAAATTTGTGAGATTCTTCATTTATATTATATTTTATTTATTATTCTTACTTTATTTATTATTCAAATTCAGTAATCAACAACATTTCTGTATGTTAGCCGTAGAGAAAACTGAATCAAGAATGACGTTTACTTTGCAAATGGATATCGCAATAACGCCGTTTCACAGAGCACATATCAGCCCGTAAATGGATCCGTACTTGGACCTAATGGCTCGAATGTGGACAAACATAAATGTGTGGACTTTGATAATAAACTCACATTAGTAGCTTACGTCTGTGACTGTAAATCTGGTTATGTCTGCACATCAGAGCCAATTTCAAGTGAGAGTAGATTAAGTAAATTTTTATATTTCAGTAGAGATTGGTAAAAGCGTTCGTTGCAAATTTGATTAGTGTGTTTTGTCGTCAGAAATAGGTACTATGATAGTTGTTGGAACTGTCGATGAGTTATTTTAAATTAATTTTCTTTCGTTAAATGAGACATCCATGCTGTCAGCATGGTCAGATCCGTCGAAATGAGCACTGATCCTGACCCCCAGAACATCACGTTTTGAGCATTTTTACACGACTTGGATAAATATGTGTTTATGTGTGTACTCTACAGGTCGCATTTTTTGCCCGATTTTCATTAAATGTTGTACATTTTTTTCTAATATCTTGGTCAAGTTTTTTAGCCAGCAAAATCGGCTTACTGGAAGTACTTTTTGGGGTGGGGAGTTTAGGTAAACAAAGTGGTTTTAACTATCCAACGAAGTCAATTTCATCATTTTTAACTAAATTTGAAATACATATGTATTTAAACCATATCTATACCAATATACAAAACATTATGAAAATTCAGTTGTTTCAAATGGCAGGCAAAAAGTGGGTTTTCGCTATATCAGCGTCATGAGTAGTGCAATTTCAATACAATTTGAAATACAATTTACTTTCATGGTATGTAATAAAACTTTCAGTAAAAGCGAGGCTAGAAGCGTAGCGAACAAGAGTAACAAATTGCAAAGGAAATTCGATTTACTCATGCAAGCGGCGCTTTAGCGGTTAGCTGCGTGTCGGCCTGCGGTTTCGCGTTATAGCAAACTATCCGACTTTTATACCCGGATAAGAAAACAATTTCATAAATTGCAATCATTTAGTTTGAACAACTAATTTTACATGACTTTGGGCGTTGAGAAACATAAGTCCGCGCCATAATCGTACCTTACCGTGACAGTATTATTTTTCAATCACGACATTAAAACTTAAATAATTTATTATAATTGTATAGTTTTTAAAATATCCATATTAAAATTATTTTATCAGTATATTGTTATTAAATATCGCTATTTATATCGGAAGCTTTATACTGGTATGCAGCCATGTATAGTGTATACCCATGCATATACAAGTCAAACTAATTTTTGTCCCTAGTGTACCATCACCGATACTAGGTTGAGGAATTTACTGTTTTTAAACAGTGAACAGCTGTTAGAAAACAGCTGATGTTAGTGTTGTTAGAAAATAACGTACAGTGTTCTGATTTATTTGCCCTGAGTGTTGCCCTGATGCCACAATGTTGCTGATTATGTGTAGTCTTGCCTGATGTGTATTCTTGCCCTGATGTGTTGGTTGGTTGTCTTGTCATTTTAATTTGATTTTTACACTAGTGATGTTTACCCTATTTTTGTTCTAATGCCCTGACACACCTGCTTTGGTAGCGAATTCCCCTGTACACATAACTTTGTCAACAAACTATTAAAATGTTAACTCAGCCCGTTAACTATTTCCTTGCAAGATCCAATAATGAGCCCATGTCGACCTTGCTGGATTGCCTGATGTGTGTCTTCCTTATATACGTGTGTTGTCACCCATGCTCGTTGGTGTCTGAAAAACTGCCCAAGTTTTTGATAATGTGTATCTGTCTTCTTTTGTTAAAGCTTAATTATTTCTATGTTCTAATTTGTCGACTTTTTTGTCAAAATGTCCAGTCTGCTATTGCCCTGACTTTTCATGTCTTCTGTAGTTTTCATTATTAATGTTCGTTTCACCAATATAACTGACCGCAATGCAATTATTCATAAATTAGGTGTACTGATGTGTGAAGTCTTGCCCTGATGTGTTGGTTGGTTTGTCTTGTGACGGCTGAGTGTTCTTTACAATAGTGTGCCCTGAATGCCTTGTTGATTTGATGTCTTATAACCATTATCTGGTTTGATTTTTCTTTTGGTCCAATAGTCACTATGCCCTGATATGTATGCTCTGTTTATTAGTTTTAGCCTCTTCACTATGATGAGTTGTGATTCAAGTAGTGTTTTATCGATAACATAGAAATTTACGTTACGTTGCCACTGGTTATGCAAGAAGTGAGAAGCCATAATGTATATGACGTGTAATGAAACAATAGTTGTATGATGTGTGTGTTGCCCTGATGTGTTGGTTTATTGTCTTGCCCGATGTGTGTTGCCCTGATGTGTTGGTTGGTTGTCTGCCCACGTTATTGCAAAAATCAATAAATAGTGTAGTCTCTTGCCCTGATGTGCGTTATGTGTTGGTTGGTTCCAGCTAACATTGCCCCGACGTGTAGTAAACTCATGTGTTTATTGTCTCTTGCTCCGACGTGTAGTGTTGCCCCATGAATATGTGTTGGTTGGTTTTGCCCTGATGTAGTGTTGCTCTTGATGTTGGTTGTACGGTTCTTGCCCGATGGCGCACCTGTAGTAAGCCAGCTGACACACCGTGCTTTGGTACATTTGTTTGAAACAAAGTTCTGATTCTGATGTGTTGGTTGGCTGAATTGCGTGTACATGTGTTGGTTGGTTGTTCTGCCCTTATGTGTAGTGTGTTGCCTTTGAAAGCGGCAAAAGGTCTGGCCCCGGATGTCAAAGTGCCGCCCTGGATGCCAATTAGTGTTGCCCCGATGTTAAAAAATGTTACAGACGTTAACTACTTTTCCTGGTTTTGTTTTGCATGATTGGAAATGCACCAACTGAATGGAAACTCGCATAATGAATTTTAAGACAGATCAAATAAGTGAAGTGAAAACATCCTGAACACTGTTAAACGTCAGATTTTCATGAATATCTCATTATAAAAGTGATTAAGTAATGCTACCAAAACAAAACCCTGAATATAAATTTGATTGTACTTATGTAATTATGCAAAATAATACAGCCTTATAGACAAAAATATATTTTATTTGAGTTTTCTAGTGTTGTAAAAAACTTATTCATTTTGCGCGGAACGCAAGCTTTTCACGTATGTGTGTAAGATTATTGTTCTATCAACTCCCTACAGAAGAGGACATGTTAAGTCAATGGTAAGATAAATTACCGTCAGGGTTTAGGAGGTATTTTATGATAGATTCGATATTAACGTGCTAACATAAACTCGGTAATAGGGTGAGCTGTGTAACAACCCAGTTTTCAATCAATATTAAACACGTTCATAGTTCGTAGTGCTTTGAATGATATAATGACACCGAACTATTTATAAAACCAGAAAACTAACGTGTGACTACCGCCTAAAGCAATAGTGAAATAGTCACAAATATTGTCAAAAAATGTAACTAACTGTTTATCAATTAAATTATTAACAGGCACTTTAACCTTTGCTTAACTTTCTGAATAAAACGTTACTCAAATTTTAAATAAAATAACCACATAGCCGAAATATTATAATCACACTATTTACAAGAAAAGGTAGTCTTGAACTACATGCACTCCAAAACCAACTTTAGATTTTCATTGCATATTTGTGTACAGTAAAACCTCAAAGAAAATATTTAGTGTGTCATAGAATGTGGACAAGTTTTCTATTTGGCCTTCGGCCTCGGAATTGGAGATCGTGATTAGATTAGGGGCTCGACTTTCGACGGACCACGGATTTCGACTTTGGAACCTCACCATTTTATTTCACATAACTGTCGAATCCCTTGGTCTTCAACCTCGGTGTTTCACTGGACAGTTCAGAAAAAATCATTGTTTTCCCTTGGTCTGCAAGCTCGGTATTCTAATCCATAAACACAAAACAGGACGTTGTTCATTTCTTCGGCCACCACCCAAAACTGGTCATTGCTGTGCAGCTAAAACGTCATTTGCTTAAATTCGAGACATTTTAGCCGTAGTTAAAAGTTGCTAAACAAAATTATCCCACCCCTTATAGTATAATAGTTCGATAAGTAGTAGGCCTATATTATAAGTAGTATCGTAGTTTGATCGCTACTTGATACCTTGATGAGAGCAGCCGTTGACCAGTAGACTGGAATGGGCCTTGTCAAAAAAACTATTTTGGAGCACACGCGCACACAAAAAGGAGACTTTTACTTTACTTATTGGCGGTATGGCTGGCTTGAACATCTACTGCTCACCATAAACTCATCGAACTCTTCTATCGAGTAGAAAGCCTCCTCAACTAACACTTTCTTGATTTTGTTCTTGAACTGTGCAAGGTTGCAGGTCTTGAAAGATTCCGGCAGACTGTTAAACAGTTTAAATGAGCCATACCTGAAGGATTTGACATTTTTAGCCAATCTGAATCTGGGGACATTTAAGTCATCCTTTCGTCTCGTGCTATGTTCATGAATGTCAGTCCTGGTCTCAAGCTCATGCTCTCTCTCTTTGCACCAGCACAGACAGGCTAAAATATACAGGCAGGGAACAGTCATCACCCCTAACCGTTTAAACAGTGGTTTACAGTGTTCCTGCTGGTTTGCAACTCCTGAAATGATTCGAACAGCCTCTTTCTGCTTGATAAAAACTTCATTTCCAGCTGCATGCCCCCAAAGGAGGATCCCATACGCAAGAATGCTGTGGAAGAAAGCAAAATAGGCAAACCTCACACACTCAGGAGTTACACTCTTAGCCGCCTCAACAAGAAAGTTACTCTACTTAGTCTCTTCAAAACTACTTCGATATGCTCACTCCAGTCCAACTTTGGGCTGAGATGAAAACCCAACAACTTGGCCACTTCCTGCTCCTCATTCCTCTTCAGGGTGAAGATTCCCCGCTGCGTCTTTCCCTCATTCAGCACCAATCCATTTGCCTGAAACCAAGACTTTATAAAAAACAAACAAGCAGATACATGGAGATTTTATTATTTTGCCACAGTCCAAAAGTACGACTAAATCTTTAAAACCTAAATCCTAATAATAAACTTAAGTTTAGTAATAGAGTTATAACGAACAAGTTCATCCAAAACTGCAAACATTGTCTGGTGTTAAACGTTAATCGCTCAAATGGATTCATCTACTCTGGCAAAACTACTCTTTTCCATCCCATAACGCAAATAGCTTTATGCTTTATCCTTCTAATGGTGCAGATGTGGACAAACAGTGAATGCTGACTTTGGTAATAAAGTCACATTAAGAGCTTTCATGCCCGACTGTTAATGCGGTTATGTTTGCAAACAATACTCAGTTTTATATTCCAAAATAACGGTTACATTTGGAAATGTTCTATCGGTTACATTACAACGATTGGAAAACTTCTTATAAAACGCACTGAATTTAAATCAATTACATGAAATATACATAAATACATTATTTTAACATACCCGGTGACTTGTCTACTTTCATAGTGTGGCTTGTGTTTGTAATATTGTAGTTTTATTTTCTCTAGGCTATTCCTAAATTCTAAGATTTAATTTGTTGTTTGACTTAACAACTACATGTTGTTTGGTAGAGTTTGACTGGTCAGCTACGCTGACTACTTTAGGCTAGCTCATGTTCTAATGTTCTGTGTTATGTTTTAGGTTATTTTCACCTGAAGACGGGATCAGATTGCAGATTCCGAAACGTCGTGATCCGTTTTGTTCACTAACGATGGAAAATGTCCGCAAATTGTTCAACTTCTGATTTTAACATAATTTATTATTTTACATTATAACTATTAACACACAATTCTTGTTATTGTTATTATTACATTTAATTAATTACATTATTTTACCTTTCGACGAAAATGGTTTGAAGGTTACGACAAAATTATATGATTTAAATTTTATTAAAACTGAATCATAAATATATTTTTAGAGTAAAGCAATAATTAAACTGTAGGATTCCAAATGAGGCTGTGATAATTTTCGAACAAAGTATCTTTATTCGAAACCATTATCAGGATAGTATTTAATCTAAAGAAGAAAGAACACGGTAAATGTTAGTTCGAGTATTTTACCATACCTACATTTTTCTCAATATATATCCTGAAATCTGCAGTGTTGTTAAAAAATCAAGTAAATTCAAGACTTTTTAAATGTTTAACTATCAACAAAATATGATAAGTTTAAGTAATAATATTATAATATTTAGATGTATTGAAATTTAATACAAGCTTTTGGAAAAACCAACGTGTAACATTTTCAAAACTTACCCCGAAGTTCTTATTCGCATAAAAAAGGTCAATATTTAGAATTTCAAGAGTAGATTCAAATTGTTTTTATCCTAAAAACATATGACTAAGGATACGATAAAGACCTTTCTAGAAGATGATATTTCTGTGGTCTAGTGACAAATTTACCTTTATACTTGAAAAAAAGTTGTTTATCTGTTAGGTATTCTATGTCCCAATGGCGCCAATAAATAAATATAGTTTCTAAAGAACTATACAAGAATTTACTGTGTTCCAGAATAGTTAAAAATTTTTTTGGATTTCATTTCCACAAAAACAACGAATAATACGCCTACATCTAAAAATAGTCAACCATTAAACCCCACTTGTACTTTAGCCACCTAAAACGAATAAAACACAAAACAATGATTCACTGATACCAGTTGCGCCCATTGTCACGTAATGGGTGGCCTCATCAAGTCCTTTGTTTGTGCACCGCCTCGCAGGTGACTTACTGTTGGGCGAGAAGAACGGGCCCAAAATTACCAATTCGAGGTTTGTGTGTGGGGACCACGTGATTTACGCGGTGCCGAGGTCGGGTTAGTTAGCCGAGGTGTTATAGATCTCAGATTCTGTGTAATTGGCCTCTGGGAACAGAAGACGTGAGAGCAGAGTCCTGATCTGCGCATGCGTATTGCCGCTCAGCCGCGCATGCGTTCTCTTCGAGTGTAAAACTCAAAATTCAAAATCTAGATTTTTAATACACGAAGTTTATTTTTTCTAGTTGATAGTTTTTATGTTGAGACGTAATGTCACCTTTTTTCGCCTAAACAACGAATTCACGAAAGACTTGGAATCATACTGTTAGTCAAGACCGGTGTTCCGGCCTTACATAAACTGTAATCTAGTTCTTCCGGTTCAAACCGTGTCCAAACTTCATAATTAGGTTGATATATTTCGGCCAAGCTGTGGAGTACCATCTTCATAATAATGGAGTACTGAAGATGGTACTCCACAGCAAGGCCGAAATGTCTCAACCTAATTATGAAGTTTGGACGCGCTGAGAACCGGAAAAACTAGATTATAGTTGTGTCACCGACCGCTTATAGTGTTAAGCTTACATAAACTATTCGCTTCCGTAAAATGGTAATTAAAAGCCTCTTTTATTTAGTATTAAAGAACGTAATATCATAGATAAACCAGGAATAGGGACCTAATTTAAAAAGTAAAAGTGGAATCAAAGCTAAAATATCAAAATGTCGCACGACTGTTATAGATATGCAATACGAAAATAAAGCCTAACCTAACCTAGCCGTCATCTTGCTCCCTATTGGTTGTCTTCTATTTGTCATACACCTGCATTTGTCGTATGCTGTTAAGGGGATCTTTCTATGTACAGGTAACAATGTTATAAGTGATTATAAGTAATGTGAGCTTTTAATTTCCAATTCCAAAGCTAAAATTGTTCATTGTTACACAATAATTGTCTTCTAAACACTGCACGTGATTTCTACTAAACACAATTCAAAATGAGCTGACCACGTATAAACCGATTATCTAATGGAAATGCAGCTCTCAATGTTGGTTTATCATATGAGTAATCTGTCTGTGTTGAGCTGCATCAAACCATTAGGTGATAAAACACGAACCAATCATCATTGATCAGTAGACGTCATCTATTTAGACCATTATACAGATCAGTTTAAGTAATTATGATGATGCAATTTTCCAGGACTTTTTGTTTATGCTGGAAAAGATTCCGATAAATCTACTTCTAAAGTTGAGGGTGTTTTCGACAGTTTAGAGTGCACAGTACTTGTCGGCCATTGTGTTTTTTGTCCCATGAGATCAATGTGAAAACAAACTATTTCTAAGGACACATTTTCATAGAATATGTTTTAAATATGATTCATTTGAAAGATGAATAAACTGTAACTGTTCTCCAGTGACTCCGCTGTCAACATTTAAAAAATTGTAAGAGTTTGATGATACAAACAAGACATTTGATAACAAAGTTTCTTCAATGTTTGGATTTATGTCACGGTTTGATAAATGAGAAAATGGAAGCTACAATCAAAATAAATATATGAAAACAACCATGCTGAAACATAACTAAGCATTAAAGCCCTGCTGGTGTGATGAAGCGAATTTTCTTATCAATTTGTAGCTTTAATTCATTACGCTCACTGCCTCGCTTCGGCCTTACCTTTTTTGTATGATCAAAGGCATGCGAAATATGTATACACGTATATGTATACAGTATACAGTTTTGAAAAAAAGGTCAAACATGTTGTGGTGGTTAGGATCTCGGTGCTTATTTCATGGTCCCTGCACTGGGTCTTACCATGCTGACATGCATATCTCGTTTTTTCCAACGGAAATTCGCTAATAATTATTTACTAATTGTTGAAATTCATTATGTCAGTGTTATTATACTAACAAGAAATCGATGGATTTTCTATGTTAATTAAGATAATATTTTATCTGTCTCTAGACTAGGAAACTGTACTAACTGTAGATGAAATTATTTCAAGAATTAGTTAACAAAAATACATTATTAGAATCAACTGCACTATAAGTTGATAAACTTAAAACCTGTTTCCGATAAATAAACGATGTTTAACCGGGATAATGTTGGCAAAGCAACAGCATTGAGACAAGACAATCCTAAACAATATCCCTTAATGCTCCTTCACGCCCACAATACCTTAAGCAAGGCAGGAACAGTTTCTCTCTTGCTGCTAAATAATCTTTGGGATTAAATGAACAACTGTACATTGACAATTGTTTTTCAATGTTAATTGTTTTACGTTAATAATACTTTATGAAAAAGGAAAATAACAGTTTAAAATACGCTAACATTATAGTTTTGCACATACGTTGTTCATTTTTTCTAGAAGAACGAACACTCATCAAAACTCTGAAAAATTGTTTCCTCCATTGGCTGAGCATAAGTTGGTGTTTTTTGTTCTCCGTTACAGTTGGTCGGTCTGAAACACATCTGTGATTGGTCAACCACTGTTCCTAGTCAACCAGGCAGGGTACAAACTCGGTAGAAAGCTGTTACTGGCCGTGGACGTTTCTAATTGTTTTTGAAAAGTTGTTTTGTCACATTGTAATATTTTTCAGGCTAGTTGTTTTTAAACTAAAACAAGTTAAAAAAAGGAAGTAAGTAAAAACTCGCCAACAAAAAGGAAAACAATGTTTATAATACAATAAAATTTATATTTTGGCATCGCTTTGGTTTGCCTCTACGTACATTTTCCTATTTCACTACTTTGTATTAAAGTGCTAATTCACAAAGTGGATGCAATGCGTTGTGATGGTTTGTTCGCATCTACTGCTCTCAACCTATTAAGCACTAAACCATACAGCATTCTATCGAATCCGTTCATAATAGAGTTTAGAGTGGTATTGTGGGAAAATAATCAACCCATTCAACACTATTGTGTATGCATTAGTGTCGAATGTTTTGATTTGGTAATTTTGCAACCAAAATACTTCAATACCACGGTTTTTGTTGGTGAATTTTCTCTGGAAAAGTAGATATTCTAGCTGTCAGCATAGTAAGACCCGTACTCAGTCAGGACTGTGAAGTGACCACTGATCCTGACTTCAGAATATTAAACATTTTTTAATCAACACGACCGGTTTCGAAAAGTTATGGGTGACCTCTCCACTGAGTGCAGCGATCAGCCTCGTAACGTCCATGATGATGGTGCCCAAAAAACTGAGGCATAAGGTTGGAGCGAGGCTGCGAGCGTAGCGAACTAAATTTACACTTAATGAATTGTTTCAAATTTGTGAATGCTCGTCTGCACAACTCTATTTATTGTAGATTCGCATTGTTCTAACTATTAAAAAAAAGAAAATTCCGGAATTTTTCCTTTAACAGCATTTTTTACAGTGCTACCCTGTAGGGAAAATGTGGAAAGACTATTCCATCCTCAGTGTCTGAGTCGGGCAGTATTGGGAAGGCTGTCTCAAAGATAAACACCTGAACAACTTTCGGAGCAGACATGGCCTACATGAAAATCTAGACCAATTATTTCCATTGAAAACCTATGCAGAAAGATCAACTTCAGCACTTGAGTGTGTGTGTATGGATTCACACAGTGGTGTGTGTGTGTGTGTGTGTGTGTGGAGGCGCGCCCGACGAGTGGGTGCCTCTACGTGGTTTACATGATAATTATACAGGCTGGGCTTTAAACACTTACACTATCAATTATTACCTCAGCCCCCCGTCGTGCGTTTTTCAATAGCCCACTCTGCGCGTGTAATTTATATTCACTGCGCATGCCTAATCGTGCGCATGCGCAGATATACTCTGTGGTCTCACGTCAAGCTTGTTTGGTAAGGAGAATTATTGTTGTGGAATGGAGTATTCAATCAATAACAACTAGTATGTATTACCTCTCTGTTTAAAAATACGTATATGTACAATCTTTAGTCTATTCATATTATTACATCAGAAATAGTTAATTTTTCATTTGTATCTGAAGGAGACTTCACAGAATATTATTTGACATATAATATTTCAAACTATATAAGTGGTAAATTACCTCGTCAAACAGTTCCAAGTGAGTGGGGTTCCACTACATGTTTCGGGACAACGGTCCCATCTTCAGGTGGTAGTATAAGCTACACATAAAAAACATAGAAGAACACTGATGATAGCTCTTCTATGTTTTTATGTGTACTACCACCTGAAGATGGGACCGTTGTCCCGAAAACTCACTGGAACTGATTAGTTCAATAACCACTTATATAGTCTACACACAGTTTCGTGGCTAAACACAATGGATTTCAATATTTCATAATTAAATTTATTACAATCACTAAATAATCTGTACACAACTAAGACCTTTGAGTGTAGTGTAAACGAGAAGTTCAATTTGAATCATTTTAAATTCAACGAATACAATTTAATAAATTATAAAATGCTTAATATTTTATCTGCTCATCATTCGTTCTTAATGTGTCTTTTTGATCCTCGCTCTATTAACGTCCTTGGTCTTGCCTTAGACGTTAACTTGAACTCGTATAAAACATTCTCACTTCTGGACCTTGTAGTAAAATATACTATTTTCTCCCTAGGGTAAAATTTATGTTTAAACCAATCTTTACTTCCTTTGGAATAAAATTGTAAATTTGCCTCATCAGGACATGAAACACTTAATTAACCTCCTTGAGCAACTTGAACGAACTAATTAATATTTTCCAAACATATCAGCATTGATAAGGAAGGGGCCGGAAATATCAGCCAATTAGTCTTGTGTAAGGGACATGCTACAAGTTACAAGGGTCCAAGCCTATACAAACTCCATCGGTCAAATATGATGAAGAGTGTTAGTTTCCTGCTGCTAGTGTCCTTATTCCTCTTTATCGCAGCGTGGTTTTATACCGTAAGTTTTTCACGGGTTACAAATAAAAAGGCGTTGTTATTTCAATATTTTATTTACAATTTAAATATATTTTGATTTGGTTTTTCCTCCTGGTAGCACTCTCCGGTCGGTAGTACCACGAAGCGCTGCCCATCTTGTCATAGATGACTCAAGTGTTCACCGCGGGCACAATGTAGTTCACTGATGCCGAGGCTTACGCTTCACGCACAATAAGTGCGCCCCAATATGTTCACACCGAAATACATATGTTCACAAGGGACGTGGCCTTGACTAGCACAATATTACACACTATACTGGTACTGAACACCGACACACCGTATGGAATACTCGAGTAGCTTCTCGATTGTTCGGCCTCTAGAAAAAGCTTGTAGCGGTATAGATTGGTCACTCTTACGAATCTAGGACACAGGGAAAACTACCGCACTGGGAGACACAAAACAGTAGCTAGTGAATATTTGCCTTCACAGCATTGGGTTCAGTTTGTCATCAGATTTCCAAATTAGAACAAAAGTGCCCCGGTGCTTGGACGCCTAAAGATTGTCTTAAATAGTTTTGATCACAAAAGCGAGTTTATGACCCACCTTTGGAAGACTCGGGGGACTGACTGGGGTAGATAGGGAAGATTCGAGTGAACAGGGAGAGAACGAATGTAAGTTATGTACGTTTGAAAGGGATCCAAACGCGACGATTGGATTCCCAAAGGGACGATTGAGATTCATGCGTTTTAACATTGTTTATTAAATAAAAATATTATTCAGCTGATAAACAAACTCTTTGACGACCGATGTTTACATGAACTTTTCATTGTTTTTCACAATTAACGCATTTCCGATTTTGGTACCATATTTTATAACCACCCTATAAGTTATATTGAGTGGTACAACAGCCAGCCGATGGCTAGCTCCCACGCTCCCCCTTGCTCTTCTATCCCTCACACCCTCCAGGCAGAGACCACTGATCCAACCTGGCTTCTTTGTAAAGAGCCCTTCATTTGTCAGTACCGGACAATGTTTCCGGGTTTCATTACCCGTCCCTTCCACACAACTGCGCCCGGATACGCTTTTGTACAGTGCTTAGTTTGCCAACAATGTTGGGCCAATTAGTTTGGAAAATATATGTAAAGCTTAGTAGATCGTTGGGGAATTAGTAACAGGAGTTATACATTTGTTTTGTGTCTCTCCGGTCTTGAAGTTGCAAAACTTAGTATGGCCGCCATTGTTAAACCAAAAGTGATTATAGTTAAAATTTAATAACATAATTTCAAAATAATGATTAAATTTTGAAATTAATTATAGTCACAAGTGCAACACTTATTCTACCTCTAAGGTAAAAGTTAAGTTAAAGGTAAAGTGTGTCTTGTTTAGCAAGGATGAGTTAGGTCTACGAAGTTCTCTCTACCTCTCGACCTCGGCCTTTACCTAGCGTCACTGTATACTCAATTTACAAATTGTGTAAATGGTGAATGCGAGGATCGAACCCGTGCCAATATATTATTATAAGTAGATTTTTTTGTCGCGTGAGTAAGCAAATGACGATGTAAACGTAAGCAAATGACCAATCAATGTAGACGCTAGGCTGTGCGTTACGGATGAAAAAAGTGACGATACATATCAGGAAAGGACACAACACTTCAGTAAATAGTGTTATTGGAAATTTAAAACTTTGAATAGGAAGATCACAAATATTCTTTAAAGTCTATTAGAAGCAGATGTTCTTAATTGTATTTAAATTTTCCTATCCACCTTATGGCATAATCAGGTACAATCTTGTCGAGTACAGCAATTACCAAAGTTAAGTTTAAAGAACTATTCATAGTTTTTATATCCAGTACTCTTACTGCTTACTTCACCTTTAATGTCTGTTTCTTCCCTGTGGGATAAAAGCCATTTTAAATATTTAGCCAAATTTTCATTTACCTATTTGGAATTTTCAGCCTAATATCCATTGCAACTTTCCGATGCAAACTATCTAAGTATATTGCTCTCATCCTTTCTGCAACACTGACAAATATCAAAATCACCATGGTTTGCAATTCCATCCAGTTTCAACAGACTCGGATATTTTCCCTACATTACATACAAACTAAAACGTTAAAATAACATGAAATATTCCGAGTTGGAAGTGCGTGAATGGAGATGGAACTCACATCCTGTCTGCTGAAAGATCAGGACTCCTGCTGAATAAATGTTTACTTTATGTTGGCAAAAGTTGCAAGCACCTGTTTATAGCAAAGGGAGTTCTCCTCATCAACATCTCAAAGGGTTTGTAAATACACCTTAGAATAACAGCTCGGCTCTTAATCGCCGAGATGGGAATCGCTCAAGATGTTTTTGCTTGTTTTTACGCCTGCGAGCAACTTATCATTTTCTTCTCTTAAAAGGCCTTTTTCATCTTGCCTCTTGCTTGAGAGTTGTGTTTTGTGTCTTTTTGTTGAGTCGATAAAGTCATTGGAGGATTTCTGAAGTTTAAGTCATTAGAAGAAGATCAGATTTGTTTTGAATCCCCGTTGAAAATATAAATTATCTTCATTCCGTTCTTTTAAAAACACCCTAACACGATTTAAACTGATTGTTTGAAATTTTGTTATAATGCAACTTATAGTTGTAGAACGAGACAATTGACCGCAAAAAGACTTTTAGGAAATTTCCCCTTATTATTAAAAAACAAATCCTAACTCACACACTATATAGGCCACTCGCTACTTGGTTATCGATACAGTATAGCCTCGAGTTGTTCTCTAACATATAGTTGGTTTATGTGGCCGGCTTGTGTTGTTTGTCTTTGGTGCAACCCGCGGAACTTGGCTAAATAAACGAGAAGCACAACAGAAACTAAACAATCTCTGGAAGTTCAATATTAAACCCATAGCTTGTTTCGTTATATATCATGCTTATTATACTGTTTTTCATGGCTACAAATAATAAGCCGGCAGTCTATAGTCCGGTAGTCGGTTTGTTCCGCGTTTTCCCAGTCATGGGTATTAAAATCGCCTGTAATTTCAAATGTTTGTACGACTGTAACAATTTTCCGACGAGTTTTAAATGCCTTAAGCTGTTGGACACTTTTGATCGAGTTTGAAAACCCAATTTAATTGGAAAAAGGAACTATAGTTGCTGTTTATTTCTTTACGCTGTTTTGCACGCTGAATTCTTTTCAGGTTCAGTTTTCAAAGACTATTTTCTCTGAAATTCACACACCACAAATTGTTTGGTCGGTACCTCACGCTGAGTACTGTATTTTAGGCTAGCTTTTTGTATTATGATTTAGGTTAGTTTGACCTGATGACGAGATCAGACTGCAGATGCCGAAACGTCATGCACTTCTTGTTCACTAACGATAGAAAACTACCGCAATTATGTAGGAGTTAAAGACCTCCACACCGTGCACTTTACTTCAAATCAATAAAAACAATAATTATATAAACGTACCAATATACAACAACAGAATTAAATTTCTATCAATGTATAAACTTCTACTGACCACAAGGTGTAAGTGTGGGGGATCACGTGATTTACGCGGTGCCGAGAGGTGAGCAGGTTAGTTAGCCGAGGTGTTATAGATCTCAGATTGTGGCTATGTAATTGCCTGCTGGGAACAGAAGACGTGAGACCAGCTCTGCGCATGCGTACTGCTCGCGCAGTCTAGCTTGGCCCTGCTAGGGAGGTACAACCAGTGGTATACACAGGCACAGCAGAGAGAGATCATTTCTACAACTGGGTAGAGTTTTGGCTACTCAGTGCGATATTTTCTTTCTATGGATCAAGAGAGGGACTAAAAAAGGATACGCTAAATAAGGTTCACTCTGAAGAGTCGATTGGCTGAAGAGACTTTGAAAAAATAGTGAATATTATTGATCTCCGGTTTGGATCTAAAAAAGCTCTGTGAAGCAGTTTGGAGACGTCTGGCTTTGGTGGCTAAGGATAAAAAGCCAACCCCTCTATCCTAGTTGAAGGCCAAATCAATCGCCCAAGCATGATACTAGCAGGCCCATATTCTTCCTCCTATTCCGTTGGCTAGCTCAAAAGGCTCAAAGAGAGTTTTCCTAGACTTGCAGCCCATGTGACCAAGCCAATCACACACAAATTTAGCGGCCGCCTGAGCCTGTGCTTTGTAGGTATAGCCAATGGGCAAGCCGATCAATTTCACTCCCGGAAAATTAGAGACGCAGTTTAGTGACCCATGGTCTAGATCCTTCCATGGACATCTAGTAGAATATTTTCTAGAACCTTCCGGATTTTTAGATGGGCTCATATACACTCCTTTTCAGAAGCCCAGCTAGTTAGTTCCAGATGATATTCAAAAAATGGGGTGAGTCAGGGCCGCGTACCTGGTTAACTTGCAAGTGATCATACGAGGGTATTTTTTAAGGCTCAGCATCAGTGAACTAAATTCTGCCCACGGTGCCAATCTGCGATACATCGTAATCTTTTTCTAGCAAATTTTACTTTACGCACTGGACATGCCAAGATATCCTGCGCATTTTACAACTTGCATATACCAAGATATCTGGTAAGCACTAGTACACCTTGAACGTATGTAGATGTGGAAGCTTACACTTGAACATGGGTACGTGGGAGAGCTGAGATTGAAAGGCACTGTAACATCACAGGTGGCCGTACATACTAGTTGACCGTTTTAACAGAATCACATATGGAATTCAGTAAATAGAAACTATAATAACTATAAATGCATAGCAGAGTTTAAGATGAAAATGTTATCCTTTTTACACGTTTTTTTAATAAAACTGGTTGAGGAGCTACATTCCTCCAAAGTTCCTAATTAAGCTCATTTTATTAACGAATTCACTTACAATTGGAGAACAGTAGCTCATAAACTAAACGAAAAGAACTAATTCCAAAAGTGAAAACGGTAATTTCCATAAAGAAAAACAACCTTCCAAACAAAATTATAAATGAATATAATTAGCAATCAAACCAAGCCAATTCAGAGGATAAATTATCGTTTAACGCCATAATGAAATCGGAAATGTTCATTCAAGTTCTACGTCACCTCGTGCGACAGCAAAGGTCCTTTGCCGTGATTTGGCAATTTCCTTTTTGTAATTGAACGTAAATCCGTTTCAAATCTGTCCAAGGATTTACAGCACGTTGAACACTGGCCCTCCCCTCCTGTGAGTCCACATTTTGATCCTATCCAATTAGGCAGGAGGGAGAGGGGTATTCATTTACTGGTCATCCAATATTGACGCGTCAATTGAATTAACAACAACTGGTATTATCCAATGAGGAAGAATTCGGGGATTTCAGTCGGTAAGTGTATTGAGTTTGATTTTCAAAGAGGTTGAATCGAGTGTGATTTGCTGGCTAGAAATTAATTTGTAAATCTGTCAGTGTATCAAAACTGATTAGCTTTAGAGTCAAGCCTTTTATAGCGTAAAGGGTCTGTCAAAATTACTAGTTTTCATTAATCAAAAAAGTTATCCTGAAATTCTTCTTCTTAAAAAACGTCTAAAGGGTTTATTAATCCCTCATCAATCGTTATATGGGGTTTAGGCAGTTTAATATCTAAATGGAATAATATCTAGCTACATATGCACCCAAAAATAACCATGAAAAATACACATCATTGATTAAGAAAGTCTGATAGGACGATTTAACGAGTTTAATGTAACACTTACAACTACTCCAGAGTTTATAGAACACAAGTGTTTCTAAATGTTAAAAAAAGTAATATTTAAAAACTTTATTCCAGATGAGGCCTATCAATGGCAATGTCATTTCTTTCAAATCCGTGAATAATAACAAAACAACATTAACCCTCATGGTTTTTAGTTAGATCCTGAGAGTTAAATTAGATGTTACGTTATATCTTAGATATACTTGCTAATTTTCGGTTAAGAAACCATTCATCCCAAAGTGCATCAAATTAAGTGAAATTAATTAAGTGTATATTTTACGTTATTTAATTTAACCAACCAAATACAACTTTTTTGTTGGCAAATGTTCCGCAACAAATTGCAAACTTTTTGAGTTTTAGGGAAACAAATGTTCATCACCTCACTCTCTCTAAACTTTGCCACTTATAAATTCCTCACTGGACGACGGTTTAGCATACGGTGACCTCAGAGCCTCTTCGTTTAAGCCGCGAATAATTTACGTTAAAGTGTGAATTTCAAATTTCGCGATGATTGAACCGCATTTTGTCGAGTACGATTTTATGGTTATAGTTACCAGTAATTACCACCATCTACTTACTTATGCATGCCGCTATAACCTGGAGCAGTTGTGCTTGCTATTGAATATGCTGATGTTGGCAGTTTACCTTCACTGCATTAGATCAAAGAATGCTTGAGTGGGAGGAGAAATTAATATCTCGTCAGCTTTACCTCAACGCGTCGGCTCTTCAAGTGACAGGTTATGAGAACGTTGCCGACGCGCTACCGTGAGTCCTAGTGAATTTACTATAAACCGAAAGTGCTATTTTTGAACCATTTTTGGACCTGTTAGAAGGCAGCGTTTTTGTTCGATTTTCACATTTTTAGTTTTTATGTTTCTTTTGAAATACCTAGCTTGAGTTCGTGAATCAGCAAAATTGGTTTACGTGTGCCATTTGGGGGGAGGAGGCTTTCCTACAAAAATGGGTGTTTGTGCTTTAAAAACTGTTTGACGTTTCGATTTAGATTAAACATAGAATTAACATTCTATGACTCCCTACCTTACGTGTGCCAATAATCACAAATCATTCGTTCAACCTGACTATGGTAGCCACTGAAAACCACCAAAAATATATACAGTTGGGCCATTTGGCTCAGGAGGTGTTGGGAAGCTTAAAACTACAGACGGTTTTGTTCTCTCTGACGATAGAAGTAAATAGCTCCGTTTTCTGAAGCAACAAGACTTCATTTAGTAAAAATATAATACGAACTTATCGCCTGCTAATTGAACGTAGGCGCGGACATGATTGAAATGAATATTCCTGAAAGTGACGAGTTACGATGGCTTGAGAAATATCTTAGATTGCTGATTTTAACTTTTACTTTCAAACATAGATTCTTACACGTTTACAATAGAAACCTGAATACTCATGGTTCGAACTTTTGGACAATCTAGTTGAGTTGACTGGGACTCGTGGCGTGGTCCGCTTCATGGAGGTCTGAGGATGATATAGTCTTCAGATAGTCTCTTCGATACCCGGTTTAGAGACCATCACCTGCGTTTCGGAAGTCACGTTAAGCCGTTGGTCCTTGCATTTCCATTGGTCATGATATTCTAAGGAAGGTCGGCCTAACAAGCTGGTCTCATGTTATTTTCCTACTGCTTAGTCGTCAGGTGTTTACCTCATCTATCTTTTTTTGGTGGGATACTATTTATTGAAAGGTCTACAAAACCCGTTCATGTTTTCAGCTTTTCTGTCAGATTATATGAATTGTTTTACACTTAACGAAGGCTAAAATGAATAACCTTATCAAAATTTTTAAATCAGAAAAATTGTTTATTTTTGAAATGTATTTTCTTTACACCCAACTTGAAGATAATTTGCAAAAGAACTACTTTGAACAATCTAGACGCGGTAAAAATAAAACTTTGAAATTTAATTTTAACTTTTACCGTGTGAAAAGGCAAAAAATCTATATAAATTCTAAAATAAATGTTTTTTCCGATAAGAACCTGTTATTTTTTGCAAATACTTCTTTGAAGAGTTTTAATCATTTTCTTATGTCAAGAAAAGTGGTTGGTTTACGTTTAAATGTAGAGCCATATTCGTATCGTTGCTGACATACTTTTTATTTTGCAGATCTAGGCCACGTTCAAAATAGTAACGAAGATTTCATAAAATCATCTCACTACAAACATCTTACTCAACGACTAGATCGAAAACCACCTGACGCACCAGCAAGGAACACTCCCACTCCAGCTCCAAAGTGACCAATTTTTCGTGCAGAGTTGCTCATTTCATCAGCGTGGAGTGATATTGAAAGTGTTGAGTGGCCGGGCAGGTGCGGCATGCATTAAACATCCGAGAACAAAACACAGAGCAGACGTGGAGCTAATGGCGCGGCCAAACAACTCGTAAATTATCAGCTGGCCACAAATCCATCAGCGGGTCTGCGGGCTCTAACTAGACCTTGAGCTGTCCGTCCCGGCCCGGACCGGCCGTCGTGTGAAACGAGCCTCTGTAATGTGTTGAGAGGTGGCTGGAGGGACTGAGTGTGGTTTAGACCAAGATCCTACATGGGCATTTCAAAGTCAAATCTTTTATTGACAACAAAATGCAATGCATATGTAGTGTGGTTTAGACCAAGATCCTACATGGTACTTAGTTCATCTAGTTCCATACATGGTCCGGAAACTTGTTGGGTTCTTGTTCCAAGTAGACAGGCAGAGTATTGAAAAGCCGCATTCTACATTGCAAGAGGTGGTGTTCAGAAAAGGTTGTCGCTGTCTTGGTATTAGGAGATTAGGTTCTAGGAGGTAGATTAGGTATAAGCTGAGGTTGGGATTTACTGAGGGCAAAGGAAACAATGAAGGTTTTTGACGAAAGATAGTGTTTCTAGAATAAACGTTGAGGGAAGTGTCAGGACTTTGTGACTTCGGAACAAATCTCAAGATGACCATGCACAACTCTTCAAATGGGAAAAATTACGTGTTGATCTTTTTTAAAGAATAAATAGATGCTATGTCCTGGATGAACTAAAACCCCCAAAGAGGAATGCCGTATGACAGGTATGAAAGGACAACATGGAGTATTAATACCATAGAAAATACCATTTAGACTTAAATTTGAATTTAATAATTTGTGTATGATAAAAATAACCAAACAAACATATTGAATACCACAAAGTCAATGGAAGTAACTTCAAGAACAAAAAAACATAAATAACAAAAGGTGTTGTCATTGTAACAAATTATTTTGTACATCAGTTTTATGTTAAAAACATTTTTAGTCACTTCGCCATATTAAATCAACGCTCATGCACAGCCAACAGTTGTAGATGAGCAATGGTGCGAGAGGATGACGTGGTTTTCGCTGCAGCTGCGTGCGTTGTTTTGGCTACCGCTAGTCAAAGGAGACGTAGGAAATACTGGGTGAAACCGTCACTCAGAGCAAGGACTTTGTACAGTGGCAGTGATATGTCAAATGATCTGCATTCTGCAAGAAGACGATTGTGACCCTCTTTCAGGCGTTTTTCGTGTTTCGTCTGCTGCAGTTGGTACTAAGGGACGACTGGATCTCTCTGTAGGAGGATGCCGGGCGTGGGGGTTGCGGGGAAGAGAGGGACATGTTATTAACCAAAGTTAACGCAATTAAAGAGACTATTAACTTTTGTTATTAACATATTTTGTTAAAAACATAATATATCTCCTTTGATCTTTACCGGCTCTTGATGGATAACACAAATCGTGTTAATTAACAAGTGACATTTTGGGGCGACTCTGTTAAGATAATAACTTGTTGTTAAAAACTCCTGTTACTAACTCCATTTCAAGGTATATTAATTTTTACATTAATAACCAAAGAAATTTGAATACAAAAATGTTTGGACCGAACCGGGACGTGAACCCGGGTCTCCCGCTTGCCGGGCGGTTATGCTAAACCACTACACCATCCGGCCCAACTATTTCTGCCTTCAAATTTAGTAATTAAATCTGAATGTTTATCCGAAACATATCCGAAACATGTGACTGTCAAATAGTGACTATAAATCAACAAGCTGGAAATATTACAAACATAATTTAAATACTATTTTTACCTTAATAATGAAATATTACAAACAGAATTTAAATACTATTTTTACCTTAATAATTATGTTAAACATATTTGTAAACTAGAAGAGATTTCGGACATGTGTGTAGAGCCTGATTTCTCACAAGTGACTTAATAGTTCTACAATAAACAAGTATTACTACTTTTCAATTCCCATTTAAAACTTAAAGCACATAATTTGCTGCGGGAAAAAGATGCTCTCAAGGCGTCGTGTAGGTAAGCTTCTTACTAATGTAAATACGCAATCTTAACTTTTACATCATCAGCGTATTTTGGATTATTGCAGTTCATTTTCATCTCCAACTACACAAGAAGCGGATCTCGTGAGTGCAGAGGTCACGCAGTGTGTGACAGCAGTTAATGTGACACTGTGTCAGTTAATGAAGGAGCGACATATGTGTCACACAGAGGGTGTTGATAAGCGTGAAATCCCGCTCCCCTAGCACACTCTCCCTCGCCTCGCCTGCAGTGCGGAGGTGCTGGGTAAGGGAGGTTCTGAATATTTGACTTTCTCACCAATTGGAGTAATTAGAACAACAGATGGAGTGGTAGAAAGCTCGGTCATCACTTACCAATATCGAAAAAATATTTGAAGCACTCAAATGTTTAGTTCAAGACGAATCAACTAAACTTTCACGAACCAACAAATTTGAGATTTTTGGTTTATAATAGTTGTGTAAGTCTATGATCCCTCTCAGGTATATATATATATACATTATTATATTTGTTATCTAAATGATACTAGTTTTAAGGAATAAGTAAAAATTGACATTAAAAATAGCTTGCCTGGTCGAATTCAGTCCAGGGTATTTTTATCTGTTAACTATGTCTTGCCTTGCGTACATTATTCCTCTGTAAGGCATCGAACAGTCATAAACAGCTAAAGGATCATTAGCTTTTTAAAGTCTATGTATTCTTTTCAAAAGTTAATGCGGTTTTGTTAGAGGTTTAGATATACACCTGTACGAAACTAGAGGCAGGGAGACATACTCGTACTTTAACTTGGAGACACTTGGTGGTTCGTAAACGTTGGCTTCGCAGGGAGGAGTTAAACTTGTCCTACAAACTCCCTTACAAAGTATACCTAAAAAACTTCCCTAAAAAAGTGTTTCGCAAAAAAGGTGTCAATTGCAGAAGCGTTTTATAGGACCTAAGAGTTTATGTTACACGACTGGGTGAACATGACAGAGGGACAACTGATTGACTACGGGGTTAAAGTGAGGAAAATTCAAATAAATGAGTTTAGTTCAAAATTCGTAAAATATATATACAAATTTGTGTGAGTGGAAGTTGGAAGAAGGAAGTTATGGAAGGTTATTACTTACTAATAACTGACGATTGAGATTCATGTAAAGTTAACTTATGCTATAAACTATTTATTTATGCCACATTCCATTTATGATTTTCATTAAAATACCAAGAGAGTAGTGATAATTGATTAATGGTGTGGTCTACGTTTCAGTAGATTACCCGACACTTTGTACAGTATAAAAATTTAAATATTTTGAAACAGTCTAATGAATGCACTGTTTTGTAATTATGAAACCTGGTAGAGTAAAATAATTACATTTAACTTGAAAGAAATGCTTGTCATAATACACTAAGTATGGACTCTGCCAAATATACTAATTAAACACCTTATTAGACCCGTTGAAATTTCAAAGCTCACACTACCAGGAAACAACCTTTTCAAAACTCAAACTATGAAGTTATTCTTCACCAAATTCCAGGAAAGGAAAAGATTAATTAAATTACCAAAGAAGTTTCTTTTCACACAAAAGGAAACATTAACAATGCTTAATGAAGGGACAAGTTCTTCGTGAATAGAACTAAGCAGCCTTTGTTGTAGGTCTTTGTTTTCAAAAGTTCTTTGTGAAGCTTTTCCGTTTTGCAAATCATTGATCCCCTCTAAGTGCTTCCATTATATGCTCAATCACTGGCGATAAAAGAACGAATCGACGTTTTATAAAGGTGTACGTATCGCCTTACACAAAGGTTCTACTTGACAGTCAGTTATTTATTGTTGTTAGGGATTATTCATGTCAAGTGATAACGCCAGGTTTGCGAGAATACTTAAACATTTAGATTTCGTTCTTTTTCTGAGTATTTTGTTTTTGCGAAAATAAATTACAATGTTTAAAGTAAGCGTTGATTATATTGTCTACTGTATGAGTATGCTACGTATGAAATTGACATAATCTCGTACATCATCATCAAACTAGAAAATAGGATAGTGCCTCTTCAACAACATACAGAACATATAAGCACAGAAAATATTCTATTTACAGTACATTTATTAAGTTTGTGAAGTAATAAAAAGCTACTTTCTATCTTCCTTGCGTGTAAATTGGTTTCTTGTATTACATACATTAAATCCAAAATTCATCAACTGCTTTGACTAGCTGATTGAGATTTTCCAATAAATTAAAAACATATCATGTAATCGGGTGCATAGCTTCATTGTGTGCTTCGCATTAAGATAATTTGATGAAGAAATTCTGCTAGGTTTTGAAGAATCGCCCTTAAAGGCCACTGGTGACCAACTTCCAAGTTGCTTTAGTGGTGTTGTTATTTTACAAAATCGGTTCTCATGTCATTTTATACACAGTTCAACTTTAATAGATGACACAGAAACAATGGCTCAATGTTTATAAACAAATTAAAATACTCCTGGGGTTTAAACATTTTGCAATTGAAATGATCCCTTTTGCTTGACAAATTTTGCAATAATGCGGTTAGCATAGATACTATAGCTTAGGAGCATCTTTACCCTAAGAAATAAGATCCGAATATGATGACGTACGTTTTCTATAGTTATTTTTCTAACGAGAAGAACACGACGTTTCGGGATGTAGAATCTGATCCCGTCTTCAGGTCAAAATAAGTCGTCAGGTAAGATTTTAGATCTCAAAACTTCTTTCTTATTACTAAAAACCTACCTAAAAACGTTCTTAATAATATTTCAACCTCAAAACTATCATCGTCAACAACAAACTTCAACCAAAGAAGAATACGCAATTATGTACATTCGATAAAAGAAACTCCGCTCTTAAACACTAATGAAGCAGTGGAGTGGTTCAAGCTACATTGGAGAAGAGAAGAGATACTTAATGCAGTGAGTATTTCTATTCCAAGATGGCGGTCACTCGAGGCTTGAATAAGAAGCTGCTGAATGGAATAGGGAATCACTCTCGGGAAGCTAACTTGAGATGAGGCCCTCCCTCGAGTCCACAATCCCTTGCCTTTCTCAGCGAATCTACCGGCGACCTCTTTCATAAGCAAATATGTTTTGATGTTCAAAAAAGATTTCCGAGATAAACAATTATTAATAATTGTCTATAAGAAGCTATACTTCAAAGTTGCTGTATACTGAGAGGTTAATAGACTGGGAGAAAAGGAGCTAAGTTGCTTCCACGTATTTTGGGTCGCCAAAATTACGATGGTGTTGAATTAGTCTATCTTCACAGACTACGTTAGTTTATTGTAGTTTTCTTCTTTAATTTGTTGAGCCTAAGTGAAAAGACTCTGTAGTACCTTGAAATTTCTCTGACCAAAAGCTAAAGGTTTCTGTTTAAGCTTAAAATTTGATCATTTATATGAAAAATACACTCCAGAAAGAATAACAACTTGCGTGCAAGTGCTTCTTATAAAGTTTGAAAATAGTCATTAAATAAAAACACTATATTTTTCCTATGATTGATACAAACCTAAGAACTGCGTTCGTGTGAAAGAAATCTTGACAATTTTCTCAATACTCTGTACAATTCTACACAGGTACTAAATTAATAAGCGCGTTTGATGGACTTAGAGAGCTCAGTTTGTTTGTAAAATTAAAGTGGTAACAATAAATAGATAATAAATAATAAATAATCGTGTTTAGGTTGTTAAGGGGAGATTTAGAGGGGACGTTGAAGATTGTAAAACTTCTTTGTAGCAAATAACAATGCATAAACGTTACGCATAACGTAGCATATTACTGAGATTTATTTACTAAAAGCTCCCCAAAACGTCTGAAAAGCGTCAAAACCAAAGGCCTTAATCCTCCTTCTTTTCAACGCCTTCATTTATTACAATTTAAACGCCGTTGCTAAAGTAAGAGATCCAACAGACACTGAACAATAGACTTTCGACAAAGGATACTTGATTCTTTGTGCAGAAAAGATTCCATTCCCTTCATTGTACTTCGTTGTTATAAACAAATCATAAAGCTTAGTTTAGGATAATATATTTATGAAATAAGCATTTGAAATGTATGTATGTACACTTTGTTTAAGAATATTATAAATTTCACCGCGTTTTGACAAGCTACAACACGTTTCATATAGGATACAAATGAACTCAATTAAACGCAGATCGAAATTACACTTTTGAGACTTGTAATAAACGGAGAAACGGACGTGATTTCTCTTTTTGCTGTGAGAAAACTAACATTCAAGCCCCGAAAATAAAATAAAAATGAAGAATATTAATACAAATGAGTGTTAAATTTAGAAGAACCTTGGTTTCCTATCTTGGTCTACTACTAGTCAATGTTAATAATATAACAAAACGTTGAAATAACTGATGTCCTTGCAGTAAAAATCCATCAACAGCTTCATTTTTTCTCTAAAGAGTAGGAGATCATAAAAACCCTTTTTTTTCGAGGAAATAAAAGTGCAACTTGAGCATTACATTACGTAAAACATATAGTGATGCGTATCCACAAGCGCTATCGTGAATACAGCGAATATCCTGTAACTGGGGATAATTTATACACGAAGTGCTCTTTTGAAGTTGGAGGGCTTACCCTTTAAAAAATGGGGTTTGAAGTTGTATAACATATTTTTTTGATCCGACTTTGTTCCGCTTGTTGGCAGGATCGGTAGCGCGCGCGACTGCGGAGCTCATCACTCCGGTAGCGCGGGTTCGATCTCCAATGTCACCACAAACAGTTTGTAAAGTGTCTTGGCAGAAACGCTAGGGAAATCTCGAGGTTATGTGGTAGAGGACTATGTAGTTTTAACTTCACCTCGTTAAACAAAACTTTACCTTTTTCTCACATGTGTATCAAAACTAAAAATATTCCGATTAGCCTGACGACGATGGCAGCAGAATTTATTTTGTTGCTGAACTGATATTGCTGATCTTTTCAGCCAAAAAAGTTGTTTTTAAAACAAAATCTCAAAAATATAATTTTTAATCACGGATACGGAGAAAAAGACGAACACAGCGGTGACAACAGTTGGAAACCAATTACACACGCAATTACATGCGCAGAGATGTTACACGTGAAAGTTTCTCTTCAATGTAATCACATTATTTGCATAACGAAAACACGTGCGGGGGATGAAACGTTTCGTAAATAATCTGTTCACCAAACGTGCATTTCTTGATGAGTAAAGTAATCAAACGTGTTCAGAATATTGTCGTTTGGTAATTGCTATTTACAAACCAAGATGTAATCAAGATGTTTCGTAAATGTTTTAAGTGTGAAACGATTTTTCAATAGATTTTCAATATTTTATATACGTAGGCTACATAGTAACTACATTTCAGAGGCATTTAAGTTTTTGTAATACTGTTTGAGAGCCAGTTTATTAATGATTTATTATTTTCAAAGAAGTAATTTATTTTACAACACCTTGTCGTCAGTTTAAAAGAAACAATATTATCTTTCACAACGGCAGTGAAATGTTTTGTGATGCAGAAACCTTGTAAGTGATGGGCTTAACAATAAAGTAAAAGTTGGCCTAGCTATGGAGTAAACAATGGGATCGATACATTTGTTGAATGTCATAAATTAAATTATAATTGTATATAATTTTAAAATATCAAACAGTCTAATAAAGTAAAAATTTGTTTATTTCTGAGGCCTTTCAAATGCGTGGCATTCATCATCAGAGACTCTCAGCAACTGAAGGAAACAATGATTTTAAAATTAATTAACACATGTTATGAACTATAAAATGATTAAAATTAAATACAAGAATAATATTAGTTGTTGTTGGTCCTGATACTATATGAGAAACGGGGAAATTTGAAATGCTCCAGGCTCGTTGTTCACTAAATAATTTTGATTCTTCTTCATGAACAATGATTCGTATGCATCTAATAATTTTGGATTTTGAACTTCTTTAGAGTTGCCAAGTATGGATTTTAAATTATTTGATTGGAAAAAGATAAATTAATGTTTGAATGTTTTTGAAATTTTTCTTATTTCCTCAGATAAAGGATCGTAGTTACAGCTTTTCCATGTATTTCTGGGGTCATAATTGTTTTGAAAAAGGGATGATCTCAAATTTTTAATTTGCCTCTGTTTTTTCTTGTTTAAACTACAATTTTAAATATTACAAAGAAGATAAATCCGCCATTGCAAAACACTCTTTAGAATCAGGACATCATTTAAAAATAATCTACTAAAAGAAGTTCAAAATCCAAAATTATTAGATGCTTACGAATCATTGTTCATGAAGAAGAATCAAGAAGTAAAGGCCTCAGAAATAAACAAATTTTTACTTTATTAGACTGTTTGATATTTTAAAATTATAAAGAATCAAATGAGATCCAGCTCTTGAAGATATATATAATTGTATAGCTAAATAACCTACTAAATTTAGAGTTTACAATGTCATTGTATTAAAAAAAGCTATGTTTTGAAACTACACACCTTTTGAGAGTGCCAACGTTATAGATGTGCCTTTCACACTGATATTATTGAGTATTTAAGTTAAGATGTAACTTTAATAACTGTCAGCATTAAGTTAGTTTAGATTTACTTCCATGTATAATCATACATTTTAATGTAATACATAAACCTATTATTAGAGCCTACTGTTGTATTATCTAGTTTGTTGATCACAGTTTTTGTTGTTCATTCAGTTATGTCAAAAACATTTGTATGATAATCAAATCATTAACCAACCCAGTTTGTTTGTACATTCTCAAACAAAATAGACAACCTTTTTCCGCTGCTGAAATGTAAGTGTGCAGAATCGACAGTCGAAGAATCCACAATTTGACATCTGATGAGTTTCGCCTGACAGCATCAAGACGTGTTTTATTCTCAATGAGGCTCATTTCAAGCGTGATTCAAGCTTCATCCAGACTTTGATTACAATTCTCTCCCTGTTTTTCACAAGTTTCATTCAACGAACTAAAATGTACAAAGCCTGCTTTTAGTAAAGTAAAGGTTAAAATAAACAAGTCTTTGTGTTTGTGGTTATAATAATAAAGTTGTTAAGAGCGGCGGAAGGTGTCACACAACGGACATTTGTGTAGCTTGGACTCATGACAGAAAAGGAGCTCATTCTGAAAGGTATATCCTCTCGCAACAGGAAATTCGCCTACTCATTGGGGCTGTGCGTCGGCTATGTTTAAAAAATTAAAACTCTTAGATCAGTTAATCTATATTAATATACTTGTGTATCATTATTTTATGACTGTTTGTTAGCAACGTTGAGTAAAGATATTAGTGAAAAGTACTGACCTCTTGCAATTTCATGCTTCGTCGACTTGCATTATCTACATTACATAAAATGTGGTATGTTTTGTTAGTGCAACCTACATTTTGTTTCTTTATTTTTTATTTAGCTTGTCCAACCTCCTTTACATTTAATCTTTTTAATAATGACCATGCCTAGGTCACTAGGAGAATTATAAAACCCATTTGGTGTGGGGGGGGGAACTGATTATATGGATACAAGTTCTTGTATTCATTCACATTTATTTAATAGGGCCATACAAGGAATAGTTCCATTTCATATGGAAATTCGACAACGATATCCTTACGAATAGCGTACGTGGATTCCGTGGCAGTTTGTTATCGTGCGCGACTCCAGGGCTCATCACTCTGGTGGCGCGGGTTCGATCCCCGAAGTCACCTCGTACAATTTTTAAAGTAACAATACAATGAAGTTAGGGTGGAGGTATGGTTACAGAGAGGAGTTTTTCGCATCGTTAAATAAGACAAACATTACCTTTGTTTACCTTTTAAGTGCACTGAGCTATCAAACCGCTTCGGTCACCACTTCAACCCTTTAAGGTATCCAGGTGCTCAACATCTCCATCTTAGCAGACCCGTGGCGGATTGGTACGCGCGCGACTCCAATGGTGCGGGATCGATCCCCGCAGTCACCACTTACAACGTCTATAGTGCATTGTCGTAGCAACTATCCCTGATCCTCACCACCTCCTTGCACTCTCCTTGATCAAGGCGCAGCCGGGGCGGCCGAGCGCGGAGAGAAAGGCACGCGGACTGCTATCATCAGCTGGTCACGTCCCACTACAAGTGTCGGCGGCTTGTTAGCTGAGGACGTGAGGTCAAGTCCTGGCCGCTTAATTCGCGATCCGCCAACACCGACACCTGAGCACCGAGCACTGAACACGACCTGGCCGTGCCGTGCCCGCCGACCTCGCCAAATAACACACATCACTCTGATTAAACCAGGCCTGTTGTTGATTAAAGTGACTTTTTGGAGAAAAATAGTCACCAAATTCAAATCGAGTCATCCCAATTAAAACAATGGATGTTGACCTTTTAGTTTTGAGAGTTAACCCTGTATGGGGCGGCCACAGAGGTTTCCTAAGGCTGCACACACACTTATGTAATACTATATAATTATGAACCTTTTGGCTCATATAAGAAACAAATGTATATTAGTAAATGTTCTCCATACTTGTTTAATTACAACGAATCTGTATGTTTCAATGTTAAGTGTGTGTCGTTATTATACGATGTTTGTGTCAATTTGTATCAAACAAGTATATTGAAACGAGTTCAAGATGGCATTCGTAGGGTTTATGATCCATACGACCATCTAGTAATTTCCTAATCCAATTTTCTTTTTTAGTTAATCTTTTTTCATCCAAGGTTTTTTCCGTGTACATAATCTAGATAAGACTCCGCCTGTTAAGTTTGAAAATGGCAAATGAGCGAACTATTTCTATTCATAGATGCATAACAGAGTGGTACTCTAACAGAAAACCTTCGCCAAATGCAGGGATAAACATATGATCGAAGAAGGACCTAAAGTTAAGTGCCTAGGAATGTATGTCAATGAACGAGATTTGTGAAAAGCTCCTTCGAACTTCTTCCTTTTTTAAAGTTTTGCTGAATGATGTAGTAGGACGACTTTGAGAATTAGTAAGGACGAATTATAACAAAAAACAAACAATTAGGATAATTTCCAAGGCAATGTGTTGTAAATTGTGTAGAGAAATGGTCAACCCCCTTAAACTTTAAATTTGTAATACATAATTTGTAGTTTAAGAGGCTGTTTAGTCTCAATTTGTAACCAGTTGAAACACTTTAAGATTCCTGTGTGCTACAAAGTTTATACCGTTATAGCTCTAAAAGACGTTTAACAAATTGATCGGATTTTAACCTACATTAGATTCAGCCATAACAGAACTTTTCACTTTTAAAAAATCAAATCATTTTACCTTAGCAAAAGCAAGAAACGTACACAATCGCTTTTCACTCAGGATTACCAACGTTCACAGCTCAGCACAAACGACATCACGTCCGCAAGCTCCATTTGTTTACTTGATTTGAAAACTCCGCCCTTGATCTCCTAGACTCATTCCCAGTTACTACAGCACATTACACTCCAGTTGACGACACAGGGGATTGACAACAAGTCAGCCAACCGGAGATGAAACTGAGGATACAGTTCCGTCTTGTAACAAGGTTATGGTAAACAGCGTGCTGGTGGTAAGTGGTAAGGATGGTAATGGGACTCTGATGTGAGCATTCCAGCATTATTGCCGACATTACCATCACCAGACTCATTCTGGTAGCTATCCTTGCTTGCGCTACATTCTGTCAGTGAACGGCTTTCGTCGTATACCTTGGTGGAGTTTTATGCTTGATTTCCTTTATTGCTAATATTTAGTTGTAAGAAGATGATAGTGTTAATAAAGTTTAGTTAAAATAGCATATTTAGTCAATAGGTCATAAAGTGTAGTTTTTGATACGAGCTCAGTTTTATCGTCCGTTAAATGAGCGAGGTTCAAAAGGACACTTTAAGAAATAAGTGTTTATTTGTCACGATGCAGATATGATATCCAATAATGCATCTATTTAACTGTATTTCAAATGAAAATAATTCAAATTTAACTACCCAAATTTACACACAATAGTTTGAGTTGAAATGTTTACTTGACGAAACAGTTGTTGTTATACGCTAGTTAATCCTGACCGATCACCATTTATTGCTTAGTATCGACTATTTGACAGACAGTAAACTAAACCTGATTTAGAACTGTAGTTATTAGAATAGTTCTATTTACAACAGTATACTACTTTTCTATAGATAAATCAATCTGATGAAACAAAACTACTAGAACAACTAATGTCCTTGCTACATAAAGATCTTTAAAACTAGGGGAAAAAGATCATTACAACAAACCTTCATTTTCCTGGAAATAAAATTGCAATTTTAGCTCGTCATTGCATGTGTTAGAAATAGCCGTTTTTAAATTGAAATTACGAAAGGATGTTTTAAGTACTATATTAAATTAGTTTGCTAACGACGTTGTAAATTGAATCAATTTATCAGAAACATAGCTTTAAATTTCTAACAACGATGGTACACAACCGTATTTGTTTAAAAGTCTTCATCATCTTGTCACGTACATAGACTGTTTATCGTAAGAAAATATTATTAACACGTACTCATCAACGCACACGACATTTTTACAATACACATCTACGAGTCCCTAAACTTTATAGCGTATTTATTTAAAAACACCTTCACCACACATCACGTCAGTGAAATGTAAACCTCGAGGAAAAGTTCAAAATAACTCGTCTGAAAACGAGTTTAGTTGTCAATTAAGGAGATTGTACAGTGCCAATTACGCAAGTCCACAGCTAATGGAATATAAAGTATGCAACGTTTTGTCACCAACATTTGTTTAAATAAAATAGAACATTTCAGAGGATTGAGCATGTTCGATTTATGCGTGTGAGTTTTCTCGTTTCATTTTGGGTAGTGATTTACTAGCAAGTGCATTTTATTGTTACTTGATCGTTCTGAAAATATTAAACTATACGGGTGGCTTAATATTGCGGGTAAAATGCAGCATGAGCCTTTAAACTAAAACACAACTTTTCATTTTCTTCTTGTTTTCACATGAATTACAAAATATAGAATAGCTAAACTTGGTTTGTGTTGATGTTTTGTCACCTAACTTTACAAACAGTGATGACGTGCCAAACTCACACTTCTATTCCAAGGAATCAAAGACTTGTTTCGATCATAATTTAGTTCATCGGGTCAACAGATCATTTTGTCTACGCTTATATTGCAGGGAACACCAGCTGTTTTAACTCATTTGCTTTTAGAATATAAATAGTGATAAAGAAAGCTTTGCCGACGCGTATATCCACAGAACTACCAACAATCCTAGTGCATTTCTGACAATGGTGTAAGACGCTGAATGTACTCTTTTGATTCCTGTGACCATCCTACAGATCACGTCTCTGGTCAAATGTTCACGAGATTTAGTTTAAAAGTGCTGTTCAAAAGTCCAGACTCAGTTCGTTAACCAGGAAATTCGATCCATCGAGCGCGCCTATCTTCCGGGGGGAGGGGAATTTCACAAAAATGAGTTTATACTATAACTATTCAACTCAGGAAATGCCGGGAAGCTCAAAACGAAAACCGTTTTGTTTCACAACGTTTCGTTCTCTGTGGCGATGGAAATTAATAACTCTATTCACTAATTAACTTAAAACATTTTGAATCTGCGCGTAAACAGGTTTTTCTGGAACATTTCACAAAATTAAAAAATGTATTTACTTGTGAAATATTAAGAGGTCGCCGGTAGAAAGGCAATGGATAACGGACTCGAGGGAGGGCCTCATCTCAAGTTAGCTTCCCGAGAGTGATTCCCTATTCCATTCAGCAGCTTCTTATTCAAGCCTCGAGTGACCGCCATCTTGAAATAAAAATACTTACTGCATTAAATATCTCTTCTCTTCTTCAATGTAGCTTGAACCACTTCACTGCTTCATTAGTGATTAAGAGCGGAATTTCTTTTATCAATCGTATACAAATAGGTTCAGTGAAGATGCATTTAATACTACGCTCATCTCCTCGTGGAAAATTTGTCAAGTTAAATGTTTTGCTTTATTGTCTACACGGCGAACCACGATAATTGATTATACAAAACGTTAGGTTTGCGAATGTTAAGGATCCCATGCATGTGAGGGAAATTCTAAGAAAGAGAAACTTCAATAATATATTATGGGACTCAGAAATACGTCCCAATTAGATTTACGCAGATCTACATGGATAAATAAATTGCAAAACTCCGTACTAGCTCACATTCCTTCCTTTAAGTCAACTAATTAATTGCCAAGGTAGATAACTTTACCGAAATTTCCTTTTATATTCACGATTGGTTTATTCATTGTCACTACTTAAACCTACCATTTGAACTCGAAATTTACCAAACGTTGTTATTAATTTACCACGTATAAAGAATTATTTAGACGATATTGGGAAAAGTATCATGCCATATGTTTTCTTCTGATTTGACCATCTCCTTATTCTTTTGTACTAGTAAAAGGAATAGTCTGTACACACTCTTTTCTGAGTGAATTTCAATTAAAATGATCAATTGAAAAGATTGACAGGTTATCCTTAGCTTTTAGTGAGGGAAGTTTCTCGTGTTTTTGATTATTATCAACTACTTTTGCCATAAGTCTTAAAAGAAATTAAAGAAGTAACTGCAGTTAATCAACGTAGCCATGGAGTTAGACAAGTACGAAAAAAATTATAGCCTGAAACCCAAAATGTATAGAATCAACATAGTACTTTCCTCCTCTTCTAATAACCTCTTAGCAAACAATACCGACTTGTAATTACGATTCGTAACGAATATAGTTCTAGATCATGTATTTTGAGATATAATGTTAAACAACAAAACATATTTGCTTATGAAAGAGGTCGCCGGTAGATTCGCTGAGAAAGGCAAGGGATTGCGGACTCGAGGGAGGGCCTCATCTCAAGTTAGCTTCCCGAGAGTGATTCCCTATTCCATTCAGCAGCTTCTTATTCAAGCCTCGAGTGACCGCCATCTTGGAATAAAAATACTCACTGCATTAAGTATCTCTTCTCTTCTTCAATGTAGCTAGAACCATAATCTCGTAAATGTTTTATTAGCAGTGGGTAATAATTTTTACTTTACGTTGAATTAAATGACGTGCAGCTTTTTAATTTCCTATGTATGGGCACTAAGAGTAAGTAGTAAAATATAAAGGTAGTAAGTCGTGAAATGTGTTTTCTGTCACTTAGTTATTTTTGGGTTTGTTTTGTTCCTTTTATTTGGAAAAAAGAAATGTTTTTCTGAACTTAAAAACAATTTCAACGAGAGTTCAGTATACGGCATTAGGAACAAATCATTTCTTTTGTATCAAGCTTGAAGATGATAGCTTGCTATTAAATGCGCTTGTTGATCAAATTGGGCTCCATAAAACTTCTTACATTGGCCTTCTGTTTTAAATTCCTTTCAAATTTAGGGCTAATGTGCAAGAAGACTATTCTTTTTTTCAACATAAAACGTAGTAATTTTCAAACATAGTTTTAAAATGAAAATAAAAATCTTTTGTAAAACAAAGTGAATAAATATCAATTACAAAACCTATCTCTAGTAAGAATTACGGTTGTTATTACAAATGGTATAATACTAGCGAGAAGTTGTGTTACCGACTGAATAATTCAGCTGATCATAGTTCATAGTTAGAAATAAATTTAAAGACAGTAGGCCAAAAATATAATAACTTTTATTTGTACAAGTTTTCAATAGCAAGCTATCATCATCAGGCAGTTGCATAAAAAATTACAAAAGTAAAACTGCCTGATGATGATAGCTTGCTATTGAAAACGCTTGTACAAATAAAAGTTATTATATTTTTGGCCTACTGTCTTTAAATTTATTTCTATCAATTGCAAATATCTCCAGAAGAATATTATAGTTCATAGATGTTTTAAAATGTTATTACAAAATCATAACTTCAAAAGTGACTAAATTCTAGTTTCAAGTTTCTTTTAGAAATACTACTGACAAAACTACTGCAGTGTGATATAAGTTGTTTAAAAGTAGCTATACAAAACTAGCGATAATATTTATAGTCTTAACACAAACTTATTATTATTGAAAGTTATAATTAGTTTAAACTTGTTTTGCTGTGTTCTGTTAATGCTCTTACTCCGACAGTTTTTGAAAAACAAAACGTTTCAGTGACGTCATCAAAGGTAATAATTTCTCTTCGTAGCTGACAAAAGAAACTCATTATGAAGCGTTCGGTTCTTAGAAAACGCCTGAAAACATTATTATAAATAGGATCCAAACAATTGAAGGTTTTAAAGCCCTTTGTTGCAAGAATAATATCTGTTACAAGCTTCAGTAATGACGGTACTGAAACAGCAGTCATTTAATAAGTTTTTCAGTGTGTCCTCTTCGAGTTTTTTCGCGTCAGCCCTACTAGTTCAGGCAACGGATGCTCGAAATAAGGTATAGAGGGAAATGTATGGAACAACATTTTGGATTTCGTAACTTTGATTATACTAGTTACTAGTTAGGTAAACGTATAAAACGTCCCCGCCTGTAGGGTTTTAGCCGGCAGGAAAGAGGGGCCTGAAGGTCTCATTTTTTGTTCTTTTGCTTATATCTAAAAGAATATCCATTGTAACGCAGTAAGCTTTATACAAAATGAAAGTTGATTTAATTTGCTTCAAGTCTTATATTTAAATGTTTCCGATTTCTTGAATATTTTTGAAATACTTGCTCTCTGAAGTATGTGTTTTGCAAAATATTGTTTTGCCTCACAAATGTGTATTTTGCTCTTTTTCATAGGGTAGCTCTTCAACGATTCAACCAACGAATAAACGGCGGTCATAATATAGGGTTGTAGGAAAACTACACAAGATAACCTTAAAGACCTTAGGCTCCTAATTAAGGAGCCTACCTATGTTTATGTCTTTACAACTACAGCTTTCGAGATACAAGCAAACTGAAAAATTAGACACCCTTTCTACATCGGCTCAAAAGCTACGGACTGGTAAACCTTTAATATGTTTACCTCCAAACTAGTTAAAACAAAGTTCTGAAGTCTAAAATTGTGTTCTAAAATTTTCTTGTATAATAGTGTGAAATTTTTGCCAAGACTTTGGTTTTGTAAAATTCAATTCCATGCTTTGTCTTGTAGCTCTTGGCAAAAATTTCACACTATTATACAAGAAAAATTAGAGAAACCATAGAAATAATTAAGCATGAAGACAACTTTAACAAAGAAGACAGCATAAAATTATCAAAAACTTGGCAGCCAGTTCTTCAGAAGTCCTATTGAAGCCAGCCAATCCCGTTCGAGAACGAGCAACAGGCTCCGCCCACTTCGGCCAATCAGGTGACAGGACCCCCACTGGGGTACATAAGACGCCACGGCCGGCCAATCCAGTCTCAGCCAGTCAACAAGCTACTGAGGATGACGCTCCACAGCGAGGTCGAAACGTCTAGCAGTAATTGTATTTCAACTGTGACGCGGTGTAAACCGGAAGCCTTAGATCTTAGTGATGACACCGGCCGCGAAAGCCTAAGAGTTAAGATTAAGGTATAGTTGTCAACATGGTCTAGTATAAAGTCCAGGTGTGAAAATAAACCAGTAGCGATTCAATCAATCCCGAACTAAGTAAAAAATAGTAGGTTGAGCACAGTTTTAATCGTCCATAATGTATGTTATTTTAAAGGTATGGTTTCCTAGTATAGCTGTGAGCGGCTATATTACGGTGAACGTAACAGTGACGGTGGACGTAATATTTTGCCAAAAACAACTCTTGACATAATAATGAAATATTTTTGGATGGAAACCACTTAAAATGTTTTAATTATTAAAAAAAAAAAACGTTTCGTCTAGTCTATGCTAACTAGACATCTTTAGTTGTAGAACAAAGAAGAGTATAAAATATATATATATATATATATAAAACATGTAAAAATATAAACATGTTTTATATATATTTTATACTCTTCTTTGTTCTTCAACTAGCATAGACTAGACGAAACGTTTTGTTTGTGTTTTAAATAATTAAAACATTTAAAGTGGTTTCCATCCAAAAATATTTCATTATTACGACTAACTACTTAAGTTTAAAATTGAGAATAACTCTTAACATGTTTTTTTTTTTGTCAATATTTATTTACGTATGTATAAACGGGCATGCCTGGCTTTTATTTACAAAATCTTGGCGAGAAAGGTCTTTCTAGTTTTCACCGAGATTTTAAAACCACTTTTCTCTAGGAAAACACTCTCTCGCTTTGAAAACAAAACTCACCGTCATATTACGGCCGTCACAATGCAGCGTTCGCCGTTTCCAGGGAACCATAGCTTAGAGCAGTAAAAACATTTTAGAGCTATCTAGACTAATGTGATAATTAATTGCAAGTTAAGAAATAAATTGTTAACATGTAGTTCAAATTAAAAATATTCAACAAGAGTGAAAATGAAACATTATTCTATTTTCTAAAGGCAAAGCCCAAAGAATCTAGTGAAATCCTTTCTGTAGAAAGAAACAAGACTTCATTGTCAAAAGACCTTTGTTCAGCTTTGCGTTAGATCTTTTACTTTACCAACAGCTTAAACTGTAATAAATGACGGCGTCAAAATGAGGATTTACGTCTTTCAGACTTTATTGCTGTTGCGATACATTTAAGAAATACTCAAATTGATGTCACTATTTTTAAAGCGGTTACGTTGCGGATTTACGAAGGGGAAAGTTAGTTAGATAATAGGTTTTTAAGATCCAGTTACACGTTTTTCACAATTCAAACTAGCAAACAGTTGTTTAATGAAAAAGTTAAATTAATTATGCATCAATACTTTTGTATAATTGTTTCTGAATGTTTTTGTTCCATTTAAACCTTTTGATTACACAGTTTGTTGAATATGGGGGTTCATCTTCAAAATTATGTAACGTTTTAAAGTATATGTATTTTTTGTTGTTTGGAATAAAAAACGGCATTACATGTAAAATAAAAAAACATGTGTTTAATTAAAATTAATATAATGAAAATTACCTGTATATCTAGCCAAAACTTAAGCTTTTGGTATTTTGAGTGTATTTTATGTCTTATTATTTTGTTCTATTTTCATCTTGCGTTGTCCTAATTTATTGTATACTGCACACTGATAAAATCAGATGAAAATTTAATTTACATTTCCGAATACGTGATAAAACTAAAAAATACCTTGTGGGGTTGAATCTTAGGTTATTGGCATTTTGTAGATTGTATGATGAATATTTTATACAACTATTAAAAAAAATATTGTTACTGGTCCGTTTGATTATAAGAGCTCAAATTTACCAAACCATAGTAAAATAGTCTGACGTAGTAAAACACAATTACCTTTTCGCTCATTTTTTTTAAAATTTAGTATTAGAGAACATTTTAATAAGTACAAATTTGGCAAATATGAATTTTAAACCAACTTTAGATTAAATTTGTGTTTAACATGTTATCAGCACAGCATTTTCTCTTGAAAAAATTGCACGCCACCGTTAGAAATTAATATAATTTTAATGTAAGGTTGAATACAAATAACTCACCAGCAATGTTTTATATACAAAAAAGATTTATTAATTTATCGTACACTTCAAGATATTTGTTGCTATATTTACACATTTAATAATGAACCATTTGTACACAGCGATGAAACATAAATATTGAGAAAAATGAAATTAGAAACTACAACAGTTTCTAAGACCGTTATTCTAATATCCAAAAGTTATTTCATGGACAGGAGCTTTCAACGTAAAAACAGTATTTACAAAAGACAAACAGAAAAAACACATAATCATATGAAAAGATATGACAGCACCGAGATTTATTAGGTAAAATATATTCAAATGTAGCTTTTTCTGAACAATCTTAATATTAAACACTAATCTAACTAAATCAACTGTACAGTCAGAGTATTAGACACTAAAAGCAACATGAGAGAGACTTCATAGAAAAAAGGCAAAATACAAAATGTTTTATTCCAAAGCTCGATAAATTTGTGTTTACAATTTCGTATGTATCATACAAAAATCACTCGAAGAACTTCTTCCACGTTCTGAATGTATATTAAACATTATAGGATACAGGGTGAGTTTTTTGTGTTCCCCACCTTAACTTTTGAAAAAGGAATAAATTTGAAGAACCCTTTAGGAATGTTTAATAGGGTCTTGAAGTTTTGTTTAATGTGATTTTCGTTACCCACCCCCACCCGAAATCCGGGGCAACTCAATTTTTAAATACGTAACCTCTCCTTGTGACACCTCATTTTAAAGGGTATAAAAGCACTAACTCATTGATACCATTAAACACATTTTACGACGCTCCTGTACAAAATGGCGGCTCAAAACCTTTTTTTTTAAGTTAGTAAAAGGACAATGACGCTATATTTTTCGAAATTTGGAAAACTCACAGATTCAGTTTTGGATACTAAACACTATAAAATGATATGCAACAAGAAAAAAACTTTTGAAAATATCAAAGTCAATTTTACAAACTAAGTCTGTAGGTTTTTCACAATTTTTACTTAAGAAATTAAAATCGTTTTGGTCGCCATTTTGTACAGGAACGCGACTGTATCAATGAGTTTGTGATTTATACGTCGTAAAAGTACAGGTTTTGGGTGAGGGGTGGGTAACGAAAAGTACGCGAAAAGAAACTGCAGGGCCCTATAAAAACGTTCCTTCAAGGGGCTTTCAAAACCTTTCCTCTTTCAAAAGTAAAGGTGGGAGGGGCACTTAAAACTCACCCTGTATATATCTTTCAAATATTTCGGACGTATTTACCAAGTGAACAGATGAAAAGCGTTGCTACTTTCTAGGATCAATAACAAAATATAAGTATTTTGGTCTCAGTTATTTTATAGCTTCCTCAAGTGACGCAAAACCCACCGGTTCACAATGTTCAGCCATTCTAGTTCACAATGAAACACACTAAGCTGAAGAAGGAAGTAAGTTACAAATATTAAGACAAAAGAACACCTATGAAACATGACTGAGGGGTGGCAATATACAAGCCGACCCGGAGCTAGGTGCGAAAATCAAAACATATATACACTTATTACATAAATCCAAAGGTAACTATACTGATCTGTGAACCAAAATGGCGCCTTAGGGGGACATTATATTTAACTATCACATATTTGTCTTACATTAATCAAAATAGTCTTCTTAGTCTTGTGTTTTGATCGTTAGGTCCGTAGCCAAAGTCCGTCAGGGTATTTTCCAGTCTGAAACAAAGTAAAATAAATTATACTAACAACAGGGCTATACTTTTGCATAATGAATTTCTCTTTTGAAGTTTGTTGTTGACGACGGTAGAGTTTTTGAGGTTAAATATCTTTACGGACGTTTTCCACTGTTTTTTTAGTGAAGAAGAAGAAGAACACAACGTTTCGTGATATGGAATCTGATCCCGTCATCAGGTAAAAAGCTCAGCGCACTTTTAGGTCACTTTTCACTGGAAGACGGTCTTAGATTCCAGATCGCGAAACGTCGTGTTCTTCTTGTCCACTAAACAGCTACAGAAAACGTCCGTAATCATATTTCAATCTTAGGAATAAATTTATATTAATCAGGTTATATTGCATCCCAGTTTTGAAAAGGATTAGTTGAACCCGATCCTGTTATGCAATACATACACAGCATGGCTGTACAGTCCATTGTTTAGTCAAACCCTCATCCTTACATTCACAACCCCTATGTTACTCGCCAATTTACATGTCCAGCCTTTTGTCAAGATACAAAAGGAGTCCATAATATGTTGCGTGTAATATAATGGACATATAGTCTATTCTAAAAAAGGCATGAGTTGAAGACAAACAGAATAGTATGTTTTAGTATATTTCACCTGAAGATGGAATAAGATTCTAGATCCCAAATCGCCATGTCCTTCTTGCTCACTAAAAAAACGACAGACAAGTTCGCAATAATATCTCTACGTCAGGAATTCTACCACCGTCAACAACAATTTTCAAACGAAGAAGATGATCAAATATTGAATTGAACTTATGTACAACTGGAATATCCATAAAGTTATCCATACATTTATACACCACTCTGTATATAAAACAGCTGACTCACCGTTTCCTATAAGAGATGCAGCAGGATGGTGAACATCGTCAGCAGGCAGACTGACAGTGAATTCACTGCAACACTCTCCCCGGCACTCGCTGCGACCAACTCCATATCTTCCATCTTTGGTTCAGTCGGATAATCTGCAACGCATACATTGTTGTTAGTTGTATCAAATAAAATTGTATAGTAGGTAGATATAGTGGCATAGTGCATAGATGCCGCATGACTGAGACAGACAGCTCAACTGAAGAAGAAGAAAAGATAGTCAATGGAGGCAGCCCACACACAAATTTATGAGAATTCTTGAGAAATTTACAACTCCTATACGACAACTGCAACTAAAAGCTAAAACTACAAAACTACGAGGGTCTACGCCAATGACATTTTTAATGTCCTACTTAACCTAGGGTTCGTGGTCAACACAAAATGCGTTCATGGAAAGTGGTGCAAACCCGTGTGCGTGCGCCGGGAATCGAACCCGCTACCTTGCGCTACCCACTGAGCCACGGACACAGGCCGTACCGTCTCTCATAACCTGCCCCTTCGGCTGCACACGTTAGAGCTTTCTTTCACTAACTTTTGATTGTTCCACGTTTTAAGACCATAATTACCCATAATTGATAAATAGTTTTCGTTTTCAGCTGGTTAACAACTAGATGTAGAAAAGGAACTAGATGTGTTAAAAGCATCCTTTAGAGTTAGATCTAGAAGTCAAGGTATGAGTGGAAAATTTGAGTAAAGAATAGGATTGTGACGGTTGCATGCAATGAATCTTGTTCTGCAATAAACAAAAGTGTATTTATTTGAACCCTATACTACCAACTAAATAGGTATAATTTATTGAATATTATTTACTGACCATAGATCTCGTGGCCGGGGCCGCGGGTGAAGAACTGGTAAGCGTCGGTCACTTCACTCCAGCCGTAGCGGTTCTTGGCTTGGACGATGGCCTCGTAGACAGCGGCGGGCTCCAGAGCCCTGATGTTGTACGACATGAGGTGGGAGAAGGTCTCGCCGTTCGTGGGAGGCACACTCACGTCGTGCCACTTGCCGTGGTGCTGAAACGTGTCGTTCATCTAAAAAAAATGAAAAATCAATTTTGCGCAATTTTTAAACTAGGAATTCGCATTGTTGTAAACACCAGTTTGTCGAAGTTGTGCGGTAAAGAAGACTTCGTTGTGCTAGTTTCATCTTGTTAAACATGACTGACATTAATTTTACCTAGTCGAACTGTGAAATTTCATTGACTCTCCGCTTGTAGAGTCAATGCGTTTCTTCGTGGCGCTTGACCTTGACGACTAAAACCAGTTATAACTGGGTTTTGAGGGTGGGGGTAACCAACTGTTCAGTTTCCATGGCACTCGTACTGCGAGGAAAGGTTATTACTGTACTTTTTGAAAACATCGATTTGTTCCCCCACTCTGTCCCCTCACTTCCTCTCACCAAGCGCCACGAAGAAACGCACGGACTCTAGTACTGAGGTGCCTACTTGTGACGATGGTGTCTCATTAGACTCAATCGCTTTCTACCAAACCTGTCAAATTTCTGCTGCATTACTGTGTTTAATTTCTTTCATACCTAGCCGAACACGTTGGCAGTAGAATCTTTAAATGAAATTAATATTTTAAAATTAAAAAACTGTATTTCCTCGTGGAGGTTTCAACTGAAACAGTGAGTTTGAAAGCTAACCTTTAAAGAAAGTTTTTCCTAAAGGCTTTTAAAACTCGTCTAAAAGTAATTTTGGTCACAGAAGAAGTTTTATTATACAAACGAGAGATGGGATTATGATTAGTAATCTGGAACTGCTACACAGACTTCAGGGTCAGAGTGGGGACATAAACACAGAGTCAGAATGGTACCATTTCGAATGAATGAGAGATAGTGAATTCTTTGTTTGAAGTTTGTTGTTGACGATGGGAGAATTTCAGAGTTTAAACTATTATTGTGGACATTTTCCATCGTTATTAAGAAAGATTTGCTCACTAACGATGTCCGCAATAATAGTTTAAACTCAGAGAGTGAATGTTAAAAATGTATGTCTGATTGGAATTTCAATATTATAATTTTTGGAAAACTTTTCCTTTAAAGTTACAGTAAATGGCAGGTGTATAACATGTAAAATGCCAACGCACTATACAATTTATTTATTTATTCTTGGCTTTTAGGCTTAAAAGTCATAATCTTAGTTTAACAGACGACAAAAATCCCAACTTTAAACTACGTATAAAAGAAACCCTAGTCTTTTATTCGGTAACACGTTGAAAAAGCGAATGCAACTGCACAAAACTCAACATCAATGGTAAAGCCAATGTTTGCTTTCAATGTGTTGAACTATACATCCTATTCATGCAGAGGAGCTTAGCTATTCATCCCTTTGTGATGTTTAGTAAATGTTTTTCACTTTCAGATAAAAATAATAAATTAGCCTTTTAACAGAACCACGGGGAGTGACCATCGTGAACAGCTATCATATACAGTACCATGTAAACCCCCAAGCTCAACATGTTTGGTTTGCGCAGTAAATTCTGCTGATTACAAAAGAGTTAGTTTGGCCGCAGTAACTCCATTGGGAAGATAGATAAAGAGCTAAGAGGCAGAAGGTGTGGATAAAAGTTAGTGAGAGTTGGTTCCGAGTTTTCCAACTTGATTACATCTTACGTGACCTGACCTGGCTGATTTTCCTCTCCAGAAACCTGTCCAAGAAGTTTCACTGCTGAAATTACTGAATTTACTGGACGAGATAAATCTATTTGGGTGAAATGATTTTCTTTGTTCCATGTATGTGTGGTTCTTGACAGTAATGCTACCAAAAATTTATATCGTATGATACACAACGACAAACCAAGAAGTTAGTCATTTGCTGATTTAGTTAGGTTCATCCCTAAAGTCGTCTACATTATAGGCTTCCGTATCATACCGTGTCAGTAGACTATCTTCAAAGTTGCCAAATGTTTTACAAACATACCATCCTCAGGCTCAGCTGTTTGGCCACTGAGGATGGCAAATCTTAACAAAGCGAAACGTTTGACACTTTGAAAGATAGTCTATTGACGTGGTATGACATGGAAGCCAAGAATGTAGTGATGACAACGGCCGCTGAGCAGGGCTGACAACGGCGATCTAAAACTAGGAAAGCTTTCTGATTTGTTCACATACCCTAAATATATGTTACGTCTACCAATATTTCAACATATTTTTAAAACTGTTTTCTATTTTATTTTATTTTCACAAAATTTCTAAAAATGTAAAATTTATTTAAACAATAACTATTTTTTCCATCGAGTATATCCACCCAAGGAAAACGAATAATTTGAAGTATTTTAAGATGTAACTTGCTTTTATAAAGACTTGTGAAAGGATTGAATCATAATTTAGAAATAGCTTCACATTATAACTATTCACGTTTGTTTTAATTTTCAAAGGCTTTTCAGATACTATTAATTTATCTTAAGAATGGCACACAAACAGAAGAAACAAATCATTCAAATAAAAACAAATTAAAACTGATTGAACTGTTAAATGTACTGTGACTTAGTAAACTATCTTCACACTTTCTAACAAAGTAGGTGGATAGATGGAAGGTTTACTCACCATAACTTTCCTGTAAAGCAGTCGCACTTCTTCCAGAGGGGGGTAACTCTCCACCAGCCAGGTTAGGTTGTAGCTGTCTTTGGACCTTGAGAATGGAGCCGACCTGAACTCAGCAGGGCTTGGTTTGCCTGAAAGATATAAACAAATAAAAATAAGCCACGGATGCATATTTTATCATATACAAACAAATTAAAAATGTTACGGCGTTATGCTAGTTTTAAATCCTGATTTTTATACATGAAAGTCATGCCCTTTGTTCGATCGAGGTTAATACATTTCAAACTCTTCTTTAACTTGCAAACTTTACTTTCGGTTCCTATTACTATCCTCAGTGGTACCACTATTTCAACCTGAACTCACCCCCTTTATCTTAACCATACTAAAATTTCAGCCCACTGTTGTTTGAGGTTTATTGTTGACGATGGTAGAATTCTGAGTTTGAAATACTATTGTGTACGGTGTCCATAGTTTTTAGTAAACAAGAAGAAGACAAGATGTAATTCCAGATTTAAAAACGTAGTGTTCATCTTAATCACACACAAAAATGGAAAACGTCCGTAATAATTTCAAACTCACAGACCATGTATTAATGGTTGTTTTTGATATTAGCCAATTCACTCTTACTAAAACTGACCTGAGAGTTCCATGTATTTCTTGGCGCGGCCCAGGCTGTTGTCTGCCACACAGCTGTAGTTCCCGAAGTCCGAGCTCTGCACGTTTCGGATGGTCAAAGTGTGCCTGTTGGCTCGGGTCTCCATCGTCCTCCTTTCCGTAGGGTCCAGCAGGAAACTGTCCTGGTACCAGATCGTCTGAAAATGAAAACCGGTGTTATATTCAAGCCAGAGATGTAAATAGGGATAAAAACAGGACTAAGTAGGACAATCAGTAGCCTGCTTTTTTCATCCGATTGCATAAAGTGTTCGCAATGAAATTCCATAGAAAAATGAGAACTGGTTTATCTGCGTATGAAGGTGTTTCTTTTTCTTGTAAGAGGGCGAAACAAATTTAGACATTACTGTACACCGGGCATTATAAGGGCCAGCCGTCAAGTGGTTGTAAGTATGTCCTTAAGACGAGTCCCTATGGAGGTGTATACAATATTAAATGACTTTTACCTTTGTACCTAGAGTCAAATTATGTAAACTGTACTAAAAGTTTGGCCTTGACAAAACCATGGTGTCAAACCTTTGAGGTAATTTGATTATTTGACTCCTATACAGCAAAGACCGTTATTGGCATGGAGTGTGCTTGTCTAAAGATTGTCTAAAGGCGCATGATTTTCTGTAAATAGGTCTACCTGCTTTGTATCTATCTACTACGTGGTCATATCGATGCCTATTCGTTTTTCCCTCTCCCCTCATATCCTTTTTAAAACTACATGCGTTAGGTACATCAGGTGCTAATTTTAAAAAAAGGTAAAGGTTGCCTTGTTTATCGAGGCAAAGTTAGGATAAAGTCCTCTACCACTCAACGTGCTGTAAAGACACGTAACAAGTTGTCAGTGGTGACTAGGCGGATCGAACCTGCGTCACTGTATATGTAGGCCTAGTAATGAACTTACATAAATTTTCTTTAGAGGAGCATTTTAGAGGAACAAAGAGTGCAGAGACGTCTGTTAGGGTGTCAAACATCTATGTCGTCGCCATACAGGAGAAAATGTCTAGGTAGAAGAGGAATCAGCAAATTGTTTCCAGTAACAACCAAAGTTCCGTACCACAAAAGGCAGTCGACTATCAACGCTTACCGTAGAAGGCATACACAGACAAGAGTGAATAAGCACATCTCACTCACACAAACACATCTCTCTCTCTCTCTCGTGTCGTTCCTGGGCTCCAAGTGAAGACACCTTGATGGATATGCAACCACGTGTAATTTACGGCTTGTTTGGCCAGACCATTAGACGTTCCGTATTCCCATATGTTTAATGCATAACGTCGCACCTGACTACACTACAATACACGTTCACCGCTCACACTGTGTTTATCACTTGATTGATAGTCGAGCTCGACACCGTATCAATCCACCATTTGCCACAACAATGCACAATCAATTCCACAGATGAATTGAAAATTGCCTGTCCGATTTCAATGAATGGCCCCTTTGTTGGTAATGTAGGTGTAGAGATAGGCGGTTAAATTAATAGTGTTGTAATCTCTGTCGCTGTTGTCAACTGTTGGGTTGTTGTTGTTGTTTGTGGTAAAGTAGTGACATGGCTTTTTTCCGTTTAAATGGTCTCTAATAGCTTCAACTTTACCGAAATAATTATAATGATTCAAATGCCGAACGTTAAAGTCAAAATTTTGTGTTGAAATTGTTCCCAACTTCCCAGTTATACTTGAATCTCTGCTAGATTCACTATCAGATCACAACAGCAAATCTTTCTTTTTGTTAATCCAGTGTCTGTCATTAGTGAATGTCCATAGCAAATAAAGCTTATTCATTTCTCTCGCCAAAGAAAAAAAACCCTTTGAACAAAATGGTTTGCTGTTTTTAGCTTCCCAAAACCTCCTGAGTCAAGTTTTAAGAGTGTGCAGTAGTGGCCGTAACCTTGAATGTCGTCCCATAAAACAATAAATAACATGCATTTTCTTAGAACACTTCACGCCTACAGTTTTCATCGGATTTCTATGATATACACTTTTTTTGAAGTGCATTAAATATTTTAGTGACTCCGCTGAGCCGAATTACCATTTTTACGTGTCAAACTTTGACATCAGTCCAAAACTTGAAGAAACGTTGTATTTGTAACTCCTTGGTTTCACTATTTTACTAAAACAATTTTCAAAAAGTGGTCAGTGGAGACACTGTAGTACATTGTCATCTTTCAAACAAAACGCGTTTCAAGATCTGATGAAAATTGTGGGTGTGAAGTGTCTCAAGAAAATGTTTGTTTTTACATTGCTCTTATGGGATGAAATTCAAGGTCACGGTCACTACTGCGTACTCTTAAGAGTTACCACTCGACTCAGGAGGTGTTCGTTCGTATGGGATGGAGAACAAAATGGCCACCAGGCACTGTGCACTCATAATATGTGTAAAAGTAAACACACAAGTTCAGTCAGACCAAGATGTTGACAAAGATCCGGTTTGATTTTGTTAGTTCGTGGTAAACCTGTTTGTTTTGCTAACATAATTGTTTATAGCGTGTTTCATCAGAATCAAATAATAAATACAGTTTGTACATCACTACCCCCCATTTCTCGGTGAAACGCCCCCAAAGGCCCCTACCGGTGTAAAACGTACCCTTTGTAACAGGAAATTCACTCAGGTTCACGGTAGCGGCTATGTTTATAAACGTTGTAAGTCTCACCTCGTGACCTATATTCTAGGAAATAACTCGGAAATTATAACTCGATTTCCAATACGTACTGAATCACGTATCGGAAGAGGAATGGCTTCCTATGCTCGCTAACATAAGACACAACTTGCTTTCCTTACTTTTATAATACATACAAGGGATTGTTAAGTGTACAGTGTAAGTCAACAGAAAAGAAATAATTACACAACACTCTGTATAATAGTTTTATTTCACATGGTTTCAATATTTAAGTTATCTTCCCCGTAAATAGGCAATTGCATTAATGTACTTTGTATTTTATTTCAATATATTCAACGTATCCTCCAATGGGACTCGTGGTGTGGTCCTGTAATCCAGCTTAATGGAGGTTAGGTTTTGTGGATGATATAGGTCTAAAGCGGCTCAGATAGTCTCAGTGATCATCTGATGATACCCTCATCAACTCCCACCATCGTTTAGACATATCAGACCATCACCTGCGTGGTTCGGAAGTCACGTTAAGCCGTTGGTACTTGTATTTCCATTGGTCATTGGGCTATTAATTAATGACCCATTCTAAGGAAGAGTCGGCCTTAGTTTGTAACAAGAGTACACCTCATAACTCATTACTACCACTTATCACACTCATCCTTCACCACATATTTGCCTTAAAATACCCTCATGAGAGTGGTCGGCATCTCAAATAGTGATTTAGTGAATCCTTCCATTATGGTGTGCAATTACACATGCGGGTATTCTATAATAAACCAGTGCGCACCTTTGTTGTTTATTGAGTTTTCTACGGAGCACGCACAAATGAATAAGGACAAACAATGTATATTCATATAATCTGTATGGTATTTATATAATAACATGTCTTAACATTTATGTATTTATATATAGGTGACATTATGTGGCATAGAGTTTAAATTCTGTTTGTAATTTATCCAGCTTGTTGATTTAAGTCACTATTTGACAGTCACATGTTTCGGATAAACATTCAGATCTTCTCTAAATTTGAAGGCATGAATAGTTGGGCCGGATGGTGTAGCGGTCAGCATAATCGCCTGGCAAGCGAGACCCGGGTTCAAATCCCAGTTCGGTCCAAACATTTTTGTCGTCAAATTTCTTTAGTTATAAATTAGCGTTTATACAAATTATTAAAATCTGTAGGTGACATTTGTCATACGATTTTTAAAAATTGGTGAACAATGTTTTGTTCTGAACTTTTTATTTTGGTTGAAATGTTAAAACATTTTGGTTTCCCTGCCTTCTTGGTCTGGTTAGTCTCAGCTATGTTCGGTATTGTAAGCTAAAGTGACAAAGATGTGTATTCTAATTTCCATTAACATCGTATCATAAATGCAACCTTAGGGCAAAAACTACCTCTTTAGGTAAAATAAACCTCGTCTGTTAATAGAAATTCGCTAGGGCTCACGGTAGTGCGTCGGTTCGGTTTTACATTGCTGTTTTAACTATTTATTTTAAAGGTAGATTAATTAATATTCTAAAGTTGATTCAAGAACGCACTTCGCACACTTTTTAGTGTGTACCATTTATGATTTAATGCTCACACTAATGGTTAGGCTCGTAATTAAAACATTCCAACTCTTTAATGACGAAAATTACAAACCAAACAATTCAATACAGTTTCCAATGACAAATGCAAAGCTAGAACTAACAATAACACTGCAGAAGATCGTAAATAAATGATAAAACTTGAACAGTAACATTGTTACAGTCAACCGTTCATAAAACACAGGAACAAACACTGAATTCATTGCGAGATTTAATTAGTACATAATAAATACTGCAAACCCAGGGACATCCGGCGGGAAATTATAATGTGTACTTTGCTCTTCGTTGTAAAATACGACTACTCTTCAATTGAGCTTTAGTAGTTAGTGATTAGAGTATTAAACTTGTTTTGTGGTTGGCATTTTAAGTGCAAGTTTGATAATAAGTTATCTAAGTAGTGGTTAATATAACCCAATATCTATTCAAACAAATAGTTATAACTCTTCTAGTTACATTTTTAGTTATAAAAGAGGAAGATTGAGCAATAAGACCACAAAATAGCAAAATAGTTCAATTTTACCCTAGCGTTAGTAGGTTTTAAAGAGTAAACAGGTTTTTAATCCTCCAAATATATCCTTATAAATTGTAAAATGGGTTATGATGTCTTTTAAGGAATCTTAGGTACTAAAAATGTGCAAATTCTGTGTCAAAGTTTTAATTCACTACTAATTAATAAAGCTTTGAGTGAGCAATCTACTTAATCATATCGGTTGAATTCATGTCTAATGCCAGAACTTTTATACTTTGGCTTTTAAAGCTAGAAAATGCGACATTTTAAGACAAAAAGGAGGCTTAAATTGTCTTTTATTTCAAAATGTATAAAATAGCTTGCTAAAGACAGAGCTTTCGGAATGTTAGGTACCGCTTACCAACTTGGTTGGTTGGAAATTATAGTAATTTTCAACAGGTACAGTTTCACTATAAACGTGTCCATTGCTTAAAGGAACTTTAATTAACACGAGAAAATATGTCGACAAACAATAACACTATAATTTGTATACAATTGCTATAAATATGTTAAGTTTATAGTTCTCGACTTTCCCGGTTGGAAGACCAACTTATGACACATCAAGGTTTTCAAACGTACGTCGAAGTCTTACTATTTAACATCTATAATATCTTACTTCTATCTAATCTAACTGTTAAGGCTAGGTATAGCAACTTAGATAAGAATATTTGACTCACATTAGGCGCAGGCTCTCCGTGCACGATGCAGACAAGTTGGGCCTCATAGCCTTCTCCAGAGTGTACCCAACTGCGCTCTACCTCTATCTCTGGCGGATCTGGAAAATCAACAAATACAATATAGTTGAAGGTTTTAAGAACAGTCATAATAGTAAATTAAAATAAAACAACTTCCTAAAGTCATTATTGACCAAGACAGTTTTAAACAGAATATTTTGGGTTTGAAGGTTTAGTTTTACGCGAGCATACGCAATACGTATAATATGCTAATTAGAAAATGCAGAAAAACAGGGTCTTCCCCCGGAAACTAAAATTTTCATGAAAAATAGTAGGTTTTGAGGCGTTTTTTGAGACATTGTTTTGCTAAAACTAAAATATTTAATACGCTGATGATGTAAAATATATAGACCGACTAGTAATTTTCTTATCAGACGTTTTGTATTACGTCCTACCTCTCTTGGCTTTCCCCTCTGTCATTGATACCTTCCTGAGGCATTTCGCTTAGTTATCAACGGTTCTCATACTTACATAGAACGTCGACCTGCATGTCCACAGTGACGGGGTTGCCCACGCCGTTACTCGCCGTGCATTGGTACACTCCCGCCTGATGCCTGTCCACCTTCTCCAGAGTGATGGAGATCCCTTCCTGAGCCCTCTCCCCGCTCGGCAGCGAGTTGTCCTGGAACACACAAAGAAATTCAGGATCAGGCAAGAATATTCAACGGGCTACTATCTCGTTTGAGACTTAAATAATCATTAAATGCAATAGTCGGTTCATAGATGCAAAGTTTAAATTGTTTAATACAGTTTAGTGGACCCGTGACGGGTTGGTATCGTGCACGACTATTGAGCTCATCTACTGCAGTGGCGCGGGTTCGATCCCCACAGTCACCACTTACATTTGTAATGCGGCTATACGGTAACTCTAGGTAAAGGTCGATGTTGAGTGGTAGAATGGACAAAATTCAAAAGAAACAACTCATAACTTCCATTTTTATAGGCCTCGAACGAAGATCGAAAACAATTATTGTGTTTGATGATGCCAACCTTTCTGGTCCAGATGATGGTGGGGACGGGGTTGCCTGAGGGTTTACACTCCAAGGTTATGCTTCCTCCCTTACGTGCTGTGAGTTGACCATTGGCAGGGGACGTCCTGATGCTGGGAGGTACTGAAAAAGAAAAGAAATTTGTCAACGAAAAAAGTATCATCGCGAAAGAATTAAGTAAGAAACCATTAAGACAGTAACTATAAAACACAAATAATTACTTTTACTTATATGAATACACAGAAAATTATACAAATCTTACTGAGGTTAAACAATCCATCAACGCTTGTAAATTAGTTTAATCGTATTACAAGATTTTCTATCGAGCTCTTAATTGAGTTTTTGAACAAAGTTCTCGTGGCTCACTCAATTTCTTACAACCTTTCAATAAAATTTTAATTAGAGTAAAAGGGTCGAAAGCCAATAAGCGAGTCAGCCTCGGCAAGGTATTATAACTTGGAACCTCTCAAGCAAATTGCTTTCGTTTCAACGTTGATAAAATGTTTAAAGTTTCAGCTTTGTTAATTAAGACCTCCTTTCATTAACATGTCGTATATGTGCTTCAAAGTTATCATTAGTACTAAATCGTTAATTAATTTTTTCGCGGAATATTCTAACCTAATTAGTTTACTTATAGGTTGCGGTTTGATGATACTTTTTAAGTAGATGTAAGCTTTTGGATATGAAATTTAAATACCATATACATCCTGTGTATTTAACTTAATTGAATACTACGTAGTAAAAATGTAGTGAGCTAGCTACTGTTTAAACCTTATATTTTGACTGTATGAAAAAGAAGATTGTTCATTCATTTTTTTTGACACTTATGTGTGACTTAGCCTAATACTGTTATTGTTCAATGGCTGAATAAACTTGATTTCTGAAACAATTCGTCGCAATCAGTTTTCAAATTTTAGTTCAGCTGAAAAAAAAACTACGAATTGTAGGAGGTTAAGTTATTTATACGTTTGCTCAATTTTGCGATTTAGTTTTAGTGTGTGAATCTTTATACAACTTTAGCTTATGAACTTATGTATTTTGTAAAATATAATTTTAAAAAATCTCATAGGATTGATTAGTATTTTATTAATATCCTAAATAAACCGATTTACAAATACATTTTAAACTAAAATATTTGTCTTAGATCACTATCTTTCAGCCTGGTGATGTTATTGAGAGTGATTTAAACGTGACAATTGAAACACTACTCAAAATAGGTATTATTTTAACTGGTCAAAATTATTTTTATCTTTGGGTGAACAATTACAAATTTTCAAAATAAACTGTTCTATTGTTTTGAGGATTAAGTTATCGGAAATATTTAAACTTGAAAGGTAATCAAACAGTTCAATAAAAGGAAGCTAGTCTGGAGCCTCTGATAATATGAGCAGAGTTCACAAAACTCTTTAGACTAATACATTTCTTAGTATTGGACTGTTTAATTAATTCTTAACATTTAAAAAAAATTCAAGAAGAAATACATGATTTGAATAAATATTATAAATATTAGATTTATGATTTGTATTTCACTGAAGACTGTTTGAAACCGAAATATATGTTTTATAGTTTTTAAAGTTACCTCTTTTCCCTTTTACTTTTTATTGTGTAATCTATTAATAGGCTTTTGTTTACTTTTTTCTATTTCCTTTGATAGTAATGTTACAATTTCTACTTCCATAAAAGAATTTAGTTGATTTTGGTTCAATAAAGATGAGACTCTAGCAAATTTACCAAAGATGTAAAACTACTCTAAAAGTTTCATCTCTATAAAACAAAACTCAAATTATTCTGAACTATTAAGAACCCTTTTAAGGAAACTAATATAAATTGTGCAGAGAAAAACGACGTGGGTTCATTTGAGACGGTGCTTAAATAAATCAGGTTAACTACAGTTTCTATCTCCGGGGGCAAACTAATTCTTTCACGGTGATGGATATGCTTGCTCAGAAACTCTTCTTGCAATAAACCGCTTCAACCAGCCTTTCTCGTGATTAACTTCAGACTATTTTTGAAACAAAAAACTCTAGACTGACTTTCTTTTGAACGTGAATTTTAATCATACGAAATTCAAGGACTAGGGTTGCTGGTAGTCATTAACTTGTAATTTATAAAGGACGTTTTCCTTTGTTATTTAGGGGAAAATAAGAGCACATCGGACGACCAATCACAGAAGTGTATCAGACTCTGATTCATTCATCCAAACTAGTTTTATAAATATCTCCCTCCTCCATTTGTTGTGCATAAATGGGTATTTTTGTGCTCGCTGTTACAGTTGGTCAGTTTGATGCTCGTCTGTGATTGGACGTCTGCTGCTCCCAGCCAGTCAGTCGGTGAACAGATATCACGGGCCTTAGACTTGCTCTGTTTCTCAAATTGTGTTTTAACTCAAGAAGGGGTTTGTGCATGTTGTATAGTTTTCTAGACTAATTGTTTGAAAAGCTAAATACATTTACAGACAAGATAAACATATCCATCACATGTTGTTTGGTGGTGTGTGAATGATATCAGCATTAACGTATTACATTTAGCTCTTTTCCTAATGTTATGTGTTATATTTTAGGTTACTTTTCCCTGAAGACGAAATGCGAGTCCAGATCCCGAAACGTCGTGTTCTTGTTCACTAAAAAACTATGGACAAATCCTAATAATTTCCAACCTCAGAAGTTATACCATCGTCGACAAAGAAGAATTTTCAGACAAAAAATTTATTGAATTGTGGATGTTTCAACCAAATGTTCGTTGTTTCCGAGATTGCCAATGTTTTAAGTCAAACTTTAAGAAATATAGACGTTTTTAGATATTACAGAGCACTTTATGAACCCAGTATACAAAAAGCGGGCATGATGAACGTTACTTAAAATTAATTACTACTCACCAAGAATTTCAACAGTGTGGATCTGTTCCCTCCCCTCCCCGTCTCCCAGCTGACATACATAGTCTCCTGCATCCTGGGGCATCACGTTGCTGATCTGCAGGTTGTATCCGTCCACCAGGGCGAACCTCTGGTCTCTCATGATCATGATCTTGTCAGCTGTGAGCACAGACTGACCTCGCCTCCACAGCAGCACCCAGTCCGCTGAAACAAGCCAGGAGTCTCGTGAAACACAAGCTAGAGTTTCATGAAATGCAGGTTGTATCCGTCCACCAGGGCGAACCTCTGGTCTCTCATGATCATGATCTTGTCAGCTGTGAGCACAGACTGACCTCGCCTCCACAGCAGCACCCAGTCCGCTGAAACAAGCCAGGAGTCTCGTGAAACACAAGCTAGAGTTTCATGAAATGCAGGTTGTATCCGTCCACCAGGGCGAACCTCTGGTCTCTCATGATCATGATCTTGTCAGCTGTGAGCACAGACTGACCTCGCCTCCACAGCAGCACCCAGTCCGCTGAAACAAGCCAGGAGTCTCGTGAAACACAAGCTAGAGTTTCATGAAATGCAGGTTGTATCCGTCCACCAGGGCGAACCTCTGGTCTCTCATGATCATGATCTTGTCAGCTGTGAGCACAGACTGACCTCGCCTCCACAGCAGCACCCAGTCCGCTGAAACAAGCCAGGAGTCTCGTGAAACACAAGCTAGAGTTTCATGAAATGCAGGTTGTATCCGTCCACCAGGGCGAACCTCTGGTCTCTCATGATCATGATCTTGTCAGCTGTGAGCACAGACTGACCTCGCCTCCACAGCAACACCCAGTCCGCTGAAACAAGCCAGGAGTCTCGTGAAACACAAGCTAGAGTTTCATGAAATGCAGGTTGTATCCGTCCACCAGGGCGAACCTCTGGTCTCTCATGATCATGATCTTGTCAGCTGTGAGCACAGACTGACCTCGCCTCCACAGCAACACCCAGTCCGCTGAAACAAGCCAGGAGTCTCGTGAAACACAAGCTAGAGTTTCATGAAATGCAGGTTGTATCCGTCCACCAGGGCGAACCTCTGGTCTCTCATGATCATGATCTTGTCAGCTGTGAGCACAGACTGACCTCGCCTCCACAACAGCACCCAGTCCGCTGAAACAAGCCAGGAGTCTCGTGAAATGCTGATTTTGGACATGACGTAGGTATGGGAATATGACCATTAGATCGGGCCATCAGTCACAAGAGATATAATAATTGTTGTAAAGGTCAAAAGAAATCCCAATTCGCTGAAGCAGTCCAGGAGTCACGTGAAACACAAGCTCAAGTTTCATAAAGTTCTGATTTTAGACAAGTTAGAGGTATGGGAGTATGACTGCTAAGACGGGCCATCGGTCACAGGAAATCTTGTTGTTGTGAAGGTTACATGAAAACCACCTACCAAAGAGGATTGTAATTCGTATTTAAAAAACTGATTTAACGTGTTTGAGGGGTGTTTCCGCTCAAAACCCAAAAGTAGGTTTTCGGCAACAAATCCTGTATGTATGATATGAGACAATCATTTATTTACTCCAAACAAGTGTACAAAAAGTCAACAAACCAACCAGACCAAGATGTTGGTGAAAAATAATGTCCACTGATTTCTCCGGCTGAGCGGATTTTGTTTGGTTTTCGTTATACGCACATGTTGAATACGGTTACACAAATGTGTATAGTTGTTTACTGAGTGTCAATGAAATCGGATTATAAAAACAGTGTGTATGGCCTAAAGCTTTCTTTCTGGGGAAACGAGCTCTTTCCTCAAAGTCAATATAAAAACAATACTAGCCTTGGAATACCTCCGTGCAAAATTTAAACAAGATTTAATGAATTTTCCCTTTAGCACATGTAAAATAAATGAGTTTCAAATAAGTACCAAACATATAAGAAAATTTTTTTAATGAGATGCTTAGACATCATCGCAACTCGTTTTATTTCTTCCACGAATCAACCAGCTGTTACCGTGTTTCTTCCTGTTTTCAAGATCTAAGCACTCCCTGGTGGAGTTGTATATAGAAAGACAGTAATCCTGCTTTGATAGAAGGGAGGATGAGGGCGAGGGAAGGGGGTTGCCAAGCAACAAAATCCAAGGTGTTCAGATCAAAGTTTATCACGTCCAAGTTTGGAAAACATCTCAAGTATTTCAATAAAGTCAAGATAGAGATGTGCTTCGTAAGCTTTCCGCCAGGAATTCTACCTGGAATCCACCTGGTTTATCAAACCGTTGGTTTTATTGCTTTTATGACGTATTGCGTCTTTTAATATGTGCTTTCCATCACATTTAGGGGTGGAAGACTTTTATAAGTTAAGCGAAACGTTTAGAATACACTATGAACATAGTTGAGAGAGTTGTGTAGATAAATAAATAGTAAACAAATAATTAAAATGACTTTTATTTTAACGTTTTTTCGTCATCTGTATTCCACAACAACTCGTGTCAACCTCAATTCCCAGCTTAATATCAATCTTAATCGGTTCACCGAAATCATCCTTTGGGGGTCGTTTCCTCAATAAAGACGGTATTTTGATACGATATTAATAAAACTTATGAGTATTTCTGTTACCGCACCAAACGTGTGTACTAAAGCTGGCTGCGGAAGTCCATGTTTGGCCGCCAATTTTTTTTCGGATTGGGTTTTGTTGAATTTTGGTTCACGTGTTGGGTATGATCGAAATCCAATCAAACAAATAGTGCTAATACTTTTAAGAGGAAACGTGCCTCTAAAAGGTGACTTCGTATTTAAATTATCACTCCGAAAGAGAAAGTTCGCTACGCGTTGGCTACGTTTTACCCTTCAATAGTCTCAAAGACAAACCTTTCAAACGAATTTAGTGCAAAACGAATCTCCCAACAACGCATACCACTTAGTGTTTCCAGAATTCCATCCACCCGGCGCCTCGTCCAAGGCCCGCAATAAAGTTACGAATCAGTCTGCCTAACTTACAAAAGGTCCCTTACTTTTCAAACATATGTAAACCACCTACCCGCGGCCGGCCTTGGTGATAATGAGTCTGACGCCTCAAGTGTCGAGCGTCAGACGCCCAGAGCCATTTGCAGGCCTCTGATTGGCTATTCTGACGAGCGCGTCAAGCGCGGGCGTACGGCAATCAGACGCTCTTCAATTTCAGCGGCCGCTTGTTTTATTAGCGTTATAGACTCTCCCGGCGCTAATGATTTGTGGTCCATCTCTGTCGGCCGTGCGTGGGACTCTCCTGAGTCTTTGATGACTTTCCTTGTTGATTTTGGTTGTACTCAAGGTGCGTTCAGAGTCGTTTTGGGGTGCGGGGTTCGGATTCAGTGTAAGCTGCCTTAACTGAGAGCTGTTTTAAGAGAGGTGATCAGTCGTTACGTCTAAAAATAGTATTTGACACAATATCTGTCAAAACTCGTGGAAGCAGCTAGGTCAAGTAACCGTTTTCACGAGAGTTTGAAATTAAGTTAGGTTAAGTTTGGAGGGAAACAGGAGTGCGCCAACGGAATCTTATCGTTGAAAGTAGGAGTTCCAGTAATAAGAACAATTGTACTTAAGAACAAAGTGAACTCTGATTTAAAGATTTGTCCAAAACCCAGTTGACAAACAATTTAAAATTATGTTGACTCAATTGGATTATCTATATTTAGATTTAGAATGTTGCTGAGCCTGCTAATCCAGTTGGAATATTCTTTTAGCTGTCGGGTTCACGTCTTTGAGGTTTTCTAACAAAAGTTTTTAATTTCGTACACAACTCAGATCATTAAAAAATAAAGAAAAGTTCTTGAAACTTCACATACACGTTTGAATTCATCTGGACTTGTAAGTAAGCGCTCTTATTAACGTTTGCAGTTTTGTACCAAATAAAACAAAATCAACCACACTGAACCAACTATACAAAAGTTACAATTCCCTTCAAAAGTTGTCGAGTTTTGTTTGCCTTCAGTGTTCAAGGGTCATTTCACAAATCATCGATTGACTAAAAGGGCTCTTAAAAGGAAGGACTTTTCAAGACTGAAGAGCCTCGACAAAAGACTGTTCACCCCTTCACCCCCTCCAACCCTCCCCCGTCCCATTTCCTTCCAACCAATATCAACAAACCGTTCTGAAGAGTCTTGGAGCCGAGAAAGTCGAGAGGGCTTTAATAGCTATTTGATTGGTTTCACTCACTCCTTTCTCGACCTTCTATCCAATAATCCAGAAAGCGTGCTAGACTTTGAGAGATTTACCTGGCCTGAATCGAAGAATTGTTTGTAAAAATAAATGTTTAATGCGTGTTTAGGGAATTTCGTGTGTGCACTTTGGGACAAGGACTCAAATTTGGCTTGAATTTTCCTAGTTAGATGGAAAGGACTCTTGGAATACAAAACAAACACAATGATAACAGCAAATCATTCTTGATTCTTCCTTTCTTAACTTAAGAACTGCCAGCACAAAATATTGTTGTAACAACATGGGTGTTATATAGATTTGTCCAACTGTTATTTTTAACATAACAGCTGAGAATTTAAACGACAATTCACTATACTGAACTGAACTGTGCTACCGACAGAAGTTAGGCTACTCCTCGTAGTAGAGAAACAAATGCATACCGTTGTCGCTTTTGTGGCGTTTATTTTTACTTTAAAAAGTAAAAGTATTTTATTATATTCAAACTTTACAAAAATCAATGAAAATAAAACAACAACTTAATGTCAATTAGGTACCTGAAAATAAATCATATTGTTTTTTTTAATATTGTTATGAGTTCACTTTACAAGGGTAAACGTGTGAAAAAGACGCGAACAACTAAATGTCAATTGTCAATACTGCTATGAGTTCACTTGTCAAGGGAACAATCGCGAACGAGTAGGTACTACTTCAATAAATAAAATGGAAAGTATTACTAAAAAGCGTATAATATCCACAACAAGCTTTAACTCGCGCAATTTCTCACATAAATAAAACATAACACCCTGACACTAAAGGGTGTTTTAGCGGGGACATTTTTCACCCGGGGATTACAAAAGCGGCACGGTCCTTATGTAGTTTTTTGCTCTACGGGATGAATAATTCGCGTCACACACGCCTCATTTAGTCTGTTTGCAAGGAAATATCGTCGAGGGACGGGATCTTTGTGAAATAAGACACACATCTGAGCGCTGACAGCAGACAATGCAAGCACGCTCTAGGGGCGAGAGTTGGTACTAAATCTTGCCTCCCTCCCTCTCCCATAGCTTTCACCTCTCGGCGCGTTACTTCTACCCTCACGCTCCTGGATAAAGTGGCCCGATCTTAACGCCCTGGCCAGGTGCTCCGGGTGAAGATTGGCAGTGGTGATGTGGAAGGTTAAAGCTGGTTGTAGAGAAATTTGTTTGAAGTAAATTGTTTGTCGATTTTCATTAGCTGTGTGATGAACTATTTCACAACTATTAATTATGGTCAGCATCATCATTTTAACGACGAAAAAACATATGTTAACAACAAAATAATTTACACATCTTAAAAATACAGCAAGCAAGCAGCTTAGTAATGATGCACCTGTGGCATTCATGAAAGGAGTTTCTTTTGCGATTTGTTACTCTAATTCGGTACGCTTACAGCCTGGTTTCAGCTTTCAGCCTCGGCCTTTCGTCCTGAGTTATCTCAGATGGTGCAAATCTGTTCGTTACACTCACAATAGCTTCGGCCTTGACTTACTTGTGTAGAGTGGACATAACAAATACTCGCCATGTGTTAAATATAGGCTAACAGTATAACACAAAGATATATTGAGAGGCAGCAGTACCTCTTACACGTTTTCGAAGTATAATAATGATAATGATCAATATGGGTGAACAAGTCACAAAATCATCTACTTTTACACATTTATCCCTTGTCTAGTGAACACTAGGTATATGAGGTCAGCGAGCTGTGACTTGCTCAGTACAAAGTTTAATGTAGTCTACAGTAAGCTCTAATGTAGTAAAGCACATCTCACACATCGTTACCTCTTCATCAACTGAACCCTGCCTTCCCTCCACTTAACCCTTTACACTTTACCCGCCCTCACTTTTAACTAGACAAAGTCATCTACTTTTACACATTTATCCCTTGTCTAGTGAACACTAGGTATATGAGGTCAGCGAGCTGTGACTTGCTCAGTACAAAGTTTAATGTAGTCTACAGTAAGCTCTAATGTAGTAAAGCACATCTCACACATCGTTACCTCTTCATCAACTGAACCCTGCCTTCCCTCCACTTAACCCTTTACACTTTACCCGCCCTCACTTTTAACTAGACAAAGTCATCTACTTTTACACATTTATCCCTTGTCTAGTGAACACTAGGTATATGAGGTCAGCGAGCTGTGACTTGCTCAGTACAAAGTCTAATGTAGTCTACAGTAAGCTCTAATGTAGTAAAGCACATCTCACACATCGTTACCTCTTCATCAACTGAACCCTGCCTTCCCTCCACTTAACCCTTTACACTTTACCCGCCCTCACTTTTAACTAGACAAAGTCATCTACTTTTACACATTTATCCCTTGTCTAGTGAACACTAGGTATATGAGGTCAGCGAGCTGTGACTTGCTCAGTACAAAGTCTAATGTAGTCTACAGTAAGCTCTAATGTAGTAAAGCACATCTCACACATCGTTACCTCTTCATCAACTGAACCCTGCCTTCCCTTCCACTTAACCCTTTACACTTTACCCGCCCTCACTTTTAACTAGACAAAGTCATCTACTTTTACACATTTATCCCTTGTCTAGTGAACACTAGGTATATGAGGTCAGCGAGCTGTGACTTGCTCAGTACAAAGTCTAATGTAGTCTACAGTAAGCTCTAATGTAGTAAAGCACATCTCACACATCGTTACCTCTTCATCAACTGAACCCTGCCTTTCCACTTAACCCTTTACACTTTACCCGCCCTCACTTTTAACTAGACAAAGTCATCTACTTTTACACATTTATCCCTTGTCTAGTGAACACTAGGTATATGAGGTCAGCGAGCTGTGACTTGCTCAGTACAAAGTCTAATGTAGTCTACAGTAAGCTCTAATGTAGTAAAGCACATCTCACACATCGTTACCTCTTCATCAACTGAACCCTGCCTTCCTTCCACTTAACCCTTTACACTTTACCCGCCCTCACTTTTAACTAGACAAAGTCATCTACTTTTACACATTTATCCCTTGTCTAGTGAACACTAGGTATATGAGGTCAGCGAGCTGTGACTTGCTCAGTACAAAGTCTAATGTAGTCTACAGTAAGCTCTAATGTAGTAAAGCACATCTCACACATCGTTACCTCTTCATCAACTGAACCCTGCCTTCCTTCCACTTAACCCTTTACACTTTACCCGCCCTCACTTTTAACTAGACAAAGTCATCTACTTTTACACTCATTATCTTGCCACTCTTTTTATAACAAATGTTGCATACACTTTTACCTCGTACGAACACATTTTTATCCCAACGGTGTAGAAGCTTATCCAACGTCATTTGCACGCTTCTGTTCGCTTACATTCGGTAAATGTTTTTTCGCTAGAAAATTAGTTTAATGCGTTCTATCTTGCTATTCTCCAACCAATTTATGACCTAGAAGAGATTTTAATCCGTAATTATATCAGTGTATTAATAAATGATATGTAAATTTTGCTCAAAGGACCAAATTGTTTGTTTCATGCTGTTGTTTAATTTTCCAAGCACAATGCAACATCAATCTTAAAGGTCAATGAAAATATATTAAATATGCTAAACATAATAATATTATTTATGATTTGATTTTAATTGTTGGTTTTCAGATCCTGTGTTTTGATATTAAAGCTTGAGTGAAAATGATGATTGCCAGTGTACCTGTACTCTTAACCAGACAATAATATATTTCTATATGATTTATTACAAAACTTGTCCTTAAACGATATATAAAAAACGCATTATTGCTATTAAAACCAAACAAGGATAGACTTATTCACCGATACGTGTTTTAAATTTCACTCATAATTCCCTTTAACACGTTTACGTGAAGGTCTCAAAAGCCCTATATTCTTGCTAAGTGCAATTCAACCAGCAAAGGCTTTAAACCTAATGCGATGTAGACAATAATTAAAAAACACATAAAAAGGCCAATATATTCACTAAATTATTGAACTAAATGGGCCTTTTGTGTTTTTAAAGTATTGTCTACTATTTGCTAATATACATCTCTTCAAGAAACTATTGATGTGATATGTTTAGTAGATGACCCTAATGTCTGCTACTTCATAATTATAGTTGCATTTTTTGCCTGAAATTAAATTCCTCAATGCTCTTTTGAAGTACCCAGTTGTAAATAAAACGATGATCATCCAACTTATACAGCTTGATAGCAGTATTCATTTTACAAAGTGCACACAAGTGAAAAGAGACGCAGAAAATCTGTTAACAAAGAGGGAATTATGAAAAGGGGCTCAAAACGCCTTTGTAGGTAGGTCCCCGTTGCCATGCCAACCCCAGCGTTAATCTCCCGTAAGATACCGGGGCGTAATAAACCTGAGCCCCAGAAGTGCAAGGGCGGCGGCACCACTTACGTCCAGGGGCGGGGCGGACATATGAGGGCGATTCTTTCATTTACTTCCCAACTCCTGTCAGACCCTTCTCATACCAGATGACAGTTATCGAAAAAGCTTTATTTAAATTGACATTCTTTCTGCAATTTATTGCTTCCTACAGAAATAGATGTGTGGCTAACAACGTTCGTTGTGTTGCGAGACCAAAATATAAACCCGGCGTATAATTAATGGCCTTAACCAATTCGGATCTGGAATTAATTAGTAGTTGAAAACAAATGAAATGTCAGGCGAAATGTTTGGTCAATGTTTATCGAAAATAGTAATTAGCAAAGCCTTTATTATTTCAATTAATCTATGAGTAATGATGTTTTGACGTTGTGTTTCAAACTAAATATTATCGAGTCGACTAACATTGAAGTTTAAAAGCGGTTCGGCATTAGTTTTGCATTTTAGATAAATTATTTGCTCAGTGCAATATCCAATTCAAATATATTGCACCTCTGGACATGTTAGCTTCCGTTGCAAGACGAATAAAAATTAATTTAATCCAATGAAGTTATAAGGAAAGTATTTTGAAGGAAAGTTTTTGTTTTGGTGATCTATTTGTGCAAAGGTTCTATTTATGAGGTTGGTACCTCTGTTATCACTGGTAATCTAGATTACTTTTCCACTTACGTATTTCTTTATATTATTGTGGAGATACAATACGTACAATATCTTCTACATCACCGGAATATATTGTATAAATACTTCGAAGATGACAGTCGAAGTATTGATAGTAACTGCAAAATGAATCGTATGTGTTTTTACATCATACGACACAAATATATAATTCATGTAGATCTTAATTTGTATAACGCTAATAAGCTAATTGATTATACTAAATTTGAAGACAAAATGTGTGAACCGAACCGGCACTCTCGTGTGAGTATGCTAAATTACCATTATAATTCTAAATAATTTATTTCATAACTAGATCCAAAAATGACTTTTATACACGCAAAGCTTTTACGTCCAAGGCACACCCGAGTTAATGGCTGGTTGTTCTAGTCTTATATTTCACAATTTTATCTTCCAACTCACAACATAACGGGGGTTCCAAGCATTTTATCTTTAATGGTAACAAAATACAATAATCAAATCGAGGAAGAATCAAATTCATTAACACGGTACATTCTTTGGTCCGAACAGCTATTCTGTTAGGAAATTTTATTTGTCAGGTCCACATTTTATGAGCAGAAAACACAACACACGTAAACTTAAAAACTATTTTCAGGAAGGTTTGAAGTCTTAGCAGTTAATAAATTGATTGTTTTCACCCCAATTTATCCCTCTGTTCCTCTTCTCTTTTTGATAACGTAACTGTTTTTGATAACTTGATAACGTATTAAATACGAAATATTGTTAATTTTTTCCTTTCCTTTTCTTTCTTCTATCCTCTATACTCCTAATAAGGTCAATAGGCACCTCAAGAATTCATCCAATTAATAAATTCAAAATCGTCTAGAAGAACCAAAGTGGTAAATTATAAGTTCTTTCCTAAAATAATAAAGACGTCGTTCCGACATAAAATATTACCCAACATCACCAAAATACGTTACATAAGCTTCAGAGGTCCAACCCCCCGGCATGACCGAGACGGGGAGATGACGTTAAGTTGATGGGACAAAAAAGGTCTTAGTGTGTATTATGTAAATAGCATCGTCAGGGGGTCAGAATTCATCGGTCAGAATGATGTAATATTTCCACTCGATCGGCGCCGACGCCCCAGCGGTCTCTCAAAGCTACCAGGGGCCCAGGGTCTGAGTGGCGGGATACCGTAACACATCTCCTCTGCTCCAATAGTCGACAAAAAATATTCTATTATGTTCTGGTAGCTTAAATCCTCCCGGCCGCCCCGCCCATACTGGAAACCTACACCGTTGAAAAACTTAATCCGGCACGATATGACTGATATGACAGTTGATATGTTGTTTTCCAAGGCTTTTGTGCTTCTGCCAAACCCTCTTCAACAGTTCTTATGTCGTGTTTGATATGTTCCGGCTTTAATTTCTCCCTGTCCCACGCGCTCTGCTCGCAAACACGCAGTTTATCCGGCATATCCGCTGTTTTCACTGCTGTACTGTACTGTACAGGGTTGTACGTGACACACGCCATGCCAGCTTTTATGTTGACATTCGCTCCGGTTTTTACTGTTTCGTTAAATTTTATCCGTGCGTGCGATACTTTTAACGGTGTAAATCACGTTTTGAGTTTACTGCAGTGAGGAAAAGGTGGGGCAAATGTTATTGCGAAAGGAACTCTGAAGAAGGAAACCCTCAGGAATGTTTTCAGTTAATTAAAAGTGGAGAGAATATCCAGGTAATTCTTGGACAAGTTATTCGGCCTGAGGAGAGAACATTTTTAAATCCGACTGCCGGAAGTGAACAAAAACGGAGAAGTTCTTATTGAAAACTTCAAATTAAATTAAGTAAATACGAGGAACGGAATTCTGAAAGTTTTTGAAAGTCCAGAACAAGTTTAATTGAGTTAGACTTTTCTACGTCAAAGTTAAATATGTTTCATTCAGGCGACCTGGACTCATTGTCAACTCGTAATTTGTATTCAACGCCGACTTTATTTATTTAGAACTCTTTCTGAATATTCTTAAATCCCTCCTGAAACTATACTTCTGCATAAGGTTTCTGCTAATAATTTGTTACATTGTGTTTGGTGTGCACTTTTCAAGTTCGGCTAGTACAACTAACCACTAACCATTATTGTGGACATTTGCCATCGTAGGTGAGCAAAATGATCACGACGTTTCGTTTTTTCTTTTAGTTCAACATCTACATTTTGTTTGGTTGTGCTTGACTGGTCAGCTTACGCTAACTACTTTAGGCTAGCTCGTTTTCTGATATTCTGTGTTATGTTTTTGGTTGCTTTTCACCTGAAGACGGGATCAGATCGCAGATCCCAAAACGTTGTGATCATCTTGCTCACCAACGATGGAAAATGTCCGCAACCATAGTTTACACTCTGAAATTCTTCCCACGTCAACAACGAATTTTAAACAAAGGAGTACCTACTAATATTCAATACTATTACCAAAATAATTAAGTACTAGATCTTTGTTCTTGATCACTCAAGGACACATAAAAATATACTAAATTCGTGCTATGTAAAGAATGACCACGTTTGTCTTATTTCACAAGGCGAAATCAGGACAACAAGATCCTCTACACCCCTCAACCTCGACTTTACCTAGCGTCACCACACTGCGGGGATCGTGCACCGGAACTCCGGATGCGCGCTACCAACCCGCCACGCGCCCAGATTCATTTTCAGAAACTACCTCATTACATTAGCGAAATAATGAAATGTTTGCATATTTAAGTGGCCACTTTACTCGACAAGTGGGCTGGGGCTGTGTATAATGAATATGAAAGGTGAAGTACCGAGTTGGACTCCCAATAGACGCTCTCCAGTTACCCTATAGACATCAGTCCACTCGTACAAAACATTGCTCAGTGTAACCAAGGGGAGGGGAGTGGAGGGTTCTATTGGTTAGCAGTCCAATTAATTAGTGTTTTCAACCACTTGAGCCTCCACCACTTCCCTTGATTCCCTTTCTCTTCCCCTTTCTCTTACGTAAACTGTCTCTTAACCGGCGCTTTGAAGAGGAGGAGCTTTTCAAAATATTAATTGAGTTGGTAATTATTTTGGCTGCCTCTTGAAGCAGTGTGCATGTAGAAGACAATGTTTTAATTTGGATATAAGATTTTAAGATATGCGTCCTTTAAAATTTAAATCATGTCTTTGATACTGTATTTCGATGAATAACCTAATGAATACATTTTTTTAGTAAATTTAGTAAATTTATGTTCTAAAAAGAACAATAATTTAAAACAGTATTGTATTGGGACGAACTTTAGGCTAAGTTATTTTCTAAGGTTTGTGTTTTGTTTTAGGTTACATCTTGGTTAAGAAAAGATGATATTGATACCAAACTCATACGTTTTCTCATCGTCCAACAAACCTCACACACAAAACTGTTCATAGATAAACGTACACATATTTTTACTCACCTAGACCTTCGATTTCACATGGAAGTACGAGTGTATCCCCGATGACTACCCTGAAGGTCTGTCCTCTTGACAGAAACTTGGGATTTGACGGGATGATAATTCGTTCTGAAACAGAAAAGAACTGTGAGAAAACTGTGAGAGATGGCGGTCAAATAGTGTAAAAGAAAAATTATATTATATGCAATATATTTTATTTTATCTTCTCAATTTTAAGGGATACTTGGATAATATTAATACCAGGATTGAAAAAGCTCAAAAGCACCCTTTAAACATAATTTAATTAAAATCGCCAATAATACTCATTCAATTCATTCTGATCAAACACAACTACAAGAACAGCTGATGTCTTTGCTAAAGTCATCTTTTCTCCCTATAAGGATGATCAACGACGATGATCAAAACAAAGTTTTATTTCTCTAGGAATAAAATTGCAACTTTAGCACCTAAATACATGACCGTGCTAAAGCAACAGTTTTTAGAAAAAATCACACACAAAAACTACTCACAAGTTTTCACTCGTGTAGTGGCGTGAGTAGTGGATTCACTCGCACCTTTAAGAGCGACGAGTACAGAATTTAATTGCAACCGGAGAAGATTCTGGGCTAAAATTAATTGCAAACACTCGGGCGATAGACAAATTAAACCTCTCTCACGATCTCAGTTGAGAAAACCAAGCAAGCGCTAATTGCTCTGGTAATTATGTCAGGTGTAAACACGAAAATATTGCTTCTGAGCAAATTGTGAATTTCATCGCACTAATTTGTATCGCGTCAAAAGAAGTGTTTTCGCAATTAGAATGATTAAAATTATTTCATCGGAAAGAAAACCTTTAAATCGTTTTTAGATAACGAGTATGTAACATTGTAGGCCTACTACACTGGTCTGCATAGTACACTGTTCTACACAGTACACTGTTCTACACAGTACACTGTTCTACACAGTACACTGTTCTACGTAGTACTACATAGTACACTGTTCTTCATAGTACACTGTCATTTCTAAATGGTTCAACAAATGTGCATAGGTTTTATTATACTAGCTGGTAACATTTAAATGAATTATTTATTGAAGTTCCGTTAAAATTGGTTGACATTTCCCCTTTTGTGTTATAAATATCGCTTTTCTGTAAATCTTCCTCCTCCCCCTAAAAAATGTATATAGGCCTATAAAGTTTTCAAAACGTGTTCTGGTGGCCAGGATTAATGCTCATTTCATGGTCCCGAATTTTGGTCTTACCCTGCCGTCGGTATGGATATCTCATTTTTCCAAAGGAAATTCGCTAAGGTTTAAATGGAAACATATTATCGGTGCACTAGTTAAACTAGATTAACATGCTAAATTATTAGTTATCATAGACGTGTAAATGAGTATGAGTAGGTGTCGAGTTCACAGTTGCTGATGTATTCAACTGTTGACCAGACACTTGTCCGTTATCTCAGCACGATCTCAGTGACTCGTGCACCTTGCATCACGAGCACATCAGTACATTACCACTGCTCACACTTCACACGTACTGACAGGTCTGCCCCGCTCTGTCAGTCTGATACACGTCTGTGATTGGTCGTCCGCTGCTGCCCCGGGTGTGTATAAGCAGTTACTTTGTGTAACAGTGGGTCAGTCCGATACGCTTCTCTGATTGGTCGTCCGCTGCTGCCTCGCGAGTGTATTTCGTGTCCTCTGTTACAGTTGGTCAGTCTGATACAGGTCTGTGATTGGTCGTCCGCTGCTGCCTCGCGAGTGTATTTCGTGTCCTCTGTTACAGTTGGTCAGTCTGATACAGGTCTGTGATTGGTCGTCCGCTGCTGCCCCGGGTGTGTATAAGCAGTTACTTTGTGTAACAGTGGGTCAGTCCGATACGCTTCTCTGATTGGTCGTCCGCTGCTGCCTCGCGAGTGTATTTCGTGTCCTCTGTTACAGTTGGTCAGTCTGATACAGGTCTGTGATTGGTCGTCCGCTGCTGCCCCGGGTGTGTATAAGCAGTTACTTTGTGTAACAGTTGGTCAGTCTAATACGCTTGTCTGATTGGTCGTCCGCTGCTGCCTCGAGTGTGTATTTCGTGTCCTCTGTTACAGTTGGTCAGTCTGATACTCGTCTGTGATTGGTCGTCCGCTGCTGCCCCGGGTGTGTATAAGCAGTTACTTTGTGTAACAGTGGGTCAGTCCGATACGCTTCTCTGATTGGTCGTCCGCTGCTGCCTCGCGAGTGTGTTTCGTGTCCTCTGTTACAGTTGGTCAGTCTGATACAGGTCTGTGATTGGTCGTCCGCTGCTTATGGCCAGCCAGATAGTCAGTCAGTGGGCAGGTACCACTGGCCATGGATGTGCTTGGTTCCTCTATTTGTATTCTTATTGCTAAACGTTTTTGTGCTTGTTGTATTGTTTTCTAGGCTAGCTTAAAACTAAACGAGTTAAGAGAAAAACATAGCCAATGTGAAGTAACAAGCGCCATAAATCCTAGCAATTTTCCTATAAATAGATGAAAATTACACCGGAAGTGCCCTTTTTTATCTTCTTTGACCCTTGTGATCACATGTGACCACAGGTCGCATTTTTGTCTGATTATCACAAATTCTGGCACAAATGAACCTGTTCTAAAAATCTAGATTAAGTTTGTTAACCAGCAAAACTGCGGGCCTTTCCCCAAAAAATCGGGTTTTATGCAACACTGTATTAATTTTATAAATTTATCATCTCGACTAAAGCGTTGGAAAGCCAAATAAGGGTATTAGCATTCTTTCAACTGTATCTAAATGTCTTGAAAGGCTAGTTCATAACAAGGTTGCCACTCTTCTCGAAAGTCATAACATCCTGCAAAATATGGATGAATTCCACCTGGATTTCGTGATAGATAGACATAACGTGATAGAACGTTAATTGTCAAGATTTGTTGTGAATAATTTATCCACGTTGAAGTGATACGCTCACTAATTCGTATCCAAAACTCGAGCTCGAATACGAAACAAGCATGAAACATCTAGCCACTTTGACTGCCACTACTAATGTAGGTCTAATGAAGATAGAAACACTGCTGCAACATTCGCTAAACTAAATGAATTATTTACGCAAACACGGTGAACAAATGTGCTCCAAAGTTTTGCGTAACACACACAAACAGAGGAGGTAAAACTTTATACAGAATTTAGATTAAATGTTAAAACATTAATCAAGCAGTTAATGGTAACTTTTAGCACACTAGTTACTGTATTGGAGAGGCTTATCTGTTTTAAATAAAGCAAATATGATGTTTTTATTTTATAAAGTATCGCAGTAATTTGGTTAGCCTAGTTACTTTATAGGACAGGCCTAACTGATTAACTATATTGTGGTTCAAAAACACACTAGTTATGTCTCATTTTAGTAAAAAAATTTCGATAATCTCGAGATATATTCTGGTAAGATAGGTACGATTATCTTGCCATCTTTTGATAAAAATAAGCTGCTAGGGTTTCATGATGTCAAAACTATAATCTAGTTCTTCTGGCTCACACTACGTCAAAATATCATAATTATCAGTTTGAAATATTTCGGTCTCGCTATGGAGTACCATCTTAGCAAGTCTTTGACATAGTTCAAACTAGTTATTATCATATTTAGACGCAGTGTGAACCGGAAGAACTATAGATCATAAAAAATGTACGGCTATCACGTCATATTTTGGTGCGAAAATCCATCATCTTGTAGTCGTTCCGTGCAAAAAGTAGGTTACCCAATAGCAGAGTAAATAAAAACAAATCGTTTTACTTTTCTTAACATTACTTAAAATAAAAATAATATGATTGAAATACAAATGCCTGATCAGGTGAGAAGTTCAATCAAAGCGGTTGCGGTAAAAGTGATACAAATGGTTCTGGTTCATTTTCGCTGATTCCTCGTTCCACGTTTATTTGAGCGGAAATGTTTGACCAAAACTCACTGAAATGACGTTATTATTATCAGTTCTGCCACGACGGCAATTATCTGAAATATAAATCCTCCCCAACGTCAAACCGAACATATCCACTGAATCGTTGAACCATTATAGAGTAATTAATTTTCCAGTCGTTTCGACAGTTGAAATAAATATGGCCTATAGGTTACGTATTTGGAGGTCGAACAATGTAGTTTTGAACGGGAATAAGTAATGGAATGTGTTACGTTGAATTGGATTACGTGAATTCAAAATATTACTATAATACATACATAGTGGTGCTATTACTATATTAAACGTGCTTAGTTAAATTGTCCTTCATTCTTGGTTGATAAGTGGGCATATATTCCACACAAAACTAACTGAAGTTATTTTAGAAATGTTCTAAAAATTATTACATTTAAGTACGTAAGCTTTTTTGGCGGATACGTGGCGGTTTGATATAGCTCATCACTCCGGTGGCGCGGGTTCGATCCCCGCAGTCACCACTTACAATTTGTGACAATAATGTGACGGTAACGCTAGGTAAAAGTCGAGTATGAGTTGTAGAGAGGACACTCAGACTATAGATTTTGTTTGGGGACACAAAGAGTTGACCAAATGACAAAATATTTCTTTAAGAACCGTATGAAACAACTTCAAACCTCCGTCGTGCACAACAGTAAGTCCGGTAGTTTGAAGATTTTGATATTTAGTACCTAATAGTTTGTGCTTGATTTGTATCATTTTATCATTAGAAATTGTATTGTAAATAGTTGTTAATCCAAGTTTTTTGTCTCATACTTAATTCGCTGTTGATACATTAATTGATAATTTATAAGTTGACCAACCACGCTTATTTCTTTACGATAGATAACTTCCCAATACTATGATACTTTTCACCTGAAGACGAGATGAGATTCCAGGTCGAAACTTCTTGTTGAGGTGTTCTTGTTCACGCATAAACGTCTGAAATAGTATTTCAAACTCATAAACTCTACCATCGTCAACAACAAACTTCAAACAAACGGCAGAATAATGGTGCGTATTGAAATATGCATGGTAAACGCGCAACAATTGCTATTCACAAGGTCGTACTCTACTGAAAATATGCCGTTCAATTGAATACCAGTTTTATGAGCTGATACTCGATTCTATTGCATAGTTAGTGTTAAACAGCAGTTACACATTATATACTTTGAGATACTAAAGAATATTGCAACGAAAACATTTTGAGAACACTTGATTTTCATTAGTTCATCAGAATAAATTACGGGCTGTTTTGCTGGGGAGGTACGTACGAAACCAACAATTTATTTACAACAAAAAGGTTTATTCGTCTGATTGCAAAAAGAACAAATTAGAACCATCAAGTTGTTAATCTTAAAATTTTACCTATAAAGTACATGTTTGTTTGCAATGTTCTTAAACAATATTTTAGTCTCAGTAAACTTGTAACAACAAATTTAATAACGAATAAAAGTAAGCTAAGAAAACAGGAGCATATACAAGTTCCTAACCTTTTTCACGCGGTGTTTTGTTTTAACCTAAAGTTATTAACGAAATACCTAAAGAATTTTTAAACTGTAGAAACATAAAGATCTTCATGAAACAAATTACACTTTGGTTAAAAGTTTTGAAGATATACGGACTTTATTGCATGTTCAGAGGTGAACAATATTATTTAATTTTACTTTGTTTATTGCAGCGTTTCAGAAATTGTTGGTTGTATTTAATATTTAATGTGTGTTTATTTTAATTTATAGTATTGTAATGTTAGTGTTAAAAGTCAGGTAAAAATTAATAATTATTTTAAAGTTCATATTATATTGTGGGACTTGAATCAAAAGCGCTTATTATAATTTACTTTTTAGTTGGACCCTCTAAACAGGCTTTTGCCTTCAGAGGCCCTATTTTATTTTCTTAAAAGAGAACTGTTCAAAATAAATTTATTTTTCATGCTACTGTTTATTGTTTTATATTTTTGTACCTACTAATGTTAGTTTATAATAATTCTAGTCTAATTTATTTAAAAGTTGTAGGCCTATGTAAATGCATTGTAACCATTTTGTATTTCAAGAAAATAAATAATATTCTTATTCTTCATATTTTATTGACCTTTTAGTCTGATACTGAAGTGAACCTGAAGCACTATATGGTTCTCATACATTTGTGCAACTCGGTGCGATGTCGTATAATCATATAACGGATTATTTTGGTGTTTGATACGTTTATAGGACATGTACTCGTATCGGACGCTTCAGTATTAGACCTGCACTTACATCGTGTTTCTCATTTATTTATTTATTTATTCATTGTGTTTATAAGGTGCGTTATACAAGAAGTCAAACACTTTGGGGTTAGGTTTATTGGATCAAAATAAATGGAAAGTCAGGAATGAAATTTGTTCCAAAACGTTTAATGTAATATCTAATGTTTCTTACATTTTATTGTTAATTTAACCGTTCTATACGCTAACTAAGGAGAAACACCAAAAGTTCCTAAAAAATACGATACAACAGCCACCATTTTAAAACGGTAAGTTAGGTTACGCTGGTAGTTTTGTCCGTAGATGCGGTCTTACTTAGATACAAATTTATACAAAGTTTGAGCCAAATCCAATAAGTGGCGTGGAAGATAATAAATAATTAGTGAAAAAACAAAATGGCCTAATATTTGGTAAACGAAGCGTTTTTAGAGAACAGCGTTATTCCTTATTTTCTCTTGATTTAGATCCAATAAACTTAATCCTAAAGTTTTGACACCACTTTCTGAACACTCTGTATATTTTTTAGTTTTAGAGTTTGATTTCATTTAGTTAGGTAATTTGTTGACGATCGGGGCTCCTATTTATGTAAAAGTCTATGCAATAAAATATCGATTTATTTATGTAAAAGCTGGTTTTTATATACGTTGTAGGGAATTTCCTATAAGGTGTAGAAACTCTGTAAGTTAAGACCTCAACATCACGGCGTAAAATTTAAATGTCCTAAAAATCTCAATTAATGAAGATGACCTTCGGAAAATATTTACTTGCAACCCACATACGTTTTCTAACTTTGTTAAACTTGCAACAACCGACATCCAAAAAACATTTCTAGACTCTTCGACAAACTCTCTTGAGGAATTCCACCAGGACCGACAATGACGGACACTTCCCGCGATCCGTATCCTAATGAATGGGGTGTTACAGCCAAGGCGGCGAGGCGCTCCAAAGCCTCTTTGTTCGACTGTCCGTCCGTCCACCGATCCGTGTCCGTCTGTCTGTCTGTTGGTTTTTCTCTTCTCATACACACCCTGTCCATCTGCATCTAAATGAGCTGCCTTGTTCACTCTTACTTTTTATGCCCCACTCGAGATAGCCGAGGAGTGGTAAGGACTTAATGGCTCTTCTTGTACTCGATCCTGAGTGCTTTGTAAATTTCGAAACGGGCAATCTCCTCGGATTGTTATTGCCCGAGACGTTTGTAAAGTTGTATTGTTGTGGAGAGGTGTCCCGGAGGCGGTGGGAAATAGAGTTGTTAAAATTCCGTAGGCGAAATTAACGCTGTAACGTCGGTGTTGGTAAGTGGATTGCTTTGCGTGGATTGTCTAGGTGATGAGCTAAAATTTAAGGTCGCAAGGTGTTTTTTTAATGGTGAGAAGTGTTTTGAGAATTTATTTACGACGATTATGGTAAATGGACCATCCATCCATCATCCATAAAAACACTCACCATCATTTCATTTTCACGTTAAAATACCCTCTTAAAGTGTTTGGTGTCTCAAAGCAAAGGACCACAAGTACTCCTATACATAAAAATATTGTTCACTGGCTACACAAGCCTTACGTGTCCTTTTCGTTGACTAATTTCATGTATCGTTTTCCTGGATTTTAACAAAACTTGTACAAATCTTAAAATTATGTGTCATAGTGTTTCATGAAATATTTTTGGTTCCTATAGAGAAAAAAGTACTTTGATGCTTTGAGACACCGACCACTCCTAGAGGGTACTTTAAAGTGAATATGGGATGAATAGTGAGTGTGATGAGTGTTTTGATGGATAATATGGTGTAGTCTAGTTACAAACTAGGTCCGACTGTTCCCCAGATTGGATCATTAATTAATAACCCAACCACTAACGGAATCAACCAACGGATCAACGTGATCTTCGAACCACGGGGAGTGGTCGTCGTGAAAAGGTTTTTACTGCAGCGCCGGGAATTGAACCCAGGTCGATTCGGTGCGAAGCACACACTCTACCACTGAGCTACGGTCACCCACTACATCTCTTATATAAAGCCAATAATTCTTTCAAGTTCTTCTAACAAAGATCATATCTATAAAAACATCCATGTCTAATTCTTAAAAGCTTAAACCACTATACAACTTAAGCTAACAACCAAGCCCTCACGAAGCAACGTCCCCGAGCAAATCATTTCAGGCGGAGGATACGGACGATTCTAATCTGAGAATGTAAACAAATAAACAGCAATCAGCAGCAGATGAAACAGCTGATTGTAGAGTGGGAGTGGGGGGTGGTTAAGGGGGTTACACCAGCTGTAGTGTCTGTACACAACCCTAGGCAGCGCTATAGTGAGCCTGCTCGCTCTCTATACACACTGCTTCCATTGCCTAAACACACTCTGCTAATTTATTCCTAGCCTGAGTATATTTGTCTTCATATTCATTCCGGAATCGACCTTAACCGGTTGGAAATTGAGTTTCTGTTTGTCTTCTTGATAACCGGGTACGGGGCATTGTTATACTTGGTGGAATATTCTCGTAGTTTCAAATAGCAGACAGGTGGGTTTTAAATTTGGATATGAGTTTTGGTCAATAAAGTTCGCTGTATTTATTTTGCGTGATTATTTCCGTTATTATTGTACGTCAAGTAATAATTGTGCTAAATAACTAGTTATAAATGAAAGTGGTTCTGCAACTAAACTCCGGAGCGTGACATTGCGGGTTCGAATCCCGCTCCAGGCGTTGGGATTGTGCAACCCAAGTGTACTCGCAGTGCTCTCAGCTGTGTGAGGCAAGTGAGTATATGGGCCTTGTAGCGCATCCTGGTAGCGAATATTGGAACAAACACGGTGTCGGGTTCACAGCGAACTAAACTCCCCAATAAATCCCGATTCAAACACCGTCCAGTCGCGTGATCCTACCAGGCCCAACCGCGACGAATTACTATCATTAAAAAGCCAATTGCTTGGTTCACTGTAAGAATCAGGCCATCTTCTTGTAGTGTAGGTGACAGTTTAGAAATGGCTTAGCAAGTACTATGTATCATAAAAACATAACATTATTCAGTAGCATATAAACTACAGTAACACATTGTTTGTTTTTACAAAACTATAAAACATGACTGTACTGGTAAAACTCACAAGAAAATGGCTCTATAAAAGCTTAACATAAAACTATTAAAACAAATATACAGCAAATATAAAGAAATCAAGCTTACACTCAGTTAAGCTGATGATAAACGTTCAATTTAGTCCAAACTAATTATTTTGCCAATTAGGACTCAGTAACAGAGGTTTTAAAACAAATCGCTTAATGCATTCAAAGAAAATGAATACACCTGTCATAAATATTAATTACAACTTACAATCAAACATAAATGACAAACCGAATTGCATAATTTATCAAAACAACAATGCGGGGTTTCAAAGCATTTTCGTCTGGATGAGATATCATTTGCAATTCCTGATTAAATATTTATTGGAATTGAACAACATCGGATAAATTGACACTAGATTGGAAGACACGTTAGAATAAAGTACTGTTTGGCTGGCGGCACGGCTGTTTATGTGAAATTGCCGGTTGTTTTGTCCCTACGATGAATAGAATATGGTCATCACCATTCATTATTTATTGCGCGTTATTGATCAGTCCGTTTCCCAACACGCTTGAAAGCATTTTCTCCTCCCCCTTAGGCTTCGAATGAACTTACATTGTCAGAGTAATTGGTTGTCTTTGTGCGTCTGTGCGTTTTCTAGTTTGAGTATAAGAACTGTAATTCTTACCTATGAATTGTAAAATTAAAAAGAAAATATACCGCTGAGTAAAAAATTGCAGTGTAGTCGACATTGTAAAAGGTGATTTTCGTGGGTACAGCGGAATGAGTAGCAATTTTAATGAACTTTGAAATTTAACTAAGGCTCTTCATTATATGTAAATAAAACTGTAAAACTTGCAGTGTAAGATCATTAAGCTTGAAGCCACGTAACACATGTGTAAATAGAACAGGAAAAACTAAGGCCGAAGCGATACTGTGAGTGGAGCAAATTAAAGTTACAATTACCAAAGTAGAGTAATAAACTGCAAAGAAAATTTGCTTTACTCATGCCAGTAGCTGCGTGTTGGCTTGGTTTGGGTTTTATGTTGATCAGACTCGACTGGTCTTGGTCGTAGTCGTGCTTCTGTGTGTTAACCCATTGGGCAAGGCGTTTAAAAGTGTTGTAGTGTAACAATTTTGGAGCCGAAATTTACAATTTGAATTTTTTCCAACCAACACTAATCAAAGGTTTTAAATTTCTGTTGAAAATTGTACCGGGAGGTTCTATACAACTTTTCGGAAAAGGTATTAACGATACCTCCTCACAGTCAAGAGGAAATACTCGTACTGTCTAAAACAACCACGTGATGCAACCACGCAAAAACACACACACCGATTTAAAAAAACCGAACAACAAACGGACACTCTTTTTCCCCAAGAAAAAAAAAACAGTCACACAAACCAATGTCCATTCTGAAAAGGACAAATAACAACCTGCGGACTTGTAATTGCAAATCGATTCTGGGCTCCGGCCACAAAACACATTCAAGACAGGTCGTTCTGCCGAGTAAGGGCAAAGGCTATAAAACCGACACCGCGCGCGCCGAGCCGACACCGTGCAGTTTACGGGAAAGACGTGCGCGCACAGCGCGGGCGAGACGATAAAAATGCCTCGCTGATGTAGACAGCGCGTTGACGCGCACCTGTCGGTATGCGCGAGCGAGGCCGCGGGAAAACGATGATTGGAAAGTGTTTTGTCGCTGTAAGAAGTGGCTCGAGCGTGGCCAACACTAGACGTGAGCGTGAGGCTGTGCACGCAAGTCGGCAGAAAAATGGTATAATGTTTATAAAAAATAAAATATGGTTAGAAAAAAATTAAACGTAGATAATTTTTTGATACTGATACATTTCAAGTACGATTAAACCTATTTGTTCAAGCTTTAAATTCGTTTATGTAAAATACTTCTTTCGTCAACAATAAAAACACAACTACTTTTATCGGGTGAATCTAATAGTGCTACAACAAAATATTAATTTAGCATTTATACATTTCTTATTAGTTTTTTTTTCTTAGTTGTTAAATGTATATTAGTTGTTATTGTGAATTGATAGGCTACGTTTATCCATCCCATGTGAGACTATTCAATTTTGCTCTCCTATTAGGCCGATGAACGTATGATTACCCAAAAAATAGGTAGAGATAAAAAAGTTCGTCTTGTTTAACGAGGCAAAGTTAGGACTACAAAGTCCTCTCTACCACTCAGCCTCGACCTTTACCCAGCGCCAACGTGAAGTCACACATTTTAAACAGCGGCTGCGGGGATCGAACCCGCGCCACCAAAGGGGAGGGGTCCGCTTAATAACCGGTGAAATTTACACCTAATATTGTAAAAAATAACAAGTCGTTTAAATGGTTAAGACTTAGAGACTAGCAACGTTCACTGTTAAATATTTAAAAAACTATTAATGTATTTATATTAAAAACGGCCAATAAAATATTATCATTATTCAGCGTATGAACAAAAATTCTATTTAATCAGTCAAGCTATGAAATAACGGGAGAAAGGTGCAAACTACAGTCTACAGATTCAATGCAAACGGGAAGCCGATTCCAGCAGTACCTCGAGTTGATCCGTTTATACGCTCTGATTGTTGCGATTCCAATTCATTAACCAATCAGTCAAACGAGCCAATTAATCTTTGCTGTGGTCGTTTGTACACTGAAAACACGTCATTACTGAGCTTATCAATTTCCAACTCTTTTGGTAAATTGCACTATTATTATAGGATGATACTTTGGTAATTAGTTATACTGTAGTATGAGTAAATAAAATACGAGCTCATTTCCGTGTTCTGTAAAACGTGTTTTTATTAGTATTTTTTTTATTTCACGAACAAAATATTGAACTATAAATTATTTTTGTGTGAACATTGTATCTCATTCATATATGCATTTGACATTTTCTGGATAATTTACAAATTTTCCCCGTTAATTCCAGGAAAATAGATTGAGGTGAAGAGAAAAGAAACTTAATTGGTTCGTTTTCTTGCTAGATATGTTTTACATACATACTAACTCGTACAGTGAAAATAGAAGAAGAACCTGAGAGTTTAAGCTGATTCATCGCTGTGTAATCACATGCAATTGACGTGCTAAAGTTACCCTTTTATTTCCTCAGTTGGAAAAATGATAATTTTGATGATCTGCAATAAAGTTAGCTGTTTCAATGAGTTTGCAGCTAACTGAGTAACACTGGTTAGTAGTAAACAAATGTAAATGATGATTCTTTTTCATAATGTAACTGCATTATAAAGATTTAATAATAATAATATTATTTTTATTGCCATGAACAAAGGAATTTTGCATAGACAATTAACACCATACTAGCCTAATAAAAATAATTAAACATTATAAATTTTGTATTAATTGCTAATCTTCAATTTATCTTTAAAAAATCTTCATAGTTGTAGTACGCACTTGCTTGTAATTTTAATTTTAGTTTAGTCTTGAATTTTCGTATAATTTTTCTTCTCTCATGGAATTTGGAAGATTGTTGTAAAGTTTCGTCATATTATAAATAGGGAATTTAAGTTGTTCGATGATTTGGAATTTCCAAGTTAGTAATTTTTGGTTATCTAAAATATATTTGTTATGTTTTAAAACTTATTATACAATTTTGGATAATTTCAGTTTATTTTTAATTGTCAAAACTTTCACAGTAAGTTCTAGAATCGTATATAACTTGTAACGGTCTAGGATATTTTACCCGTAGCAAAATAACAATTTATATTTTCACGAAGCAAACGCTGGAAACGATAATTTTGGCAGTTGATGCATTTGAAGGCAATTTTCAACAAAGGTCTAACTACGAAAAGGCTTTTAAACTTTGAAACGAATTATGTTTCTTTCACCAAATGCACTCGTTCGAGCAACACAGAATTGTTCTTCAACCGCTCCTGCTCTAGGGTAGTAGCAAGTTCAACCGAAATCTGCTGTTTTTTAAACCTTCCCTATGTTAAGAGGCGAATCGAAATCGAAACAGAGGTACCAAAAGTAACCCAAGGACAGGAGTTGTTGAAGAACAAATCTTCGTTACTCAAACGAGGGCGGTTGACGATTGAACAAGAAACAATATTAGTTTTGTTCAAAGATCAAAAGTTCAAAAATCTTCTCGCACTTAGAGCTGTGTCGGAAAGTGTCTAACAATGTTGAATATTTTTCAACCTAAAGCTCAAAACAGTAGCCATAACGTAATACTATTTCAAGTTGAATGAACGAATTCTTGCATAAATCGACTCCGACTCCCTCTCCTCGAGTCCTGTGTCTTGTGGCGGCTGTTAGAGCTGAAGGAATGCAGCCTTGTGAAGTTGGCCGCACGGGAACTCCTCAAGTGGAGGCGAGAATCTGATGGAGGTGAATAGAATGACTGATAAGTGTGAGGATGAGACGGGCGAGCCGACAGAAGCAATGATACCCACAGTAGACAAGTGCTACCGTGAATACTAGTGAATTTCCTTGAATGCGGTGTAAATTACACTGGGAACTGTCTTTTGACTCGACAGGACGGCCTGTGACCACTCTTGCACTTTTTATCATTGTGACGAAGTTTGGTATATATGTTTATTCTGTTAATATCTAGGTTACGTTTGTTAGCTAATAAAATTCATTGACTGAAAGTTGCTTTTTTAGGTGGAGGGGGAGAAGTTGTTAGGAGATCAATTGATCAAACGTCTAAAGGTTGGCTGTGCATAAATACAGTAGTTATTTTTGTGTTCTCTATTTGGTTGGCTGGTTTGATTCAAGGCTAGTCGTCCGCTGCTCCAAGCCAGCCAATGAGGCTGTCTGGCAACTAGCCAGTCAGCTGTTACTGGCCGTGGATGAGTTTGATTTCTCTATTTATTTTTTTATTCCGTAAATCTTTTTTACATCTTGCTTTGTTTTCTAGGCAAGCTGTTATTAAATGTTATAAGTTTAAAGATAAAACCCAGTGGCAGTTTGCACTGATTATTTGTAGGCTAGCTACATTTCCTAATAATTTTGTTACGTTTTAGGTTACTTTTCACCTGAAGACGGGGTCAGATTCTAAATTTCGAAACGTCGTGTACTTTTTATTAGTTGCAAAACAAACTGCATACGACAATATACATTTGATGTTATACAGGTAGCGTTTACAAGATTATATAATGTGGTTGGGCTATACACTTTCTAGTTTTCGGCTTTTTGACCTATTTCCCCCCAAAATAAGGGGTTATGCTACACAAACTGTAATTTTAGCAATCATCTTGGTCTGGCTGAACGGATGTTGTTGATTTTTATACACATATTATGGATGGTGTCACATTTTTGTAAACCGATTCGACATTTGATCATGAATTCAGTTTATATTGCGTATTCGGTGGAAGCGTTCCCATAAAAAACACTTCTAGTATAATTCAAGGCAATAGAACAACTGCAACCCGGTTTCTGACTTATGAGTTTACACACTGTTATAGGATCTTAGCTGGAGTTGACGGTGTTTATATTACAAACAATTCCTTGAATCTACTCTCCCTACCTTCTACTCTCTCGTGATGTAGCTCCTAGGCACGGACAATGGTCAGGCAGACTCACGACCGGATTATGGATAGTGGCAGTTACACCCGCGGCGGTGAACCCGGCATTCTCGCCCGTCCCATGGCGTAACTTCGGGTCAATTTATTCTTTCACCTTTTTAACACCTTCGTGCCCAGTGCGGTTGTGCTTGTTTCTAAACCCCTCGCCTCGCTGTCTCACGCTTCGACGCCTTCTTCTGGGTTTGTTCTGAAGTTGGCTGGTTTGAATATTGGTGGGTTCTGAGCTGTTCGAAACTAACGTGGCTGCGCTGTAAGGGCGGCAAAAGTGACGATGCAGATAGTTGCAGATCAACTAAGGCCACTATACATTTTGGTACCGCGTATAAATAAATCTTTTTGGATGAAACCCTACAACATGCATCAGTGGCAATGAAACAACATAAAATATTAAAAATATTTTTAGTTGTTTCATGGAAAAAGATTAGGCTACTTTATTTATGACTAACCACTCAAGTTTAAAATGTATGCTACCGTTACTTTAAAGCTCTTAAATGCAACTTTTAAAGCATATTAGAAATATTTATTTAGCTGAGAAAGATTTATTTTAAATCATTTAAATAACAGTACTTTTACATACTTACCTACCTACCATCGTTTGAAGACAGCGTTGTGCAAATCTTTGCAAAGATTTGTTTGGAGTTTGTTCAAAGTTAGGTTTAGGTAGTTAGGTTTAGTATTATCTAGTGAAATGGTTCCATTGATATCACTTCGAAAGGTTGATAAGATTTTTATATAAAAGACAAACAGAAAGCAAATGACGGCCACGTTTGTAACTCTTAGAAAACCACTTGCAAGGCATTTTTTTAAAAGAGAAATATTCAAGTTTAAAGAAAAGTTTACTTGAATAATAATTAGGATACAAGTCCCGAAATAATATGTGGGTATAAAAAAATTGTCAACGTTTTGTGACATAAACAGTTCATGAAATTAAACACAAGTACATCCTGGAGAAGAAATTGAACGCCTGTTAAAGTAAGAACAGTTTCAAAATAATGCAGTCGAAAACACAAAATATAGAGACAAGAACTTCATTTAACATCTCTTCCCTTTTATTCCACCAGCAAGCGTTCACACTAACGAAATCCAAAACCAACAAAACACAAATCAAGAGAAACAAGCCCACTCAATCAACGCTAGTTGGAGTTCTTTTCTCACAAAAAGCGAGGAGTTCCAGACTCGGTAATTGAAGCAAGGATGTCAAATCGAGTGTCGGCGGGGATTTATCGTGGCTCGAGGGTAAAAAGTGTCGCCGGAACGGAACAATTTAAGCTCGCAATTACCGAGCAGATGACGTATGGTCCAATTAGAGCTGAGCTGAGCCCGGCTCGGCTCACTCTAATCTATCCGAGTCTAGGATCTGAGCCGAGTGGGCCTTGGAAGGGTTGATAGCTATCATTGTTGTCTTTGCCAAGACAAAATGTTTAAACACCATGTGATGTTATGTATATATGTGTATCATCTCTACAGGACGCAGATTTTGTCCGAGTTTCACAGAATTTGGCACACGTGTTTCTTTTGTAAATTTCTCGGTCAAGTTCGTTAACCAGCAAAATTGGACTCGCGGAACCCCCTTTTTGGAGGGGGGACTTTTCACCATAAAAGGGGTTTTGATGATCTAGAAACAGTAATTTTGTTCTATATTTTTTATTCATCAATATAGACAGAATTATAAAAATCGATCAAGTCGTTTCAAAATGGCGGCCAAAAATTGGATTTTCACAATAACAGCGAACTGAGTAATCCGATCTAACTGAAATTTTAAATGTGTTTTCCTTTCGTGATATGTAGTATAATTTATACTAAATAAAAAACAACTCGCATATTGTTTGGTTGTGTTTTACTGACCAGACTTCAGCTGATTTAGGTTACTTTTCACCTGAAAGCGGGATATTGCACATCCTAAACGTCGTATTCTTGTTCACTAACGGTGGAAATTTTCACGATAACATTTAAAACCTAGGGACTTTTGATATTTAACCTTCCAATAGTCAGCGCATAATAAACTACCACTTTACGTTCTTTCATATAATAAAATACCCGCTTTAATATTATATTACAGCAACTCTAAATTTACAAGCTGACAAAGTGACCAAAAAGGTATATATTGCACAAAGGTCGCTACCAAACACAGAGGTAAACAGAGAATACGAGTATATTGCGTTGTACCTCCGTGATACGAAGAGACTATTGATTGCTTGTTTGTCCGCCAGAGGCGCTGACGTCTGTAGGTGTCGGCGTGGAAAGGTTTTATTAGATTCCGGTCTTCGAAACTACAAGATACCCCTTTTACAAAGAAGTACTTCCCTTCGGGCTCTTTTTCTGTTTGAAAGTACAATTTGACTGTACCGCCTTAATTAGACTTTTGAAATGGATTTATTTTAGTTTATTGTGCTTTTGTTGTTTAATTGAACATATGCCACAATTGAAGTAACTTCTACGATATGAGTTAAATATAACAAAATTAATGACAGGCCAAGGCCGAAGCGAGACTGTGAAAGTGGTAAGCGATCAGCCTTATAACGCGTGAGGCAAAACTGAGGTTGAAGTGAAAACGGTAAGCGATCAGCCTAATAACGCCCGTGAGGCAAAACTGAGGTTGAAGGCCGAAGCGAAACTGTGAGAGGAGCGAATTAAAGTTTTAATTAGCTAATAAGAGTAACAAATCGCAAATTAATTTCACTTCACTCACGCCAGTGGGGCTATAGCACTTAGCCGTTTGTCGGGTTGGATTATTTAGTTAAATAGTCTTGTCAACATTGAGAACTTAAGTCAGAAAGAACATAACATATTTAGGATTTAACTGTTGCTAAACTCGAAGGCTTCTTATGGGTAATTTAAAATTTGTACTTTCATAAAAGTATCAATAATTATCGTAGAGTCGCGATCAGTTTCAAAAGATAAATATTGTTAACCCTTAATTAATTACTACTAACAAAGAAAGCCAAATTTTAGGTAATATATATGCGATGGTAGCATGCTAAAAAATACACTTCGTAAACAAATCGTCTCCATATTTTTAGTAGGTAAATAAATCACCGTCTTCATAAGGACAGATTTTGTCATTTAATTAGATTTCATGATATGTCCTGCAAGTATTTCAACATTTCTAGCTTAAGAATAAATTTGTTTCAAACCCCAAAAGAAAAATTACAAGAAACTCAATACATCACAGCGCTTAAACTACCTGAACACTTTAACCAAGACTAATTACAAGCAGTGACAAATTGTTTCTTAAAGGTTTTTCCAGCAAAGCCTTACTCTATTAATCAGTTTAACCTTTACAAAACTCATTTAAAGAGAAACTGGAAGAAAAGTGTTGAAGTTTCTGTTTAAAGAAGAACTGTAATTAAGAAAGATTGTCGGGCTGAAGTGGAATTATCACTGGAGACACACTTTGCGTTCCGCCTGGCGTTTCTTTAAGTGTTTCTTTCCTCTCTTTGTTTTAAAACTTAAAATATTCAGGGATGCTTGAAAAGTATAGGAGTAACAAATTGACAGTTACTAATCAGTTATAAACTGCTTAAAAGCAAGATCGTTAAATAAGTTCATACATTTGATTTAAAGCAGTTTGCAAGATGTCTTTGAAGATAAACCATCGATTACATTTTGCTATCAAAAGTGAATCACATAATATTACATATAAATAAATATTGACACGCCAGTTAACACCATTCTGCCTAGCATATAACTTTACACGGTGTGTCTATTTTACAGACTAATAAATATCCAGTTATATTAACTTACCTCATACTAACTTTAATGATGGTCAAGAGCGGACCCTCTAAATATATAATTTAAAAGTAAATCCGTAAGTCACCATGAGCATATGCAGCCTGTGCAGTGACCTAAGCTACGAATTCACTACATACCGCTAGCTTGGCGGGGCTCGAACTCCGGAATCATAGTATTGTGCTACCGACTCAGCCACCACGCTGGCAAAAAATACTTAAATTAAATCAAAATTCCAAAGCGCATTTGAACATTTAAAAGCGCGATAGTGGACCCGTGGCGGATTGGAATCGTGCGCGACTCCGGAGTACATCGCTCCGCTGGCGTTCGATCCCCGTAGTCACCATTTTCATTTGTAAAGTGACTTTACGGTAACACTAGGTATATGTCGAGGTTTAGTGGTAGAAAGTTCTGTGTCGTCCTGACTTCACCTCGTTAAACAAGAAAAACTTATCCTTTTCTTTATAAACGCGGTTCAAGACCGGAAAACATATATTTAAAAGGCTTCAATAATTATCAGCAAACACTTATTTATAAAACCTATTTAAAAGACTCAAAACGAGCGTAAAGTTTGTCTCATTTAGTAGAAGAACCTTTATTTCGCTAATGATCAAAGAAATAAAAGTTTCCAAAGACAGAAATTCCGAACTCGTCTCTTTACAAATTCATTAGTGTTTCTTCGCAGAAAACCTGTCTTGGAAGTTTGAAACATGCTTGAGACTCTGTTTAAACGAGAAAAGTAATCAGGAAAATAATCAGGACGCCTAGAGACTGACGCTTAGACTGAGGATAAAACAATCTGTTACTGTGAGAACAGTTTATCTTGGCACGACTCAACTGTCCTACCATGATAGATGGGGCAATTAGTGTTTCACACAGTGCGCAGATATAACTGCTGTGTTGTAGAACTTCGGACGTTGATGAGCTGTGAAATAGTGATGAGTTGGATTGTTTTCTGATATCAAACTGTAATATATGTTTGATTTTTAAGAATAGCCTAGGTTTGAACTAAGGATTATACACGAACATTTGGTTGTAGACATGTGAATCCTGTGAGAAATGGTTATTTTATATGGGTTCATAGAAGGTTCATTTAAACCCAAAATATAAGCCTGGCGCACTATCTACTCTATTTGGTATATTGTTAAATATATATTCAACTACCGAGAGTACACTTTTTGGGGTGAGGAGGGGTTTTACTCCACAATCGTGTTTTCATTCTCCTTAAACGGTTTTAATAATTCAACTTCTATGAAATGTTCTATACACATTATCTTTGTTGTCTTTAACATAGGGTATGTACTAAAATACGACAACATTGGAGAAGCCACACCATGATGGTGGCGAAAGCCCGTTGATTTTAGTATATATGATGGATACAGCAGCATAAAATATGTTCATTTTAGTTTCGTCGAAATTGAATCATAACTGCAGTCTTTAGAGCATAAAACTACTAGTTTTGGGTTAACTATAACCCCTCTTCCCACCCCCACCACCAACAGTTAATAGAAATTCACTAGTTCTCATGGTAGCGCTTATGGCTATGCCACGGTAGGTTGTTGGTCCATTTTATTGGTTAACCAATGACCCAACCTGGGGAACAGTCGGCCCGCCCTAGTTTGTAACAAGACTACACCTCATCATCCATCAAAACTCACATCACACTCCCATCCATCCCTTACTCACCTAAAAATACCCTCTAAGAGTGGTCAGTGTCTCAAATCCAAGTAAAGTATTAAAGTTTGAGTTAGTTTTAATTAAAATTTCAAAGATTCCACACTAAAACCTGCAGCAAAGCATCGCTCGTCAAGCCCTAGAGTTCGGAGGTGTTGAGATTTCAGCTCGAAGAAGACTTGTAATTAAGGGTGTAACTGTCACGAGATAGCTGTTGCACGTGATATATTGTTGAGCTGGGTTGTGTCTGTCTGTCTGTCTGTCTGCTTTGAGAAGAGAGATGGTTTTATCTCAGTTCAGTGTCTCTTCGACGACATCCCTTTCCTTCCCTTCCCCTCATCTCTCTGCACATCGTCAAATGATCTACAGTGCAATTAGTGTAACCTCACATGTGTGTAACTGTTATCTTGGCTTTGTATGAACAATATTCACTCTAGGAGTGGTCGGTGTCTCAAATTCAAGTGTTAGACTATATTTCATCACTAAGTCCTAAATTAAGCCTTTTGATAGGAGTTCAGTTTTGACGTCCAAGGCGCGACCGAGGACTTTACATGAGCGAGAGTCTAAGCAACACTTTAGAAACAGGTGATGAACTATACATTTTGTCATGATGCAGGTATTAGATCACTAAATATTAAAAATTAAAATGTAACTAATCATTAACATCCAAAAGTCTGAATTGTAAAGATTACTTGAAAAGAAGCTGCTGTTCCGCTAGTTCATCCTAACTGATAATCAGTTAATGCTTAACATTAATTGGTACTAGATTATTTTTCGGATAGTAAACAAAACCGTATTAAAATCGATACTTAGAGTAATAATATTAACAATAGTCGACTTCTTTGCAACACGTCAATCATTTTGACCAAACAAACACATAGAAACAGGTGACCCCACATAAAGATCATTAAAATAATGTGTTTCTCCCTAAGGAGATACTTAATTGTTTATTTAAGAAAATTACTTTGATCTGAACATAAATTGGTTATCTTATTGGTATGCTCAAGTTACTTCATATGCAGGCTGTTTAAAAACGACTTTTACCTTCTTTATGTGATACGATAACCTCGTGTTGATTTAATTTGATATATTGATCAAAATATCTTTATATGGATGACTTTATTGAGACCTTTGTCTCATACATTGAAATTGAGGCTTTTGCAAGACATTTTAGTTGCAATGGACAAATTAATTTAGTAAACCCAAAAAATTGCTTATAGAAATAAAAACAGTAAAATTGGTTTTTGGATGGTTGGAAAAGTACGTATGATTCTTCAAATGATTAATTACAAACAGACGACTGCTCAGAACAATGCTTAGTATTTAGATCTTCTCCTGAATTGTTTTATTTAAGTGTCTCATAAAATTCTCCCTTCCCGCCCAAATGTTAAATCAGTACCTCACGTCAATCTTCTAGAGAGACCAAAAGAAATTTATATTTCTAGTAGTCCATGAGAGATATTGAGTTAGATTTTTATTAACACAGCTGTTCAGAAAGAAAGCCAATGTTAAGAAAAAATAAAGAGCTCATTACTGTAGACAATAAAACACCCGGAGTTTCCAGTTGGACAGGTTACATCAGATGAAATAACTGGTTGTCAAGACTGATGGTTTGTGCTAAATCTGAATTATTTGGATTCCCTCGAGTTGCAGCGAAGAGGGTGCCTCCCCTACTTCCTGTAATAAACTAGAGAAGTCACTTTTCTTGAGGCAATGTTCTCTCAAAACGAGTAACGGATGTTTTATCCTTTTTTAACTGATCTATAAAGAGATATGGGGTTATTTGTCTTTGATTGGGTAATAAAGTTGTGTTTTGGGGTGGAATGTAATGTTTTTTTTCTGTGATCCAATGCATTTTATCAATTGGGAGTGCTTTGCTTCGTCTTTTATTGGAATAGATGCTTGGTACTACAGTACAAAATAACTTGGACCGTAGTACCAAGCATCTACTAAATGCTAGGTAAAGCTTTATAAATTTAAGTTTGAAATTTCCGATGAATTTTGGTTTTATTTTACTTGAGACCATTATATTGCTAGCAATTTATACACGTCTATATTATAAAAAGATCTCTAGTATTTTAGGACTGAAAACAGTAAATTTCACTCTAAGTATGAACGAGTAAAAACCACTCCTAAAGAGTGAAAACCGAACCACTCTTTACTGAGAGTGGCTGGGTTTCTAATCCCAAAAGAGCGAAATTTCACGCTTTCCGAGTGGCCTTCACTCTTTCATTTTTAGAGTGTACGTTCCTTGGTCTAAACAGCTCTTTGTTTAGAACTATGGTTTCTTAGGTTTTAAAAAACATGAACCATGGACATTTTTTGAATAGAGTGTTCATTTTTAGAGTGTTCATGACTGTGTGATTCAGTTACCCAACTTTATGTTTAACTTCTGAAATGGCCACTCACGGATTATCTTTTTGTAACTTTAATGATTGAAAACAAGCCAACATTATTCAATATCAATAAAATCTGTAAAGATTAGCATCATAGTATTATCTACATTTAAGATATTCCTTAATCTTGAGTTGTCTAATGACTTAACTAACATGATGTTAAATAAAACAGTGATATAAAATAATATAAACTATGTATAAACTTTAGATACCATTACTTTGCAATATATATGTGAGGTCCTCAATTCTAACCTCTTAATTTAAGGTTCTGCCACATATTTATTTGTAAAAGTACACTATAAAAATTACGAGTAGATCTATAAATTAGACATCTAAATGTGGACAGCGTAGTGAAAAGGTAATTAAAAACTAACAATCGTGTTTCACAAAATATTGACTTAAAATGATTCAAAGATTTGCTTGAAATTGCGTGAACACGAAGTTTAATAACTCGTACTCAAACAAGCTTTGAGATTGGTAATTAAATGTTTTGCTTTGAGCCGTGTTCTCTGAAAGCTTTTCAACATTGAGCGCGCGTATGGACAATATGTTTCAACATGCTTACGTAAAGTTTAATTAGTTTTCCTAGCATTGGATTTTATCAAAACTCATATTATATTTTATATTATTGAAACGATAGTGTTATTTGGGTGTACAGTGATAGTTTTCCCTAAAACTTTGCTGATTTTATTAGTCTGCTAAGACAGCGCGAAACACTGGTTTGAATTTGTGGTAAAACGTGATTTTAAACAGGTAAAAGTTATACATTCTTTATATAAAAACTATATTGATAATATTAAAAAAATAATAATTTACAATAGGGCTTACTTACAAATCAAAACACACTTGAACTTACTCATGTTTCTATCACACGACTAGGTTTCAATGTTGAAATGACTAAAAGAATAAAGCAAAATTATTTGTGAGTTTTAATTTCTGTGCAAAAAGCACGTAGTCGTGTTTGAAAATATTTCACACTCATTATTTGATTGTTTAAATTAAAACGTACTTAATTTTTCGAAATAAATCAAGAAGTATGACCATGCAGCACGTTCTTGGAATGCTTATTTTGTTTAAATCAAGAAATCTTGGATTAGAATTGAGTTTAACGTGTTTCTAAATGTAAAGTGTATGTAATTCTTACGATTTCGGCAAGTAGGAAAATATTTTCCGAATTTATTTAGGCAATTTTATCAAACTTATTTTAGGTCAACAACTAAAATAACACAACTTAACATAACGAGTTATTTATATACTTTAACCTAGCTGATTCCTTTATCAATAACGCTTAAGTCCCAGATTTTTCTGACCCGGTTTCAAAATATCCCGAAGAAATAAGAATTCCGAAGATATTTCCTACTTTCATACAAATGTGAATTCCTCGAACGTTTGAGTCGAGATAAGATATCATGCTTTTCAAGAATTGTGGCAATAAAGGTCGAAACCCAAATCACGTACCGTTTCTCGTATCAAGACTCACGTTTAGATATTTGATTTATTCTTTAGTTTCCAGTGTGTACCAGAGCAACGAGATATCGTCTCTGAAGAATACTGGTTATTCAATATGCCAACAGAGTGCAAGACGGTGATATCTGTATACAAAGAGAGAACTGATTATTTGATAAATCTGGAGTTTGTATCTTTGAAAGCTGGATAAGAATGGAAAATAGTTCTCTCGTCATGTTTCTATTCGGGTTTATATTGTCATGTACAAATACGTCAAACAAGAACCTGTTTTATAATCATATGTTCCAATTTTTAATACTTCTTTTAATTTTAGGAATATTTTGCATCTATAATAACGTTAGTAACAAAATTATTTTTGATAAAAGTAGTTTGAAAAAAACCTTACGAACCCGCAAAAAACCCTGACGATAAAATGTTTATCAAAATTTATACGTCCTACGATAGATTGTTGGTTAGCAAGTTTAGTTTGGTACACATCAACACACAAAAACAAATTGAAGCTGCACTTGTAATCCTCTTACATTTTGATTTGTTTCAGGATTTACTACTATTGCCGATAGTTTTTATTTTTGAAGATGATTTCACTTGATTTCTTTCCTAATTTGGTGTCAAGCCTTCGCAGGTTTTACTGTGAAGAAATGGAAATAAATTGTTTCGAACGCATGTATATGATGTATTAAATATTTTAAATAACATTCACTGTCTCTTTTAATTTCTCCGATAAATTATAATGTCTGGAGTTCTATGCAAACATCAATACCATATGAATATAAGATTCCGAGACATACAAACGTTCTACGATCTATAGCAATGCTTTATTTTCACCTAAAGATTTTAAACACTGTCACGCGCTAATACAACAAGTTAAAATAATTTACTTTTACAAAAACGATAGAAATATTAGTGTTAACAACATCTTAGTTACATGTTCATTTAAAACTAACGTGTAAAATTAGATACATTTAATATTTGCATACAATTTAATATTCGAACTAATTTTACATATGAATTCTATAGTTTGAAAATAAACAAATTATCAGTGCTTTCACTAATTGAAATTTGATTAACCTTAATAATAAAACCATACGAGTACGCCCCAATTCTTATTTGCAAATATTAAAGGCTTTAAAAATATATACAAACAGCGTTATCACTAACACCAATAAACAAATCACAACCTACCATTATCAGAATTCCTCCCTAAACTGTAAGCTTTGGCACTGAAAAGACAACTCGAGACGAGCAGCACGACACAGAACAGTTTCCTCACCATTTTTAATCCTTTCTACAGTACTATATCACACAAAACACACGCGCATTACTCGCAGAGCGGGCTCGGAGAGATTGCGATGTGAACACCACGACGGCTCGCACGCAACTGACTCAGTCTCTGAGCACATTGTTGATCCGTGCTGCCCCTGGCGGCGTCAGCGGCAACTAAGTGCGTGTGCGTTACGGATTAGGGAGGGGGTAAGTGCGTGGGGTGAGGGCGAGTGCTCCTTGATGATAAGTGCTGTAATCCGACCGGCCATTCGGCTCGTTTTCGCGTCAGGAATTTTTCATCTTGTCGGTTTTGAAAGAGGGACTTTGTTTTAGTCGGGTGATTTTCTGCTGTGCACTAAAGGGATTTTTATATTTAGTTAGAAGTGTAATATTCCCTGTCGATGCTTGGATTGTGCAGTAGTTAAAGTTGTTTGGAGGAAAACACGCGATTGACGCAAAACCATGACATAAAGTACAGGGTTCAATCGTCTACAAAAGAGTAATTACATTTGTTGCGTCGGTGGCATTAATTAAACTTAGTGTTTGTGGAATTTAATTGTTATATAGATAGTTGTAAGCTTACTAATGACCTTCAACCGGGCCTTATATAAAATAATGAGGTCAGCATTTCTTGTCGTATAGGAGCTGTTTGCGTGGGATGGTATGACGCACATGTTTTTACGTTATATAATGTAATTAAGGATTTTCTTTTCTAAAAGCCAACTAACTATCACTGAAGTAAATTCGGAAAGGCTTATTTACCAAACAGTTGGATTCAATTATCTGCATATATCAAGTTTTATTCTATTTTGCAGAAGCTTGAAATACATTATTTTAATTTTACCTGTTAATATAAATACAGCAATCTTTGAAAATCCTTTAGCTGTTCAAAACCACGGCCAAAATACTGAGGACGAAGGGCGAAGCAAACAGCCTCGTCCGGCCCGTGATAATACAGGACCACGAAACTAAGACCGAAGTGAGACTGTGAGAATAGATTATGAGAGGTACAATTAGCGAATTATAGTAAAACATTGCTGAACAAATTCACTTCACTCACGCCAGTGGCACTTGACTGCGTGACGGCCGTTTTTTTCCAAACGAATAATTAAAAATGTTCACCCAAAACACGTATTTTCGGTTATTGTCCTTTGTGCAAATGTTATATTAACTTTAGGGTATTTTGTACCGTGTTTTGTTCTTTTTAGCAGTAAATTTAAACACTTTCGAAAAAAACTCAGTTAAGAGCATATCCTATTGATAGTACTAACTATTATGCTATTTTCTTCACTGTGTATAACTACGATTGACTTGAGATTAATCGAAACGTTCGACTAATCGGTTAATGAACCGGAATCGCACATCGAGGCGTATATAAACCGATTGTGGTAAGGATCAGTTCATAGTGCGGAATCAGACTCAGAGCTTACATTGAATAGTTCCCTGTACACTCTTTTGTGAAAACATTTTGTTTATTCCTCTGAAACAAATACTTTTAAATGTTCTTTCAGGTTTTAAATAGTTCGTAGGTTTGGGAAAAAACTCCTGTTTATTTGTGAATAATTTTATTATAGAATGATACCTTTTTTCTTAGATTTAAGCTAAATGGTAAAGTGTATTTAAGTTCTTTTCTTTATACTCGCAGATTTGTTAGTACTACTCGTATAATGATCCTTTTAGTTAAACGCGGTGTGAACATTTATGGAACGGTATCTAACACGTGTACCAAAAATCAACAATATCCATTTCCCGATCAAAGTGGCGGTGGAAGTTCGTGTTTCGTCCCATATTGATCAGACTGACTGGGTGTTATTGATAGGTACGGTGTCATAAATATTTTTTCCAGGTTCAATCGGAATCAGATCATAAATAAAGTTTTGTAGCATAAAATTCAAATTTTTGGGAAGAAAAGGCTCCCTTAAAGATCTTACAGGTGGTCGGAATTTGCTGGTTAACGAACTTTTTTTCACGGTGGTTTGGCCATTTGAACCCCAAGCCAAGGAAAAGCTGATTTGGGCAAACGCAGCTAACTTAAACTTAGAGGTTTAAAAAAGAAACATTTGTACCGAGACTCCTAAAATCGGACGAAAAATGCGACTTATAGAGTAGTTACAGGTGCCAAAAAAGGAGCTAAAGAGGATTACATCCGGTGTACTTTTATCCTGGTTTAGTAAATTCACTAGGAATCATGGTAGCACTTGTGGCTAGGCTTTACTTTATATCCGTCCAATCAGCACGTCCAGTGGGCCGGCAAAGAGCGGCTGTAATGCGTTACTCGGAGGTACTTTAGCAGATGATACAGCGATATGACGTAGCAGTTACTCCGGCCCCGTGGCCAGCAGCACACACACACACGAACACAAGACTCATCGAGATCCACGGAGCAATCATCACCAGATCACTAGTGTGAACCTCACGCCGTCGGACTGGACGGGAGTAGCATGTGGTAGAGTTGCGCTAGGCCGAGTCGTATTTACCATACAAGATGATAAGTTTCCGTAGAGAAAGATTTAACGCTGTACTTTTCGCTATTCCTTTATTTATTTATTTATTCTTCCAACGGAACACCATTTACATTTGACAGGTCCTTGAACCTTTGAGCAGCTGTTTTCAACGGCTTCTAAACCCGCTCACATTAAAATTAATAAATGTTTTCTTTTACCCACTCATGATATACTAGCTGCGTAATCCTGTTTCACTACGGTCAAACTGACCTACAAATATCATGAACCACTCACATCAAGTGTAACGAAGAAAATTTCAACCCCCTCCCCCAAAAAAGCATCACTTTAGCTATTTTTGAGTAAAAACATTTAATAAAATCGGTCTATTCGGAAATAAAATACAGTTAGAAATTTATCTGATGTCGGTTCCAGTTTTCCCAATGACTACCAAAACGAAAATTATTAAATTCTACGCAATGTTCAGCCATTATTCTCCTTTTATTTACATAGATCCACGCCTTTCCTAACTACGAGGCCACAAACATGTTTAAACCAACGTATTCCTCGAAAAGTATTCACGTCGAAAATGGTCTGTTATTTTCGTTCTAACGCACCTCTCCGTATCTTCATTCTGGCCAGCGCACCGCGAACCACCTGTAATAACACCTACCGCTTCAGATAGTCTGTTAGATTATTGTTTTGTAATGGGCTGCCAGATATAGATCTCCTGACCTGTTTCAGCCAGTAAAGCGTTCAGGTGCGATCCTGGAATCACATAATCACATGGTGCACACGCACTGCCTGCGGGCAGGGAGAGCGTTGCAAATCCGAGTTTGCTTGAATATTGTTATTGATTTAGTCGCATATTGTTCACGCTTGAGTGTTGGCGAATTATTGGTAGAAATAATAATCGACTGGGTGATTTTATAAATATAGGTTGGTTATAAGTTGTTCGTTTAGACATATCAGACCATCACCTGCGTGGTTCGGAAGTCAAGTTAAGCCGTTGGTCCTTATATTTCCATTGATCAATGGGCTATTAATTAATAACCTATTTTAAGGAGGAGTCAGTGTTAGTTAGTAACAAACTACACCTCATAACTCATTACTACCACTCATCACACTCATCCTTCACCACATATTTGCCTTAAAATACCCTCATGAGAGTGGTCGGCATCTCAAATAGTGATTTAGTGATTTTACAGACAGTCGAAAATGCGCATTTTTTATGAAAACTCGGTACAACTTTACAATTTATTTCCACAGAGGGTTCTCTATTTTCACCAAAAGTTGAGTAAAATAAAGCCCTGAATCCGAGTGAAAAACGTAGGTAACCTCGCGAATCTATTATCTCTCCCCAGCAAGGGCGCTTGCCCAGGGGTGGGAGCAGGCTAGTGTCTTATGCAAATGCCAACGCCAGGCGCGTTAGGCTGATATATGAAGATACTGATAACAGCCACGTCTGTCTGTCTGTCTGCCGGGCAGTTAAGATAACAAAAGCACGTAACAAGGCTGATGCTACTGCCTCTTGTAAAAAATCGTCTCAGTGAACGTTTTTTGTGTGTTTTGTAAATATTCAAAAATAGGAATTAAGAGTTAACACTTTTATTTTTTTGCTGATTTAAAAAATACGTCTTTAGTAAACGTTTTAGTTTTTGCTAATCATAAATACTTTTGGAGGGGTGTGTTTAAATTACTTAATCATGATTTTAATCGTACACAACGAATGTATTTATTTTGAGCTAACCCATGTTTTTCTAAGTTAGAAAAATTGAAATTATCAAACAGAAACCTTTTCAAAGAAATACACGCATAGTCAAAGGCCGAGTTACTAAAGTTTAGAAAACCCAACAGGAATAAAAACAGTGAAAAACAATACGGCAGTTTATTGAACTGTTGATTTGAAATTATTGAAACGTATCAAATTAAAAGTACAAGTGTTAACTTTAACGAGTATCAGACGAAATGCATGACTTAAAGCCAGTTTAAAACAGTTTAGTGAATAAGGTTACTTAACCAAACCTATAGTTAATAAATTTAACTTAAGTTAGTTAGAAATGAGGACCTGTATAATTGCGATTCAAAAAACAAAATTGTCCAAAACTAGTTGAATTCTCTTTTAAAAACATACTACCAACTACAAATAACCAACCAACTTTCAGCCACACTTAGAATTTAATATAATAAAGCTTTAACTTTAAAGTTAAATTTATACAACTAACTTCAAGGGTCTGGAACATGAAAGCTAATTACTTTGTACACAGTAACGTTAGTAGAAAGCTACTTAGAAGTTGAACATTTCAGTCGGGTTTGAAATATAAAAGGTGCACTCTGCACTTGACAGGTTATTACCAGTGCATTATTACACTCAGCTATGTTGATGAAGTCCTTTGAGAGAAATGTACAAGATTCTTTATACCAAGCTAATAATAACATCTGGATAATGTGTTTTGTATGTCTGTTTGGAACGTGATATGGAAGAGATTTAGTTTTGATGAACAGCATTGAGGATGGTGACGTTTTGTTGTTTACCTTTTTATGAGAATAATATCTACAGAGTAATACTGAGATATATTTTAGCTTGCTGATAATGATAAGTTACGATCATAGAGGATAATCGTTACAAGTCGTTTCAAGTTACAGTACTTGAAAACATATTATGTACGAAATAAAGTAACTTGTGGTTTTAATTTTCTTTCGTTCTATCCTCTACATTCGTAACTAAGTCAATAGTCACGTCAATAATTCGTCTAATAATGGTAAGTCTGTCAAACACAAATACACATTTTCTTTGAAAATGTCCTAAACGTTAATAATTTGAGGGTTACAGTTTTCTCTTCGATCTTAAATCTAAATATTTATCGTTGGATATTTCGTTTACAATACCTTTTTCAATTTGTTTGAGTTGTATCAGCCAACCAGAAGGTCTATCCATAAACTGGCTTAAACAGTAAAATGTATTCAAAGTAGCTCTCTCACGAGTTTTAAATGTCTTTAATACTGCGTTTATTTTTTTAAATAACTTTCCTATATGTATTTTGACAAAATGAACTCTGCCTGGAAAAGCAACCGTTCATGAACAACCCTACTGTATCTATCTGCCTGCTACTTGTCTCTGCTTCTAATATTGCAAAAGAGCATATTTTACAGATGTCTCTTAATATCGTGTTTTGATTTGCACATTTCTAAAAATAAGCATATTTTGTAGTACATTTCTAGTTGTTTGTGCCATTAGTGATGCACCTTCAAATTATGGTTAAGTCCCATTTTCTAAAAGATAAAACACTTCAAAATGACAAATTTTTTAGATTCTCTCAACTATAATATTTAATAAAAAAATGTAACGTATATTTTAAAGAATTCAACATAACATCGAATCTAAATTTGTAACTGTAAAATAGATTTGAAACCTGACCAGGTCAAACCCAACTTTCTGACCAAACCTATCTTTTGTATTGTAAGAATAAAATAATTACACACTTGTTTATCAAATCAGCTTCATAACAGGAAAACCCAAGCTAACCAGATTTCCCTGAAGAATCTCTTCCTAACTGAAATCCAGCCTACTTAACCCAACAGAAAGTCTAAAGTCTGCTCTAAAGGAAACGAGCCGATCACTATGAGCCACATTTGAATAAAGAGCACATTGATGATTCCTTATCACATCAAGTGTTATGACAGCAGTGTAGATGTGGGTTGTACAAAGCCTTGATTGTAGTCTGAGGTCAGATGTAAAATCATCTGTGACTGACACTTGATACTGTGTCAAGTGAATAGTCATCCAACAACAAGACGTTTTAGTTCTTACCAGTTAGGTTCTGTAATTGGTAAAGATTTTTAATTAGGTTGATTGGGGTGTTTCATAAAACCATCTGGACTCCTAACTGGGAGTGTAAATTAGGTAGGCTTATGCAAAAAATACATTTTTTGCTTCTATAATTAAAAAAGGCTCGAACTTGTAGCTAGGAGTGTAAAGCTCCTTTTAGGAAGTTTAAATATTATTCCGGACGTTTTCTAGTGAACACGAAGAACACGACCTTTCGGGGTTTGGAATCGGACCCTGTCTTCAGGTTAAATGTAACTAAAACATAACATGAAACGTATTAAAATGTGCTAGCGAAAATGTAATCACCGTAAAATGATCAGTCACCCACCATCAACACAACTAACAAGTGTTCTCTTTTCTCCTGCTTTTAGCTTTTCCCTAAACCTATTAAACTTTAAAACAATACTACATGCACAAATACTTTGAAAGGTTAAATCATAATTAGAGAAAACAAGCACATCTCCTGACAGTGACAGCAGGGATTAACTGAGAACCAATCACAGCCGTGTATCGGACTGACCAACCGTAACAGAGAACACGAAATTACCTGTTTACGTAGAGCCAACAGAAGAAAAGAAATTCTTAAAGGTATTGTCAAATAAGTAAGTTTTCCTAACAAAAGACTTAAAATGACTTAAAATAAATCACAATAATAGGACTAACGAAACTTTAAGTTTTGGTTAGGTTAACCACCCTGTATATATTTCTTCAACATCTACGGCTTCCTTTATTTCAAAGATATTCCACCAGTCATCATGATCCTACACACTGACCACCGGGTGAGTTGGGATTCGAACCTGTGAACCTCGGATCCACTTTCTCATACGCTACCGTATCAGCCACCACACCGGAATCCGATTATTACAGGGTGTTACGTCTCCCCTGAACAATATTGCAAAGTATAATCAGTTTGCTGCGAAGCATGTGATAGCGTTGAGCGTGATTTCAAGTTGGGGCTCACTCTCACTTCCAATTAGCCGGCTCGTTTAGCGTTAGAACAGCTTACAGTTCCGTGCGAGACAGCTGACACCTCATCAGAGCATCACGGGGCTCGTCTACATAGATACTGACACCTCGCGCGGCTAACTTCACGCCCTCTGCACGCACACTGAGTCAACAGCCTAACTTAACTGAACATAACCGAAATTTTACTACGTCACGTGACTTAACTAAAACATGGCCGAGGAGTAGCCACTGGCGCTACTGTGAGTCCTGATGAAATTTCTAAAAAAAGGTATAAATCACACCTGATTTATAGTTATTGACTCTGCTTATAAGACCAGTTAAGAGCTCACAAGATCCAAATAGTACACGGGCCCTTTGGAGGAGGGGGGTATTTCTCAACTACATTCCTAAACTTGATACTTACGGGCTTCAAAATGTATTTGAAAGTAAACCAAAGTAAGGCAAGAGCAGCTTGAAGAGCTAAAATATATTTTTCTTTAGAGGAGCAAGATTAAAAGACAACTTTTGACCAACAATATTTATCAGCTTTATTTGCAAATAATTTTCGGGTGAGCGAATGCATCTTTTGAAAGGTTCTTCAAATGGGCTTAAATGTTTGCACCTTTTGCATTTTCACACGTTACATGAAATTTGTTTGCAAGGTCCAATTATAACAGTACAATTTGGAACATGATGTATACACTTAGCCCAGTAGTTCTCCGTTGCGTAAGCCCTATCCTGTGTTCATCCTTGAACTCAAGTAGCTGCTCTAACACAATGGTAACCCTAAGGGGGTTGTAATGGTGATTACCACCGCTTACACAATGCCAACAGGTTATTATGTTACTCACACATATCTCGTTGAAAAGAAGAACACTATACAAACTACATCCTGTAAGACACCAATAATCTTCCTTACAACTGGAGGCTCTCCTCTATCAGTGAAAAAGAATAATTCAGATAATATTAAACGGCGATTTGTGAACTCCATATCCAAAAAAGTGTTTAAAAGTTGTACTTAATATCTCCGTTATGCATTAATTGAACCAATTGCGGAAAAAGCCATCCGATTTTTAAGTCATGCATTAAAAAAATTCAGCTGCTAGTTTTTTTTAATTTCTGATCATCGTTGCAAAATACCCGTTATCAGAGTTGCTGTTCCCCTCCGAAAACTCATTAACATGTGATTTAGTCTAATTGATTACAATACTCGTAAACGCGTATCGTAAACAAGACATTTGATTATACAAGACATCAAATCAACAAGGCATTACACCGACAGATTGCAAGAACCAGCTCAGCCGCCATCCAAAGTGCGCGACAAATACAAGATAATGTTCCACCGAAACGAGCCTACATTCCATACGTCAAGGGGACTACAGATAAGGTTGGGAGAATTCTGAAGAAACATAACATCCAAACCATATTCAAGCCGGCCAACAAAATCAGGAACTGTTTACGACCCGTGAAAGACAACATTCATCTTTGTACACCTGGAGTTTATGAGATACCTTGCAGTTGCGGCTCAGTCTATATTGGTGAAACGAAACGGCTAATCTCTACACGACTTCAAGAGCACATACGGCACACGAAACAAGAAGACATAGAAAAGTCGGCAATAGCAGAACACAGCTACAAGACAAAGCATGGAATTGATTTTGACAAAACCAAAGTCTTGGCAAAAATTTCACACTATTATCCAAGGAAAATTAGAGAAACCATAGAAATAATTAAGCATGAAGACAACTTTAACAAAGAAGACAGCATAAAATTATCAAAAACTTGGCAGCCAGTTCTTCAGAAGTCCTATTGAAGCCAGCCAATCCAGTTCGACAACGAGCAACAGGCTCAGCCCACTTCGGCCAATCAGGTGACAGGACCCCCACACTGGGGTATATAAGGAAGACGCCACGGCCGGGCAATCCAGTCTCAGCCAGTCAACAAGCTACTGAGGATGACTCTCCACAGCGAGGTCGAAACGTCTAGCAGTAATTGTATTTCAACTGTGACGCGGTGTAAACCGGAAGCCTTAGATCTTAGCGTTAGAACTATTGTTACTTATCGTCATTCACCGTGTAGGGAACTTTCTTAAGTCTTGTTATTTTAACTTCTTTGTTGGGAAAGAATAATTCATTAAAACTCTAAAGAACTTCTTCCCATCCATTGGCTGAACATAAATATATATTTTCGTGTACTTCGTTACAGTTTGTCAGTCAAATACACGTCTGTGACTGATCGTCCACTGCTCCTAGCAAGCCAGCCAGTCAGTCGGTGGGCAGCTGTTATCGGTCTTGGACGTGATTGGTTTCCCTAATTGTTTCTTTTAATTTCTTAACGTGTTTGTGCATAATGAGTTGTTTTATAGGCTAGTTGTTTCAATACTTAATAATTATGAAACCAGATTTAAGACATATTTAAGATTAAATAAATTATAATGTAAGAGAAGAACACATGTTGTCTGGTGGTGGGTGCCTGGACAGCTTGTGCTGATTTTCTTAGGATAGCTGATTTCGTAACGCTCTAATTTGAACGTTACGAACGACTACATTCTCTTTGACAATATAAAGCAAAACCTAATACACTTTTTCACGTTAGTTTTACTAGCTCAGACACTATTTATTCTCTTGTACAAATACCTACACAACACACAAGTGAAATTATGTAAGTGATATGAGCTTTGCCAAATCACGTTCTCTTGCAGAGCGATTATATACGATATCTGTTTGCAGTACCAATTAGTATCATCATTCAGTCATGATCCCAATCATATCAACTGTCACTGGTTATCCTATCAATTATAACGTCATCAGGAGTATTAGAGGTGGTATTAATCCTATTCCGATTAATTTATACAAGCTTTGGTAAATAATCAGTTTATTTAAATAGATAAATCGAATTTTATAATTTAATTAGTGAGTTTTCATTTAGTTTTTAAGGAGTGGCTCGACAGAGTCCGGGTAGTGTATTGACGTGATTGGTTTTTTAAACAGGGTTTGAAGAAGTTGTTGTACTAAAATGAGACTAGGCCGACCCGCAGCTAAGCGCTAAAGCGGCGCTGGCATGAGTGGAATCGAATTTCCTATGCAATTCGCTCCGTTCACAGACTCGTTTCGGCATTCGGCCTCAGCTTGACTTCCTGTGTGACCACGGGCGCTACGACCCGTCCCCTTCGGCCTCAGACTTTCACCGCAATTTTTGTTACATATCTTGAAGCAATAATGAATTTCATTAAAATCGGATGAAATTGACAATTTTTGAATAAGCGAACCCCGATTGAGAAAATTCCCCGCTCGAAAAAGGGCTTGGAGCGCCGAATGCAAGTAGCCGATTAGCCGAATGCACCTTGCGGTGGTGTGATTTTCTGGCTAATCTGGTCTTATTCTGTTGTTTAAGCGACTGGGAAATATGTAAAAATGAATAAAACCACCTGATTGAAACGTGAAAAAAAAACTTATTCGCGTGTTACCAAAACCAGTAGGCCCCTACAGTAATATTTTTTTCATTTCTTTAAAAATATAATTACTGTAAAATTGAGAGTGTTTTTAATTATTTTGTTTCCCTCCACACAAAAAGGCTTCAAGAATGTATTGAAAACGAGGATGGAGGGGACTTATACAATTTTCAACAAACGAAAAATTTCATAGGTTACCATACAAATAAAAGAGTTACACGTGTAAAAAAATTATAACTCTAATAATGAGAGTTATTTAATTTTTCCGTTTCATTGCCTGACTTTGTAGTTAAACACATCAGCAACATACACAGAACACAGGGAACACGCAGACAGTGTATTTCATACGCAATTACACGTGCTGCAGAACATTAGTTCTCTTGACACATTCTACGCAATGTGATTATATGTGAGAGTCACGCATAGCTCTCTGTGTAATGCATGCGTGCAATCATGTAACTACAGTAGTTGAGACTGTGAACATAACCGTAATGTATTTGCAAGAAAACAAAATAATTTATCTTCTTAAAATTCGTATGGTGAAAAAATCAAGAGCGCTTTCGTCGGTTAAGGCATCGTCAGTTGTAAACACGAGAGCAAAAGTTTTCATTATATGAAACCTTAAAAAAAGTTCTCGTTTCCATTCCGGTTCCATCAAGCATTTAACGACGAAGAAAACATACGCACAATATGCAGGGGTAGTTCTTAAATATGGTACGACATTTTTAGGGCAGGCTTCTTATGTTACAATCATGAAAAAACCATGTACACATGGATCTTAAAATGCTTAGTTTATTTGCGAGCTTCCACCTTTTTTCATCTACTATTTACTATATTCCACACCACTTGTAGGATTTGGCTCTAACTTAACATACACCTCTGTATTTGAGTGAAATTATCCAAACAAAAATGCGTAACGCGTTACGCAGAAAAATCTTACCATTTAAAAATGTTGGCTATTTATTTTTATGGCGTTTTCACACCTTATTTAAACGGTGAGGATTATAATAAAATGTAGATTATATAATCTTTTGCAGCAAGACTTATTCCATATCTACTGTCACAAATATAATTTAAATACATTGAAAATCAACAGTTACAATGGAACACGTTGCACAAGAAAACGTAATAACTTGGAGTAGTGGGGGATATTATAAATAGTTAGGTAAAAGAAAACGAGGCTTGTGGGTCAACTAAGCATTTTAGGTTTTATGTTACTAAGAGTTTGGATAACTTTTTAAACATACAACCCTACTCATAAAGTGTGTTACTATAATTTAGAATCACCTAGTATATTTTTCACAATTATGAGACCAAAAGTATATAGTTACTTTATATTCTAGTAAATTAAACGTTTGTAAAATACAAGTATATTCTGAACGAATACTATTGTACGTTGGTATGTATAGAGTGTAGAGTGTCCGTGGGTATTTTTCACTAAACCCACTCGAGTGTTGTGAAATATCCGATTCTGTTTATTTGTTCGAGTCTGTATTTGCCCTGAACTCTAATTTACAAAACTACGGCGGCTATCGAATCTCAGTTATTTATGTTTTAGTCTCTGCTTGTACAAAATAATGAACAATACACTATCTTGAATTGATCCTACGGTTAGCTCGTACGTAAAAACAAGTTAGTTATAATTTTAAAAACGGTTAGAGAATAAAAGGAAAATAGGTTGAGCTTTTGCTCTTAACTAAAAACTTGACTTTAGGGCCTAGTGGTGAAAATATATTGAAATTATATGTGTTTATTATACTTCATAACAAATGATTGAATCATAAAATATACTATTTAAACCTTGTAAAAATAGCTATAATGAAAGTTTCCATCAACAAATTCGGTTCTCACAAATAAAGCTCTTGGAACTCAAAACTAGTTACTTAATGAAACCAATGTTTTAGAAAACGGTTCAAACCTACTGAATAAAATCCAAGAGATGTGAAGAGTAATGGGATCATTTATTTGATGCGAGAAACCCATTAGAAGATAAAAAGGATTAAATTTGTCCAACCGGAAAGGGCATTCAGTTTAGTGGATGATGTTCAGTAATTTCAAACCCATCTTTTGAACTGAATCTTAACTTTAACGTGTGTTAGCCCAAGGTTTGTAGAAGACTGGCTTCTTCCCGTGTGCCTTTATGTTGTAGGTAGATTGTGACCGTCACTGTCGACTTTTAAAAGTTTAGGCCAATAATTGATGAAATTACTATTAATTATAATTGAATAAGTGTTAAAATGGTAACACCTTTTGGGAAATATAAATTAAGATCGAGACGATCGAATTCCATACTTGCTCTAGACGCACATACGTTCTTATACGACTTTGAAAAGTTGGAAAATTCTATAATGTTTATTACATAAACTAGATAAGTTTCACTGGAGTGGTAGATGTGGAATGGAAAAGCTGGTTATGTATTGACGAACATTTTATTTTACGTATTATTTTTAAGATGACTTCTCGCTGGTAAATTTTCAACTGATTTTTTGTTTAATCAATTCTTGTTACCAATTAACTTTGAAGGCTTATATCGATGTAAGAAACGTTGCTACTAAAACCTAAATAACGGATTTCCCCTTTCGGCTCTCATTTTTTCCATAGCAACCATTGTTTTACACTTCAACTGCATCTGGCTTTTATAAATATACAACAAAAAACTCACCTTTTAAAAATAAACATACAAAAACAAAAATAAAACCAATTTTTTGAAAACACTTTCAACAACGGTCATGTTGGCCCACAGAGATCTGAAAGGGTTAAATAATGTTCAGTCTTTACATCAATTTATGTACATATTAAGACAAACTACCTTTTATAACTCGTGAATACCTTTAAAGCTGAGTCCAAGAATAAAAGGAAGAATTAAGGATTTTGCCAAAGAATAGAACACAAAAGCCTCAGAGAAGAAACAAAAGGAGTTGTTCTCTCTAACGAACCACCTCTTAGTCTCAGAAAGCGTGTCTTCAAAACAACACAAAGACTCTTTAAAAGGCATTCCTATTAGAATGAAACTAAACAAAACGTTATTGACCTCAGCTTATTGTTGATTGGAAGTTGTTAAGAAAAGTAATTTTAGTTCTTCAATGTTATACTTTAAAACATAATTATCGGATAAAATGTTATTCGAAAGTGCTCAATATAGAAGAATTGTAGTACAAAAAGAAGATAAACAAAATTTCAGAGGTTTCTTACGACGAGGTTTTTAAAGACAATGGCTTTACCTATAGGTACGACACAAACTACAAAAGTCCTAAATAAACTTCTACGAGTTTATTATTGATTGTTATATATTTTAAATTATTTTCTTTGTATCAATATTTAGTACATTTAACAACAAATATTGAAATAAGAAAAAGGAGACAACCACGAATAAAGACGTTTTGTATGTAATTTATTTTTAAAAACATACCCTTGATCATTCTGCTGACAATATACTCGTACTTGAAAGACGAAACTATATGCCTATGAATATAGTCATGAAAGGTACCTTCCAGTGGTATGATTAAAATAAGCTTTGCAAATATGAATATTTACCCCTAATTCGACAATATACGAGCCTTCCTGTGTGTTGATTTTAGACACAGAAGAGGAAGGGGTAGTATATAGGGTGGTTACTAATCTCTAGTGCCTTGTAGATCATTCTCTAGAATTGTGTCCCTCTGGGTCTTAGGCGTAATTAGCTTACACGTCCTAATCTAATCAGGTTTACTCTCTCTGTATGCTTGCTTACGCGTATATCCGGTGATTGTTGCTGGTTTCATGGAAACTACTTAGCATTTTTTTAAGTTCTGCGTCACCTCAGCCGTTACCCAAGCTGGACAGAGCTGAACAGAAGAACCTGTTTCAGTCGGTTCTTTGGTAGCGGATAAACAAATAATAAATTCACCACACAAAAGCGTCTGAAAATCATGGAAATTACTCAGCCCAAATTCAAAAATAATTGGTTTATTTCTTAGACAATCGTAGGAAATCATCATCTTGAACAAACTTATGTTTTTCCCACCTACTCACACGTAAAGAACTTAAGTTCAAACTCAAAACAAATCCATAAAACCAAACTTTTCTTTACCAAAGGCAATATAAAAATATAAAAATTTTCTTTACGACCTACAAACTCGAATTTGAGTCCTACGGTGATTTTGAACGTCATCGAGATCGAAAAAGTCTACTGAACAGAATTCTTTGAATGGGCTTTGATGTGAACTTGATTTAGTTTATATAAATGCAAAATTTGACCTCATTTTCTTTTTTTACAATAATTGCTACAACATGTTTCTACCCATTAGTGATTTGATTTGTTTAAGGCAATAAAAATACAATTTGTGCATTCATTATAATTGTTCCCAAACTCTTGGATAAAGTGTGTGAGCTGTGATCAGACCTATCAGTCGTTTGCTGTAAAATGCTTCTGCGACCAAACCTGTCGCAAGCGATGCGTTTCGCATCCGATATTTTGTGAACCTGTACGCCACAAATTGACTCCTGCCTGAGCAGGCAAACATTTATATACTACCGTTCTGTGTCTCCCATCTACGTTAGACAGGTTAAATTACTCCTTGTTTTACTTTCCGTCAAGAGCTAGCTAATCTGTCCTGCTTTTTATTCACACATTGGGAAGGATAATTTAATTCATCCTCATAACAAGTCAATATATTCGTAGTCAAATTGAGTTACACCAAGTATATACAATACAAAAAAGGATTGTTAACGATTTTTTGTGATAATCATTCTACACGAGATAATACGTTATTAAACAAGAAATGTTGTGACCAAACACAATGTTATGGTAGGTAGAGAGAGCATAGATTCCTCATGGCTGAAGCAGGAAACTGAACATGGTTGAGGTAGCCCACGCACAGAATGCGTCACGAACGCTGACGTCACTCGCCGTCCTTCTCTCCCTCGGCTCTACATGCTCGGGTTTGTTCGATGTCAATTACTTAAATGTGACGAAATCGTGTGACAATCGAACTTGCGTATGCGTTAATGGCTCTACTTGTAACTCCTTCGCAGCGCATTCTGTGTGTGGGCTGCCTCAACTACGTTGAGCCTCAGCCATGTGGCATATATGCGTTAACTACCTACCACTACCACTGTCTTTGGTTTATTATTAAAAGACGGAACTAATCGAAACTACCTAGGACCGATCAGATTCGTTATTTTGGTGAAGTATAGAATAGAAAGGAAGCAGGTAAGCTTTGTAGTGAAGTTGAACTGAGTGATTGTTGGGAGTTAATGAAAGGTCTTCTGCTCGTTAAGTGAAACCCAAACTCTCCTTGTTAAGTGGTCCTCATTAGTCCAGTCCGTTTGTAAAAGATAGAATAGTTGTTTTGGTTTTATTTCTAGTTTTTTCCTCATTACATAAACTTATAAGAGGGATTTTCAATGAAACCTACTTAAATGAGATCAAGGAGATTTCTAAATATATTAACAGGAAATATAGTCAAACTAAAGGGGCATAAATTTAACTACCTTAATGAAACTATCCAAGAAACAGGACTTGTAAAAAGCACGTTATCAAAACATAACGGCGTACTTAACTCAGGAAAACACTAGGCTCAATTAACACTGAGCTACAAATATACAGACTTCGTAGTAGGACGGAAGTAGACAAACACACTGACCAACGAAGATTGAAGTTCTACGTCCATATAGAAAGAATGCAGCCTTGATTTCTAACCAAGCTCATTTTTGAATTTTCGAACCTCGAAGTGAGGCGTGAGTAAAATAACTAAAAGGGCCACGGCAATTAAGATGGAGTTAAAAAGGCAGGTCACCACAAAATGTAACGTTGAAAAAAGATTCATACCAGAGTATTTTATTGAAGTTTTGGTCAGAAGCAAGTTTTAAAAAAGAGAGCCTGGAAAGAAAAAGATCTCGTTTTGAGCGGATTAAGCAATTAAGGACACAAAGAAGAGCGACCTTTTCAAAACGACGTTGTCGTACTACACATGGTCCGACTGGGCCTTTACTTAGGCTAATAATAATAATAATATTTTTAAATCACTAAATCACTATTTGAGATGCCGACCACTCTCATGAGGGAATTTTAAGGCAAATATGTGGTCAAGGATGAGTGTGATGAGTGCTAGTACAGTAATGAGTTATGAGGTGTAGTCTAGAAACAAATTTAGGCCGACTCTTCCTTAGAATGGGTTAATTAGCCGACAATACATTAATTAATAGCCCAATGACCAATGGAAATACAAGGACCAACGGCTTAACGTGACTTCCGAACCACGCAGGTGATGGTCTGATACGTCTAAACGATGGTGGGAGTTGATGCGGGTATCATCAGATGATCACTGAGACTATCTGAGCCGCTTTAGACCTATATTATCCTTAAAACCTGACGTCCATGAAGCTGGATTACAGGACCACGCTAATAAATCTGTAAGTATTTATTAATAACTTACAGATAACATAGTTTGAACAAATTATTCTAATACACAATTACGTCCTGCCTTTGTAAGATAATTAAATTTTCAAAGTTGTCGAAGCTTTATAAGTCATAAAATACGATATAATAAGTCACACTTAACTATTGTTTAAAACATCGAGCCTGAACTTTAAATACTTCATTTTAAATACCAAAACTAAAGTGAAAATTGTTTCGATGCTTGATTCAAAAAGCTTGTTTGTATTCTTGAAACGTGTAAACACAATTGACTCTTATCTGCATGCAAAGTTACGTTGTTTACTTGAATTGTATTTTGCATTACTTGTTTTGCAACGTTCTTTACATTTTCTTTCCAGGATGCAACGTTTTATATTGCTTATTTTAGTAGATTTGTCAATACAATTTATATTTTTATTTTATGGGTGTGTTGTTTTGTGTTTAGTTTTATTTCGTATTAAGGCTATCAACGCCAAATTTATTTGTAAGCCGACAATACATTTTCAATTGAGAAATGGGCTAATGGGTTTTGTTGTACATGCTGTTGAGCTTTGTATATAGTTCAATTTTTCAACTATAATATTGACTCTTTTTAGTATGTTGCTCTTATGACAATATAAAGGTTTCTAAAGCAAGGTTTTAAGACTTGACCATTGTAAAGTTGTTTTTCTTTTGTGATTGATTAGTTTTGTAGTCAAGAAGTAGTCATCTGATCTCTCAACAGCCAATATTGTCAACAATTGATAATACCGATTATTTTGATTTAATTTACAGTTTCTTTATAAATAAACCAATATTTTGCCGAACTTAAACATTCGTCAGTTTTGTAGTTACCAATTTAACTTTAGGAAACTGAATAAAAAACTACTCGTGTTGTAAGAGGTTAAGAGGAATTAGTTGTTCCATCACCCGTAAGCTTGTAATGAAGACAAACTAGCTCCTACTTTAGACAGTTAATAACTATCTTCTGTATAAATAAACACTTAACAATAAATAAATACATGAGTACGAACAATGTGGATAAAACATTTACTCAACATGAATGGTAAGTGAAAATATTAGTTATCTTAAAATATCATGCACAAAGTGAATCAGAACGCATCTTATAACTTGAAACATAATATGCCGTTTAGGTACGCTACAAGACATTCTATTGGCTATGAAAATATTTGAATGCATTAATAAATTGCCTTGATTGCTTGCTGTTTTGCAAATATCAAATATTATTTTAATGATGGTTATAAGTACAGTTAATAATAATAACGAATTACATGCTTGGACGCACTCAAATACTAAGGCACACCGGTTTATAATATATTATAGAAATTACAAATAGGTATACTACTTCTATGTACATAGTTGATGTTAAGCTTTTATAGCAGGACTTAACTTGTATAAGTTGTGGGTAACATTGACTGTTTATAATTATTATTCACTATTCAAAGTAGTGTTATAGAGATTTCAGGTTTTAAATTTACAACAAATTAAATGTGTAAAACCTCTATCAAAACGTTTAAGTTTATTTCATAATCTACCTTTATTAAAAGGGTTTCAAGTAAAAATTATTTTGTTTTACAACTTTATATTGGCATACAATGCTAATAAGATATTAACTCACTACAAATGTGTTTGTTTTTAAATAAGATCTTACACTTACAACTAGGTAAAAATGTTGGCTAAAAGACAAAAGTTGAAATGTTTTTTGAGCTTTTCAAGTAAGAAGGACTCAACTTGAACACTTCAGATCAACAAGTGAAACAGTTTGGCAGTTGGTAGTGAAGAATTTTACTTTGTGTTGGTTTATGAATCACAAACATTTAGTCGAATAAAAAGATGTGTTAACACCTTCTTGTTGGTGGTTTATAAAATTAAAGAAGTTATTTATTAAACATACACCAGAGTGTGACACACATAATAGACAGATGGTATAGTACCTTACAGCGTTTCCTTTAGGGATTACCTTTATATTTAACTGGGACTCGTGGCGTGGTTCTGCAATCCAGTTTCATGTTTACACATTCCAAGAATACAAACAAGCTTTTTGAATCAAGCATCGAAACAATTTTCACTTTAGTTTTGGTATTTAAAATGAAATATTTAAAGTTCCGGCTCGATGTTTTAAACAATAGTTAAGTGTGACTTATTATATCGTATTTTATGACTTAAAAGTCTCACTTTGACTTGAGTAACCTCCTCCTTTTTTGAAGTCGGTTAAAAAGCTTCGACAACTTTGAAAATTTAATTATATTACAAAGGACGTAATTGTGTATTAGAATAATTTGTTCAAATTATTATCTGTAAGTTATTAATAAATACTTACAGATTTATTAGCGTGGTCCTGTAATCCAGCTTCATGGACGTCAGGTTTTGAGGATGATATAGGTCTAAAGCGGCTCAGATAGTCTCAGTGATCATGTGATGATACGTGCATCAACTCCCACCATCGTTTAGACGTATCAGACCATCACCTGCGGGTTCGGAAGTCACGTTAAGCCGTTGGCCTTTGTATTTCAATTGGTCATTGGGCTATTAATTAATGTATTGTCGGCTAATTAACCCATTCTAAGGAAGAGTCAACCTTAGTTTGTAACAAGACTACACCTCATAACTCATTACTACCACTCATCACACTCATCCTTCACCACATATTTGGCTTAAAATACCCTCATGAGAGTGGTCGGCATCTCAAATAGTGATTTAGTGATTCATACTAGACGGAAGTAGCTGAGCTTAAATCTGTGGAATATTGCAATCTGTCATTCTCAAGATTCAACCGCGACTTTAGTTCCTGACAGCTTTTGTTACACCTCAAAGTTTCTTGACAGCTCTTGTCAAAGCTTGCAGTTGCGATCTCTGCAGCTCTTGCTGTTCACAAGACCGCTTTTAAAACAGCTAAAAAATTAAATACAAAAGATTAAATGCATATTTGTCATTCTGCTCCGGAAAAAGCTGCTTTAGACTCATGCATTGACAGTGCTAAAGTGTCACTTTTAAACCAGGTAAATAAAGGATTGTTTTGATGATCTTTTCATCCCTAGGGAATTAGCTACCGTCGTTCAATTTAATGATCTTTTCGTGGCATGGACAGCTGGTCCAATGGCTTTGTTGAAATTGAATGATTTGTTCGATTATTGTTTATAGTCGATACAACCACTAAACTGTGAATATCAATCTAAATCGCAGGTAATTTAAATTTTGATTGAGTGCGATATGTCGATTTAATATCGAATCGTTACTCTGGCAATGGCAAATCAAATAAACAGCTGTTTATACAAAACAATAAAAAATAAAAACTGTAGCGTTTGACACCATAGTTCTCTAAAATATTTTACAAAATGTTTTAAAACCATTTTAACCATTCCTTCTACTTGCATCATGACAAAAAGTATCGTTCATCACTCGTCCCTAAAGTGTCTTTTTGATCTTCGCTCATTTAACGTCCTCGGCTACGCCTCGGACGTTAAACTTGAGATCGTATCAAAAAATGTCACTTTAGGACCTAGTGATGAAATATACTATTCTATTGACGCGTTTCTATTTTACAAATCAACTCTAGTCTTATTAGTAATATGTCTTAATATATAGGTCCCATATAGTTTAACTTGTTAAGTTAGACTCTATGTGATTCTCTATTAGAGTGTTACTCTTTATACCTCACTAAGTCCAACACTAATCTTGTTTCGAAAATTTAGATTACAAGATCTTCGAAAATTCGAAGTTAACAAGATTTTTGAGCCAGGTGGGGACTCCTCCCGTTTTGAGAGCTTTTTCGTGACACTTGATCCCGGTACAGTAGTCTTTCCTCAAGGTATTGGGTCTTTCAAAGGTAGAAATCTTGTGGACCATGCTTGTAATCAACAGCCCTTGTAGGTTACCTTCCACCTGAAGACGGGATCAGTTTGCAAATCCCGAAACGACCCGATCTTTTTGCTCACTAATGATGGAACAAGTCCGCAATAATAGTTCAACTTTTGAAAGCCCAAACCGCTGGTAAACATTAAGTTCGGTAATCCAAATAAAGTTAGGTAAGTGTTTACATACAACAATTGATACATTTTTCAAATACATAAAACTGTCCGCTTTTTGCCAACAATTTTGATTCTTTCGTATATTTAGGCAATTCGTAGAACGTTTCGTGAATATCTGTGTTCTTATTAATACATATTTTTATTGTAAAAAAAGAACTGTATATTTTGATTATGCATAGTCAGAAGAGAATCAACTGACTGGAAATATTTATATGACTTGACAGGAAATGGAAAAAGTTTGCAAGTAGATCTCTGACAGTTGAGTTCTGTCAGATGTGTTCTTACATTTACTAAACCTTATCCACTCCTATCCATAACGATATGAGAAAAGCTCAATAAAAAAGTCAAGTCTAGGTCATAAATTAATAATACACGTGTTTGTCCTAATACTTATGAGGTGGAAACTTTTTGAAAAATCTTGCATCCACTTCAGTGGATTGCCTGCAATCTTTTTCTAAACTGTATAGTAATCCTAAAAGTATAAAACGAAACATTATCTTTACATTGTATACTATATTGTATATTATTTACCAGAAATCATTAATCACTTTATCACTTAAGAAGATTGTCTGGTACCTTTTGGTAAAGTTTTGAGGCCGATAGCCGAGGGAAAGAACTTCTGAATGGCAAAGCTTTTTCCCTTGCATGTAAATTATTACAGAATGTTAAGTTTTCAGAGATTGTATTTGTCTAAATGATTTACTTAGAGTATTTCATATAAGTTCGTCCTTACACTTGACCCAGTAGACTGTAGAGCATAACTTTAGTTAAAGGCGTTCGACACAGGTACATAAACTTGGAAATCCTTTACTTTGAATAATATTCAAAATAAAGTACTTAAATGTATTGTAGTGTGTATTGATGAAAAACAGCATAACTTTAACTATAGTTTTAAATCTGTAAATAACCTTTAAAGACCTAAATTTCTCTTTAAAATCAAAGACAAACAGAAAAACAAAACACTAAAGAAAATCCAAAGATGCTTTTAGGCAAGACGCTACGGCATCGCGTGGAAAGAGTTTCCTCCCTAAACATAACTGCACCACGGGGGGTAGTTTCTTGCATAAACCTCTTTCCCATCCCCCACACCCCTGTACTCCACCCTCTCTGCTAGTAATCTTGGCGATTAAGCCTTACTTTCACGGCTAATTTCAATGAGATGTTGGGTACAAACGTTGGCTGTATAAGATGTATTATACAGCCAACTTAGAGTTATAAGGTGTATTATATGACTTACCAGTCACCATGAATTTATGCAGTCTGGGTGGTTTTCAGTATCAATAAAATGACTAAGCGATCAATTCATCACTGAAATGAGTCAACATTATTTGTGAGATATTTTTAATGCAACTTACCTTATAAAGCTAACCTTAGAACGTATTTTGAATTGCACTATAGCTCTGTAATAATTATGCTTGCAAGTTTATGTTTTACGAAATGTGATTGGTTTTAGAAGAATAGCAGATATTAAAGAGTACAGTTATGAAAGAATACTATCAATTTTATTATTTAATCTAGAAGAATCTTAGATACTCTTGCGACGTACTTTCCCGCGAGGGGTAAAATATCCCACCTACCCGGGAGGTACAGTCGCACAAAAATAAATCGGACGATGCCCTGGGAGTCGCTCAGTACGGAGCTCTTTATTTTTGCTTTGTACTTCATAGGCTGTTAGTTGACCTTAACCGAATGCTTTTCTAGGAGTCACAAATGCGTTCAGAAAAAAACTATCCACACCCATGTACCTGCTTCGAGAATCGAACCCATGACCCAACTTACTTTGATACTTGAATTCAAGACACCGACCACTCCTAGAGGGTATTTCAAGGTGAATATGGGATGGAAGGTGAGTGTGTTGAGTGTTTTTGATAGATGGCGAGGTGTAGTTTTGTTACAAATTGAATCATTAATTAACAGCCCAACGACCAGAGGAATGGAGCAACGGCTTAACGTGACTTCCGAACCACGGGGAGTGGTCATCGTGAAAAGTTAGCACTGCTCCTGGAAATCGAACCCGGACTGATTTGGTGCGAAGCGTGCACTGTACCACTGAGCTATGGCCTCCTACAAACTCACCGGAAACTACAATACCCCCCCAACACTGAGTTACAGAAGCAGGCAACTTTCATATCTCGAGAAAACTACTTAGCCAAGACTCGTTGATGATTTTGCTTGCGCGAAGAGGATTTGTTGGTTTTCATTAGGCACAAGTGAAATTAATGATTTGTGTTAGCCACAGTGGGCTGGCAAGTAATGTTTAACTGAGCTTGGGCTAATGTAATCAGAGAGAGGCAAATCTCGACCACGACGGGGTTTCATCCCTCTTCGCTATAACCGGGCCAACCACTTCCTTTATGCATTCACATTAGTGTGTTGCTCCTGGGAATTATATTAAAACTTTTCACGATGGCTACTCCCCATGATCGGAAGTCACGTTAAGCCGTTGGTCCATTCCATTGGTCATTGGGCTATTAATTAATGACCCAATCTGGGGAACAGTCAGCCCTAGGTTCCCAAGACTATACCTCATCATGCATCAAAAACACTAACACACTCACCCTTCATCTCATATTCACGTTAAAATACCCTCTAGGAGTGGTCGCTGTCTCAAAATCAAAGTATCAAAGCTGTACTCGTCGTAGTATTTTATGAACTGGCCCTTGGCTCAACAAAAGAATGGGTTTGAAAATTTACTAAACATTAAAAGAGGATGAACTTTAGTTTGTGGGTTGTCATAATCTATTTTCACTTTGTATATAGACGATTTAGTGATATGAAGAAAGAAGAAAGGAAGAAGAAGACACTTGAAAATGGGCAACTTATGCCCGAAATGCATCGTGTGAAAGTTTCAACACATCTTTAGGACCTACAGGCAATGAGCACAGACTCCAACAATCTTTAAAGTAAATATAGAATAGAAATACCCAGAAAATACAGCTCAATATATGGAAAATAGTGTGCGCATATAGGGTATTCTAATATTTATTGGCAACTTAATACTCGTATTTATTATATTGGTTACTATGAAATGAGTACAGCTCTAATATTTTACTGCAGTGCAATTATTGCCTGTACGCTGTAAAACATCAGAAACTAAATCTTTATGAATGTAGCATGTATAGCTATACATAATTGCCTTTACCTAATGATTTCAAACGTTTTAGAGCATTTTACTGTCGGGTTTATTTTGAAGTCGGTTCAATTTTTCGTTAAATAGTTTTTTTAAGGAAATGTTTTGGTGGCCTCGTACATAAAACTAGCAGACCGTCCAATCAGTCAAGTAATAATTATTGGATCAATTGGAATAAAAAAGTACGTAGGATAAAGCCAAATATCTTTGCTTAGACTGTTACTGAAGTGTTGATTTGTTCTGCTGTACTCAACTGTCATTGGTTGACCTTTTTATTCATTCATTATGCTATTTGATGAGCCAGTTTGAAGGTCCAAATATCGTATTTTGATGCACAAAAAGATTGTAATAATAGTAACAATTGTTTGAACGAAAAAAACTAAAACATGTTTTAAAAAGTATCGGTACATCTCTAAAACACCTTTAGTCTATTTTGTAAGTGCGATAATTAAGTTACCCATCTATGAAGAAAACCTTTAAAACATTCATGAAATCTTTTGTTTATTCAACAAAAGTCGTTAACTACTTTACACAAAAACTAGTTTATATTCAAGAGTTGTTCGCAAACAGTTGACTCGTATCGGAGTAACACTTTTGCATACGAATAACAGCATCACTTGTACTCATAGTTCCGAGTCTCTCTTCTTATAACTTTCCTCAACAGGAAACATTGTACTGTTTTTACGGGTTACAGATTATAATAATGAGTCAGTCTTTTCGTAGTTCATTATCTGTTTTACAATGTAAGTATTCATATCAATTTAGTAATGTTTTAAACACTTTGAAAAGGCTACAAATTATTAGGCTATGTACAGCTTTATGTAACAGCTACTATATAACACTTTGTAGTCTTTTCACAATCTTGAGCGAGTTTTTATCTGTATTGGGAAGTTGACGATAAAACCATTCAAAAGCGTGATTTTGACATACATATTTATTTATTTTCCAGCTTAGTCGTAACCTAATATTGAAAAATAAAACACTTGTCAACAATAAATACTTACACAAGCCACAGGTTTTTTAAGGAATTATCGTATGTTGAGCTATTGATGATTTCAAATTAATACAGGAAGAGTCGATAAATGGATAAAGTCAAATAAAATCTAATTAGAATTTGTCTTTGAAGTTTTAAATGGCTGCCGTTTTGAAATGTGATCCGTTTGATACAAATATTTGTGGAAAATGTTATTAAGAAAACAATTAAGGTTTATACCAAGTTTCACAAAAATAAATCAAAGGGAAAAATGTACAAACTGGTGGATTACAGCTAAACTCAGCAGATATCGAAAAGGTTTTACTAGACATTCTCGACTTACTTTTGTATGTAGAATCCGGTTCTGCATAGCGTGCTACACAATTTTGTGACACTCTGTATAAATAAAAATATTCGAACCGTGTTCAATAGTTAACCAGCATCGTAGTGAGATTTAAAAACATAAATTATCATACTCCAAGAGCTAAAAACGACAAACAGAATCTAAACTAGGTCCATTTCCACTAAATCAAATCCTCTTAAATGAAAAAGACACAATAACTTCGATATACATAACACTGTTGTTATTTTAAAACGTATTACTGTATTTGCACAGTTGTGAACATTCTAATAATTAAAATATAAATAATAACACATTCACAGTGTTCGAATAATGCACATCAAAGACCGCAGTGTAAAAGGGTTTGGTAATTACCTTTTCTCTGTTCATAAACCGTCTGATTAATTATATTTGATCAAAGATGTCTTTTCAGTGAGTAAAGCTTTTGGTTTATTATATTTTGGTCACATTGGTATTGAAGTATACTGTATTACTCATGAGCTAGACGTTTTATTGTAGATCTCTGAAAGTCTTTCGAATTCAAACTTGATGCGAAGAAAATTTATTAAAAAGGTTTTTATCATTCTGCTCTGAAAACAACTGCTTTAGACACATGCATTGACAGTGCTAAAGTGTCACTTTAACACCCAGGTAAATAAAGTATTGTTTTGATGATCTTTTTCTCCGTAGGGAAAATGACAAAGCTTTCTATTTAAAATTTGAAGTAAACTACTTAGAATTTAGAAATATAACTTATAACGTCCTTGTAAAGATGTAATAGTTATTTTTGTTAAAACATTAGTATTCTCTGAGACTGGGAAACTTTAGATTCAACTAAATTTGACAAGTTGATTTCTGTCACCAGATCTCAAGTCCTTTGAGCTGACTTGGCAGGAAATGAATAAAGTTCTGGCAAATTGCAGGTTGAGAACCAAGCATATCTTCGCACAACTACAGTTCAAATATTAATGTGCTTTATTTTTATAAGATAATTTAATGGTTTATAATATTTCCTATGTTTTGACGTATTTTAGATGCACACAAACCTTACCGATTTGGTTTTAAACGGCTAATCACTCCTCTAAAACTGATCGTCGATAAAATAGTCGAAACAGTTATTCATTCCCCACCGTAACGTAACGCATGTGAAACATTTATTGATCCGAAATTGGTTTTCTTTCAAAACCCATCAAATGCTATATTTTCTAGACAGCCTTAACGCTCTAATAACAAGTCCTTAACCCAGTCACTTTATCTCATTCAGTTGGGAGGTTTCAACACAAATTAAACGTTAAATTAAACTATTAAATGTTGTAAAAACATCCGCTCCATATCAACAAGAGCACTATAGGGTTTGCGTCTCAAAACACCGCCAGGTTGACTCTTATGAAGTCCCTTCAAAACGTAAAATGCCAATTACCTGAGAGATGCATAACTGGCGGCCTAGCTGACTTTCCAAACACTCAGGCATAGAATCAGTAATTTACAAACACTATGTACACGGTAATTTGACCATGCGAGTGAACTTACCAAGATGCGAAAGTCAACTAAGTTTTATAACCTGAATTAGAGGTTTAGGAGATAAAAGATACTTTATGATACTTTAAGATACTTTACTATGTTTGATACTTTATGTTATTTATTTTATGTTTTCTTAAAAACTAGCTAATTACTTTAATTTTAATTGATTTGCAAATGTAAATATTGTCTTTTCTGTTCTATGTATCAAATGAATACAGTCCATTTGCTTTTCTATATCTATATATTTTTTGAACCCGCATCACACCGCTACAGTACTTACAGGTAAACGACACATTTAGTAGAACATGACGTTCTTGATTTGTTTTTATTTTGACACATGAACCTTCTTTAAGTTTCGCACTTTACATAATACAGACACCCGGTTAAACTTAAGTTTCTAGACAGAACTTGCCAAAGCTTGCAATTTTGTGTTTCGATTAATACCATGTATTATAAACGATTAATACCTATAGCTCTACCATTCAAATTAGTAATTCCATGAACAGTAGACCCCTCTCCCGAAATAGATTTTGGGAGGTTTAAGAAGTTGGAGCTATGAACTAAAATAACCCACAAATTAACATTGAAGAATTTTAAGAAAAATTTCGAGTTTTGAAAAATACACAAGTAAACTAAATTGCGTACGTTGCAAGGTTAAAAGAGATCATGACTCATAGTCACGATTTGAAGTTACATAAATCAGTAACTAGCCTAAGGACACTTTTGTACCCTTTGGCAAACTGTAAAATAAAAGAACAAGTTTTGGGCTTTATTCGTCTTGACTTAGATGGGAAAAGTTTGAAGACGATGTAACTCAAATATGATAAGCCTGCTCAAAGTGCCTCAAGGATTTACGTACTTTATATCCTTAGCTCAATGCTCGTAGGGTAAGTTTAGAGAATATATTAATATATAAATATGTTTCCAAAAATAAATATCAAATGTATTGGATTTCTAAGATAATTTTAAATATCTAAACCGACACAGTTAGACCCAGCCATAGCTTTAGATTGGTTGATTTGGTAAGTGAATAAGTTTAAATAATTTCCCAGCATTTTTGAGTTGGAGGTTTTAACGTATTACGTTTTTTTAAAACTATTGTACGTTAGTAAAATATGTTAAAGCTTAAGCTTTTCAAAAGAACCATGTTGCAAATCTTTAAGAGTTCCAAAATATTTTGTATGACTGTTAATTTGACGCCGAACCTCTTAACTATAATCTTTTGAGTTAAAGCTTTCGTTAATAGTTAAATTTATCGGTGTGTTTGTTGTTCAATCTGTTTTGCTACGAAATTGCTCAGTACCAGTACACCACCTGACACTATATGTCTCATAACTATGTTCTTAGTTCGTCTCATGTAGACTAATTATGTAGTTTGTACTAGCTCGTTTTAGTTAAATTTGTTCAAACTAAAACGATGGACGTATGAGGGTAATTTATCCTCCACCATAACTTTCAAACGGTTTAATTTAGTATCGCACATAAAAAGACGGCTTCTTAAATATCTTTTTACATGTTTAGGAGCCTCTAGTTTTGTTTATTCCTCTTATTTACGATGAAATAATGTTTTGATTATAAACTTAAATTTTAACGCGTAGAAAACTTTCCTAGTTCGAGGAAAAGGTAAGAGTGCTAAAGTTCATTGAACTTATTACTATAATATTTTATAATTCTAATACACTACTTTATATTGGTCAGGGTTAAATTCTTTATTTAATATTACCCCAAAGATTATCATTGTTGTGAAAAAGAAGTAAAAACCCCACATGTGAAATATTTATTCTGATTACCGAACCCCTAAATATTTTGCGTTAAATAATTTCCAACCGATGAAAAGTTCATCTGAAGAGAGGAACCCATTCACAGTATACTTGTTGTTGTTTCAACTGGAACCAAGTTACGGCTAGGAGAAAGGAAGTTTCTAGTAGTAAAGTCTCCACAATACAATGTTTATGATCAATAACATCTTCTACAGTAAACCTTATCCCACCTCTGAGAGTGAGAAACTATCTTCTCTGTTTCTTGCACTGTATTGCAAAAATATCAACTATTCCAGCTGAAATGTTTGCTTATTTTTAAATATGAAAACCTAAGGTTGATATATTATCGCGGCCGTTTTCTGTATTTTGAAGTGAAAAACGGGAACATGAAATTCGGGATCTGGAATAAACACAACATTGGAATGATTTTTTTCTTCTTTTCGTTATCTTTGCAAAACTAGTGGGTTTCCGTGCTCTCCTTTACAGTTGGTGAGTCTGATACACCTTTGTGATTGGTCGTTTGCTGATCCTTGCTAGTCAGTCAGTAAGCAGCTGTCCCTAGCTACGGACGTGCTTGGTTTCTCTTCTTTTTTTATTTCTTGAATTTTTGTACATGATATAGATTTATTGTTGTCCAAGCTAATGTTTTAAAAATGAAATTATTTTAAGGAGGATTAAACTAGGAGAACTCCTGTGGTTTGGTGCTGGGTAACTGGTTAGCTTTAGCTGATTATTTTTAGGCTAGCTCATTTTGCTAAGGTTACCTTTCACCTGAATTACGGGATTAGATTCCAGATTCCGAAACTTTGTGTTTTTCTTGGTGTCCAAAAAATGATGAAAAACTTCCGCAAATTTTACTATTGCCACCAAGGCACTTCAAAGAATTCATGATTAAGCCATTAGTAAATAGTTGTTAATTCTCTTTGCAATGTATTTGTGGGATTAGTTTAAATATGTTCAGTGCATAATACCTGCAAGAAAGACCTTACTACAAAATATCCGAATACTATGAGGAAAACAACTACCACTGTATGTAGAAGAGGAAAAAAATGACGATTCCCTGGTCTTCACGACTACGGAGAAGAGGACGTATGTAAAATATAAGATGTATGCATTCCTCATGCGTACGTTTTTTATTTCTAGTGTTTAGCCGTTATTTCTTGGGATAATCCAATAATGAAATTATTTTTAATAGGTACAAATGATATCACACCCTAATAATCGCCTGAATATCTAGTCAAATCTAATATAATACTTTGATTAGCAGGCTAGTCAAAACTACCATTGCATCAATTTGGCGTAAGGAGATATTTATTTTATTTTATATCCCCGAAATTAGAGATATCCCACAATGGAAGGTTTCTTTTCTAATTAAAATAGATAAAAATGTTCTGCCATAATTTTGTGTACACGGTTGACCACCGTTTATAGTTAACGGGTAAAAGTAAGTTTAATGGTAAAATCTACCACTTATAGACATGTTGAAAACGGACGTCCGTTTTACGTTAAACGTATTAAAGCTTTTTGTTTTCAAATATTTTGCAATATACACGATATACGGGGAAGAGTGTTCTCTAAATTAGCCTCCAAATTAGCCTTGGATGTAAGCTATAATCACCAAGATTACCGACATAGGGAGGGAAGGGGTGCGGTGAGATGGAAAGAGGTTTATGTAAGAAACTACCCCCCGCGGTGCAGTTATGTTTAGGGGTTGAAAACTCCTTCCACCCGCTGCCGTAGGGTTACGCTAAAAGCATCTTTGAATTTCCCTGAGTGTTTTAGCTTTCGTGTTCGTTGGTAATTAATAATATGTAAATGGACATTACCAGTTATTTATTAATACGAGTGTTCAAAGTTTAAAATATTAATTATATGTTATTGTACATAGTGTAACCCAAAATGAATAGACGAAAATTACAGCTTAATATAAATGGCACTTTAAATCTTAGAAACTCTTACTGCAGATAATTTCAAAGCTGGTATTGTCAAATTTTTCTTATAATCAGCTGATTATTGCAGTTAGTTTCTATGAATTTCATCGTCAGAAAAAACCATAACCAAAGCCTACGCATTAAGAATAGCATTATGAAGTTTGCAAAAAGCCCAGTGCCTTAAGTAGTTTATTCAGAGTAAATCTGTGACGATGCAAAGATTAAGATACGTTTTAAATCGTGACCCTCCGTTCAGGAACAGTATTCTGCTATTATATGACGAATTCAAAACCACTGGAAACAATTGGTCAAAAAACGGTTACAACAAGCCTAGACAGTCAGCTGGAGCTATTAAAATAAAAAAAAAACATTGAACTGAACATTATATAAGAAATCCATGTACATTTTTATGTTTTTATCTCAAATAATATTAGAAAAACACCACAGTCTTGATACCATAACTTAATATTTTATCCGTGGCGAAGCACGGGTACAAAGCTATGCATCCGAACGCGTGGGCTGACCTGGAACACCGACTTGACGTTCTTTGAGGAAATAGTGGAGATCATGTAGAGATAAAAATATACCTCTAAAAACTTAAAAGATTGTTAAATATGGATGTATATAAAGTCGATCTTGCATCTTTAATAGTAAAGGATGTGTACTCCTATCATTTTATTTATCGTCCATTCATTTTGGGACACCCGGTGTGCAACAATAAATTACTACTTAAAAAAAAGTTGTATGCAAAGTTAAATATTTTAATCCAACTCCTAAGTTGTAAAACATAACAATCAACAACTTTTTTATTTTATTGCCATAGCAACCACTAGACATTTTAAAACATATGATAATAGTAAATTAATAACATAGATTTAACACACCAGGTATTACAGTTCAAAGAGTTCTTGGCACTTTATTCAGAATATTATTTTGAACATTCTAGACATTACCTGGATAAATTTTACAAATATAAGAACTTACCTGACAGAACTCAACTGTCAAAATCTACTTGAGAACTCTTCTCATTTCCTGTCAAGTCGTATGAATATATTCAGTCTCTTCACTTTCTTCAACTTAGAATTTTGTGTGCTTGTTTCTATGGTTTCCTATGAGAAAGTTTAATCGCTAAGCATTAAGTTCTGACTACATTTAAATTTACTCTACGGTATATAAGGCAACATTTTTCGTAAAAAATTAAACGCTCTAAAGATTTAGTACCATATTTTACATGTTTTAAGTGTGTGGCTCTAAAGAAAACATGAAAATCGAAATACTGCTAATTGTTTCGATCTCGCTGCGGAGAGTCATCCTCCTGAGACAGTCAACCAGCTACTGAGGATGACGGTCCACAGCAAGGTCGAAACGTTTAGCAGTATTTGTATTTCAACTGTGACGCGGTGTAAACCGGAAGACTTAGATATTAATGATGACACCGGCCGCGAAAGCTTAAGAATTAAGATGAAAAATCGACCGCATCTGTTTAATTAAGAATGCGTTTTTGGAAGTATACGCCTTTATTTCAGACTTACATACATATAAAACTGAATGTTTGCCAACAACGTAATGTTTTTTACTACAAATCCTTTTCGATACCTTTTTGATTGTACTGCGCAGCCTTAGGAACTAATAGCAACTGTGTGTATACTTTTACGCTAACTCTAAACACGAATTAAAGAACTGAATGAAGAAGAAGAAATGACGTTATAAAACTGCAAGCTTTGACGGTGCTGTCAGAAAGCCGTTTTCACAAAAGCTGACAAGAATTCCTAAGGACATCGTTCATGCTTGAGATTGACAGCTTTGCTTCTAGAGACTCACACATTTTTCACGGATAAGTGTTTTTTAGTTTGAAAAAAGTAACTTCTTAAAGTTTAGAACTTTAAAACCTCAACCTTCTGAACTCGTAAGTTGGTTCTAAATTCATGCAAATGCCGCTATACCAGTCAGTATTCACTACTAGGACGAAACTTTGATGAGTTTGAGAATTTTTGAACCCTCAAAAAAGGTCTTCAGATTCGTGTATGGTACTTACTTATATGAACTTCAGATACCTACTCGATATATTTAATATAGATTATGCACACATAAAACAATGCAAATGACACTACGACACAGTTATCAAACTAGAACCCTTTTCGTAAGAGGAAACTTAACTCTCAAAAATAAAGTCGCATTCAAATCAAATTTAAAAAAGTGACAGGAAAATTTAAGGCCCAAGAAACACGGAACAACAAACATACATACTTCGTTCAAAAGGAAATAGAGAAATATCCTGACATGCATTCAGACTGTAAGAGAGAAAGATTGAAGTTCGACAGTAATATAACAGAAATGCAGCCTTCAAGAGTAACAATGAAAACTTTAGAACTTTATGAAACCTGACATATTGCGGAAGTGGAATTTATTAAATGAATGGAGGTATAAATCACTAAATCATTATTTGAGATGCTGACCACTCTCATGAGGGTATTTTAAGGCAAATATGTGGTGAAGGATGAGTGTGATGAGTGGTAGTAATAAGTTATACGGTGTAGTCTTGTTACAAACTAAGGTCGACTCTTCCTTAGAATGGGTCATTAATTAATAGCCCAATGACCAATGGAAATACAAGGACCAACAGCTTAACGTGACTTCCGAACCACGCAGGTGCAGATGGTCTGATATGTCTAAACAATGGTGGGAGTTGATGCGGGTATCATCAGATGATCACTGAGAATATAAAAACTTTAGGTATCACACAAACAGACATTCGTGATAGAAACACATTTGGAAAACGTGTTTGATTAGAAAAACGGTTAGAGGAAAGTTACTAAAAACATTGCACTGATGAAAGACAAATAGCACGTTCCAAAAAGACAAAGCAAATTTGGCCCCAAAGAAACTTTCAAGTCGGTGTTAATTTTTCGTGTGAATATTATAAATAATACAGATACTACGAGTAAAAAAGACAAACTACTGTATACTGTGTTGTAAATCCTACGGTACTACTGACACATTGATCAAGACCTAATCAGTTGTTTTTTTGTCTGAAAAGTACACGAGAAACCTCTTTGATCACGAATAGTAAAAGGAATCTTCTCCCGTTGCTATGACAACCGTTAATGAATATGTCGCACCAATGCCCTGCAGGAACGTTGTTTAATTATTCAGGCTAGACACATAGACACGTTTGGATATCCTATAGTAAATGCGATTTTACAACGGTTCATAATTTATTTGTTCTCAATGGAGTATATATATATTTATGCTGTATTTTAGAATTTAGATAATTTTTTATCTACTTGGATTAAAACTAAATACTGTATCAGCAGCTTGTAGATGTCTTTATTATCTTGCCTTATCGATACAGAAACATGGTAGTTAATTTTTTAACCCTATTTTTGAAATGAACGTTTAGCATTGCAATGGTTACGAAACATTGAATACTAGTTAATGACATGGTATTTTTGGGGTTTGATAAGACTATCTATCTTTAAAAGGCTTAGCTCCCTAAAAATGTGATTGTTTTTTACTCTATAGCCTCTGGCTCTATAGCCTACTTGATCTATATACTTTGCTTTGAGACACTGACCACTCTACAAGTATATTTTAAGTCACATGGGATGATGGGGAATGTAACGAGTGTTTTATTGAATGATGAGTGTAGTCTTATAACAAACTAGAGTCGACTGTTCTCCAGATTGGGTCATTCTATAATAACCCAACGTCCAATGGAATGGACCAACGGATTAGCGTTACTTTCGAACCATGGTAACTCATTATTGGCATGTTACAACTTTTCCTAGAACCAAACAACTTATAAGTGCATTGGTATGAAGATACGAGTATACGTCTTAAACACTTCCATAGACAAATCAAGAGTGTACTGTAAATGTAAATACATAAATAAACACAACTTAAATGAGCGAAGTTCAAGGTTTTTATCGAACACTATGTAAAACAATTGTGCATATGCAATGTTATGTACATTTTCAATAATGCGAACAGAAGCAACGCGACACAACGCTACAACAGTGGAGATCTCACTTTGTATGCAAGACAGCTGCTCGGATAAGAGTCGACTGTTTTTGCACAGCTCTGTAATACAAATCTTTTTAATCAAGCGTCAAAGCACACCCCAGTTGTATTCATCACGATCTAACGTCAGAGACACGACAATTTAGATTCTTAACTATGAGATCTAATGTACCTTAGTGGACCCGTGGCGGGTTGGAATCGTGCGCGACTCCGGAGCTGATCACTCTGCTGGCGCGGGTTCAGTTACCACTTACATTGGTAATGTCACTTTACAATAACGCTAGGTAAAGATCGAGGTTGAGTCGTAGAGAGGACTTTGTAGTCCTAACTTCCCTTCTTAAACAAGACAAACGTTACCTTTACCATTCGTTAAACCACATGAGATAAACTAGCGTTTACACAAGTAAAGTCAATTCTTTTTTTGAAGTTTGTTGTTGATAAAGGTAGAGAATCTTAGGTTGAAATATTATTATGGACGTTTTCTTTGACTGTTTTAGTGAACAAGACGAATTCGACGTTAAGGAGTCTAGAGTTTTACATTTTCTTCAAATGAAAAGTAACCATCAAGAAGTTAAATAGCCTAAAAGTAATCAGGTGACTGGTCAGATACGCTAGTTACTTTTAGGCGCTAATGACTTATTTTATAACTGTTTTGTGTTGTATTTTAGGTTACTTTTAACCTTCTAACTCCGCTGTGCCGGTTCCAAGCCCGGGGTCTCATCACTCCCATAACCGATGAGAAAGGAGGAGGATTTCCTACCCCAATCTCTTGCTCATTTCCAAGCATGAGAAATCCTACCCCAACCTAACTCCTTACTCCTTCCTCTCCTCCCCCATTCCTCTTTAGGCTCAACCCTTAGGTGTCAAGCGAACCGTATCCATGGGGTGAATGGCACAGGGCTATATTTTTGATGACAGTAGAAATCAAGAAACAGTAAGCCCCTTGATGTGAAATGGGTGGAACATGGTTTTAGTAGGGCGCAGTCCAGGGTCTAAATAAAATTGTTTTAGTTTAAGCAAACAGGTTATGTAGGGTATCGGTACACATGTTTGTTCACATATGTATGATGGAAACACAATCTTCTAATCAATAAAGAATTAGATATTAAAGTCCTCAGGAAATCTTTAATTTTAGATTGGTTTATAACAGACGTACTGTCTTTTATATAACTTTTTAAACGTAGATAAAGCCTACACCCTTTTTATTAACATTTTGAGAAAACTGTTTGACCAATTTTGTAAAGCTAAATAGATCAAATTACTGAGTAAAAAGGTCAAAATTGAAATGGCTTTCACCAGAAATAACAAAACTAACCTATACAAAAGAGGTTTAGAACTCTTTAAAAAACTAACTTAAATATCAATAGTTAATAGTCTAACTTTGTTAATATCAGGTATTCATTTAAAACTAAGAACCAGCAGGAAAATATTACATAACCTGTTTTACCTTGGCTTTAGGTTTCATCTTCTTTAAGCCGATCGCCACCTGACGGTTCACCGTTACTGTTGATTCGGTTACATCCGCTTACAACTGGTTTGATCCAGCTTTGTAACTTTGGTTTCGTTTTTACCTTTTACTTGAAAAACATTTCTATTTGTTAAACTCACAGTCACGCATAGTTTTAGAGTGCAATAATTTATTGGTCCATGGCAAAACAACATATATTCTTTGTGTGTAAAAGGCGCAGTTACCTGTCGTTTATAGGTTATCATCAAAATCCAATCAGCCAGACCAAGATGGCGGCGAAAAAATAACTTCAGCCGCCATCTTTGACTGGCTGAACTGACGTTATTAACTTTTAGTACACGAAATCAGTTCAGAAGTACACTTTTATAGCCCATTAATTGGTAGGAAGGCCTCCCAAAAGGGTAGGCCTATTTCGATGGACCGATTTTGCTAGTTGATGAAGTAAATCTATATAATTATATTCAAACGGAATTATTGTACCGAATTTCTTGAAAATCTGTCTAAAATTCCGATTTTTAGAGTGGTAACAAAAATCCAAAATGAAGTCAAAAAGGGTACTTCCGGTGTAGTTTTTACCGTATTTTAGGAAATTCGCTAGATTCACGGTAGCGCACAAGAAAAACGTATGCAATATTGATAGTTAGGGCCTTAATTACTAAATCATGTGACTTAACTTTTCTATATATGTGAACATTGCCACCATACATGACTATTGCGTTTAGCGACCTAACAGAGCTATAGTATGTATTTTATTATATCCATAGTCAAAGGTTACATTGTAAGTAATGTAATTATATTTCTAGGTATATTATCTGTTGGTAACACTAGATACAGTTTCGCAGAATCACATGTGACAGCTGTTGTAGCTAATTAACCTCTGATGATGTGTCATTTCCATTTGTTCAACTTCACCTCAAGCAATAGTTTCCCAGAAAGCGGTGACATATATTTCATGGCTCCAGTATTACGGCGAATTTGGTTTTTGATGCAATAATTTCAAAACTGTCACCGTTCTCTCGGAAAACACTATGATTACGTTGAATAACAATTTTACCGTCATATTACGCCATAATAAAGTGGCCACCAGTTCTTTATAGCCAAGCCAAATTGTAAGAATGCAATCGCTACTTAAATATTTTGTGTTTATTTCGGTTGATAGCCATGGTTTCCAAGACAATGGTGACCTTTTTTACACCACAAAATGCGGGCGAATATTTCTTTTCAACGTTATTACATGGTCTATATCTCTGATAGTTTTTATTATATTTGATCAAAACCCGTTGTAATTTCATACACTAATTTGTGTCGATTTTTCAGGTCCTTCTGACACACTACGTTCCAGAAGAAGAAAGTCATTTAAAGGTGAAGACATAACAACCGTCGATATGTTTGTCCATCCAGGAGTAATACCGTTGGCCATTTGGATGACGAAGACTACAAGTATCCGAACCATCTTAGTTGAAATCATCATGAGCGAGATCATGAAGTTAGTAAATGTACTAAGTTGAAGTAATCCGGAAACACTGTTTGCAATTTACTGAAATCAATTTTTCTCCTGTCCAATTTTTATCCAAAAGCTCAGAGGAGATATAACTTCGACCACCGGACTGATGATGCCTCGACATAACAGAAAAGCAGAAAAGATATGACTCATGGATTGGCAAAGAAAACAAAAAACGTTGGACCGACAATGTACAGAGTTCAAGATGGAGAGTCTTGTCTATTTTCAAGGAATGGTTGGCTGCAAAATACTAAGCAAAGAATCAACTTTACAACAACAACAACAAGATTTATTGTCAACTATTAATACAAACAAGTTTGTTTTATTTGACATAACAAAGAAATTTAAAAATACGACAATACCACTGGTAATGACTTAGATCTATAGAGAAAAAAACACAAAAGAATTAACATTAAAATTAAAATTTAAGCCTCCATGAATTCTCTCAAATTATAAAACGAATTTTGATATAAATATTGTTTTAGGTGTGATTTAAATATTTTTAAATCTTTATTTCGTAAAGTATCAGGTAGCGATTAAACAACTTCCTACCAGCTTCAATTGGTTTTTTGTCGAACATTTGAAGCCGATGGTAAGAGGGCTTGATTAAATTTTGCTTTCTTAAGTCATACACGGTCTCAGTACTACAATCACCAAAGGAATATTTAGATCTAAAGAACAATAAAGTTTCTAATATGTATAATGAAGCAAAGGGTAGTATATGTAGAGCTTTGAAAGCATCTCGACAGGTGTCCCTGTAATTTAGTCTGCATATTATTCTTACTGCCATTTTTTGCAATATAAATATACGTTGAATCTTCCCATCAGAGCAATTGCCCCATACACATATGCCATAGGATAAATATGGATGAATGAGACCATAGTATGCTAATTTTAAAATATTTGTATTACAATGTAATGACAATTTTCTTAGCAAAAATAGCCCTGACGAAACTCGTTTACACACAAAATCAATGTGGTGACTCCATGTAGATGTCTATCTAAAATAATTCCTAAAAACTTTATATTGTCTGTTTCTTGTAATAAATTATTGTTTATAGTAATATTAATATTGCCATGATCTGAGGTCTTTATACAACTAAAGTTTATATAATGTGTTTTAGCTAAATTGGTATTTAGGTCTAAATCGATGAAATATTTCGCACAGCTAATAATTTTTTGGGTGATGGAATATTTTATTTTATTTTTATTTTTACATTCCAACGGCAAAAACCATAATACAATAATGTCAACAAATACAAGTAAACAAATAAATCAATTCATGCAATAGAATAAATACACTAATATTTCAAAATAAAATAGGCTAGATATGCGTAATGCTAGGGTTGAATAAATTAACTTAGATAATACAGAATGTAATGGAGTGAATATATAAGTATTTCTACTAACTAAATAACGATTAATTAAACAAATAAGTTAAGTAAATGCAATAACAAATAATTCAAAATTAAAACTACCAGGTTTAGATGATTAACTTAACAGTACCAGTGAAATAAATAAATATTCGAGTTCATTTAAATCAGTTGCATTACAACTAATAGTTGTGTCATCGGCATACTGCAATAAGTTGTAGTTATTCAAAGTACTAGACTCATTCAAAAGAAAATTGTTACATTCATTAACATATAAAATGAATAAGGTAGGCCCAAGAATAGAGGTATCCCATATTACTTTGCTTTTATCCCAACTTGTCTTACATATTACTGTAATTACCTGCAATTTGCTTGCTATTGTACGGTTGATGGATATTGAGATGATAAATGTGACTTCAAGATTTAAGATAGAGTATAGAGTTCAAAATGGAGAGACTCTTCTATTTTCAAGGAACTGTTGGCTCAAATACTCCGCAAGGAATTAACTTTAGCTTTAACCCAACTTGACTTACATATTACTGTAATTACCTGCAATTTGCTTGCAATTGCACGGTTGGATATTGAGATGTCTGTACTCATGATAATTGTGACTTCAAGATTTAAGATAGAGTATAGAGTTCAAAATGGAGAGACTCTTCTATTTTCACGGAACTGTTGGCTCCAAATACTCCGCAAGGAATTAACTTTAGTTTTAATCCAACTTGTCTTACATATAACTGCAATTACCTGCAATTTGCTTGCAATTGCACGGTTGGATATTGAGATGTCTGTACTCATGATAATTGTGACTTCAAGATTTTAGATAGAGTTCAAAATGGAGAGACTCTTCTATTTTCACGGAACTGTTGGCTCCAAATACTCTGCAAGGAATTAACTTTGCTTTATCCCAACTTGTCTTACATATTACTGTAATTACCTGCAATTTGCTTGCAATTGCACGGTTGGATATTGAGATGTCTGTACTCATGATGAATGTGACTTGAGTGTAACAAATGATTTCCTCGCACGCAAGCAAGCTTCCTCGACATCTCTAGTCTACATTAACATACTCTCTGTGTACAGTACTTGTGATTTAAACCTGACTTTGTCGCTTCCGCCGACTCTTCCTTCAAGAATATTTACGTGAATTAGGTTATACGTTATTACACAAACACTACACCTACATATAAAATGTGCATCGGAACGTGTTATGTGCAAATTAAGTCTTATTTGATTTATTAATAAGAAAATAATTATTTTTTAATAAAACAGCAGAACTATAACAAGGTGTAAAAGAAATCACAGAACGTCTCGATAACTTTTAACTAGATTAAATTATAAAACATGTGCTGACCTAGTAAAAAACGAATAGCAGATTACCAAAATCTTAATATTTTATGGGGCATGGACCAAGTAGCATATCAAATCTAAGTCTTCGATTTTAGAGATAAGTTCAGCAAACTAACCATCACATAATGGTGGCAATTTTAATGGTGGGAGTCTTAACCTTTCAACTATGAAAAATATAATTTCTGTTGCAAAAGCTATTCCTTAAAGATCCGTGGAAACCCGGAAGTTGGTTTAGTTTAGTGTAATTCAAAGGTGTCAAGCTGTCCCGGGAATTTAATTACACGTGTTTATTAACAAGAGATAATCAACATGTTAAAGACACTCATAGAATTTACGGTCATTTATTGGATACAAAGCGTAGGATTGAAAAAAGTGTGCTAGATTTTGTCTACTTTCATGATCCTGCTGTATAATTTTAATCAGAAAGCACTGACCTGTTCTGTATTTATGTATTTTTAATCAGAGACACTTTATTGAACGTTGATTGTAAAAGTTGTCATCAAGTTTGTCACGTGCTTTCCACGATCTCTTTGACAGTTGAAATCGAGTTTTATGCACGATCCGAACTAGGTTGGATGTTCTGAAAGTAAATTGAGAAACTTCGCTTCGAATAAACTTTTATAAGTGGGTTTCCGTCATAAGTCTTCGAGCCGTTTGATGTGCCTTGTCAGGATATGAACAAAGTTTGTGTGTATCAAGTTCGCTAGAGCTAAAATTCTTACAATATAGAATTTTTCCAGAACCATTGGACTTATCCGTAGGGGTTATTGTCAACATGTATACAAATTTTAACTGAAACGGTCAATGATTTGAGCGTAGAAGTTTAATCCAGTGTTTAGCACATGACTTCAGCCAAATCACCAAAGTGGTTCTAGAATAAGAGCACCTCCCTCCACCCTTCACTCTACTGTTAGGTGAGACTGACTCAAAAGGACAATTAGTCGATCCGAACACGTCTGTGATTGGTCATTTTTTGCTCCTAGCCAGCCAGCCAGTCAGTAGTGGGCAATTTTTACTGGCCATGGACATGCTTGGTTTCTCCAATTGATTTTACATTTCTTATTTCGTGTGTCCATATTGTATTGTTTTCTAGGCTAGTTGTTTGGAGATTTGAAAAAGAAACTCTTGCATGTTGTTTGGGGGTAGGTGAGTGGTCAGCTTTCGCTTATTTTCTTAAGGCTAGCTCAATTGCTAAAATCAGGCTTTGACATCCCGAAACGTCATATTGTTTACTTAATAAGTTCGGAAGCCGTACGTAAGTTATATCTGAACCTCAGATCTTCTGCCTTCGTCAGTAACAAACAGTGGTTTACCTGGTGGTCGAGACACTCAAGTAAAGAAGTCACATTTGTATGATTCTTACCTATTAGGTTACTAATATGTTCTCACGCCAGTTCCTTACCAATTAGGTGTCTTATGTAAGTCTGGCAGGTACTTCACGAGACCTATGAGTCACATTTGTATATCACTGATGATTTATACGGTCATGCAGATGTTCACACGCCAGTTTGAAATTACTATCCCGATAAACATGTTTATATCACCTTCCATCAAATTATTGGCCTGTTCATTAAAAACCTTTAGTTTCCTTCTAATTTGTTTACGCTACACGAGTGTATATCACTGGATGTACGGTCATGATTTTCACACGAGTTCCTGAGAAATTTCAACAAGACGATAATAATAACAAAAATAGCATTAATCAGTCACAATTTGTATATCACTGGATGATTTATACGGTCAGTGGTTACTAATGATGTTCTTTCCTTCAGCTCTCTAAACAAGACGAGATAATAATCAGCACGATATACGGCTTGCCAGTCTGGCAGTGGTGCTACCTTGGTCGAGACACTCAAGTAAAGTACACGAGTCACATTTGTATATCACTGGATGATTTATACGGTCAGTGGTTACTAATGATGTTCTCACACGCCAGTTCCTGAGTCAGCTCTCTGGTCAATCTGTTCAACAAGACGAGATAATAATCAGCACGATATACGTGGCTTGCTGAATATAGGGTCTTATGTAAGTCTGGCAGTGGTGCTACCTGGTGGTCAAGACACTCAAGTAAAGTAACCGAGTCTGTTATAGAAATAGATATAGGCCTACGAGAAATAGGAACTACAAGTACGAAATGATCCTTTGCTGGAAATAAGGTGACTCAACCTAGTTATATAACTTGAAATAGATTTGAACCACTGACCTTATTTGTACGTTAGGTTTTGAGATCGGAACATTATCAGTGAAGCGTGAAAATAATGATGACGACATCTGAAGCGAAACTTACGTCAACAAACAAAGCGCTAAGGAGTATTTTTCTACGTTCCAAAGACAGCTTTGGAACATAATATGCTTGTTTACCGGAAGGATTTAATGAGTTAAAGAAAAGCGGAAATGCGCCTCGAAACCTAAAACTTTGAAATTGAGCTCCACGTAAAACGTTTTCTAAATTATTTACGTTTCAGGACATTAAAAATACAGGTTGACCAAAACCGGTACTTTTGAATTAGCCTGTTACGGAAAACGCCAATACTTATTCTAACAACAACAATGATTACGTTATCTCAAGGTGTTAAATATTAAACTTTTTCTGGATAGGCTGAGTTAGAAATATTTGATTATATTAAAAGTATTTTAAATGACACAATTGTAGCTAAATTGATAGGTTTTTAGCTTCCGAAAAAAAGCCCGCAAATATAAAAGTATCAAGCTAACCAAAGCTCTTCAAAATAAAACAAAGTTATTTATAGCATCAATGTTTTGTTTTTTTATAAAACAAAACTGTACAGCTTTTAAACACCTTCTGAATCAAATGGCACAATAATTGTATTATTACTTTCTATATAAACTATTCAAATTTGATCTTGCTTAAAGATTTTTTAAAATTTGTTGTTCACATGTTTGATACGGTGTCATCAATGTTTATGTTTTGTTTGATTTGAATAGTATCATAAAACAGTTTGTGTCCACCCCAAAAGCTCATCTGGCGAACCGATTTCATTGGTTATCAAAGTAAACCAGCTATCTTCAGGAGACAGCTTCTTATTGGAATTTAACAATTAATTCTAGTTTGAACACAAACAATCAAAAATAACAACCCAGAAAATAAATAAATAAAATATTTATTGGATTGTTTGTGTTCAAACAAGAATTTAGTTTTAAACCTAGCCATTTGTAAAAGGATAATTTGTGCCTAATTTTTAAAAGAATCGGGCAAAATTTTACTTGTAGAGTTGGTTTTAAGGGTCTAAGAGGGCAAATCCAGTGTAATCCTTATCCCAGTTATAGGAAATTCGCTAGGATTCACGGTAGTGCTTGTAGCTACGAACCGGCTGTATGTTTTAGTTGTTAGTATATTCCAGTAAAACACTCCTCGAAAATGTTTGTTAATTTTACTAACGTGAACTTTTAGAAATCGAAGTCCAACTAAACGGGTATATCTGTTTCAAAATTATCTTTTAATAAAAATACGAGTTCTCTTTACAAAGAAACACTTTTTAGAATATACGATGAACAGCTGTAAAGAAACGAAGTGAGCCTGTGCGGGTTTATAGACCATAACATGAGCATAAGTAACCCTTGCTTTCTCTAATACTGTAACATTGTGCTTTTCGTTATTTAGTTCCAGTGGGCAATGTAGTCAACATACGAGTAATTAGTTTCATGTATTTTCAGCTAGAGCAATGAGAGTCAAACGCGTATATACGAGGGATGTTTGATAAGTACCCGTGTTTACATAAAATTTAAACCGTAAATTCTGTTTCATATTGTCAGCTGTTAGAGCAACTATGTAAACAACAGCTGGCTAAATTTAAGCCAAAAAATTATTATTTTATGTTTTGGCAGCTATTTTATGAAATTAACTCCGGAACCTTTGCTAATATGGAAAAAACCCGTATTGATCTGTGATTAGACTTTTGGGTTTAGATAGGGAGAAATGTGAGGAAATCCGACAAATTACCTTATATCCTTATACACCTCCATAAGTTTTCATCGGATTTCCCCACATTTTCCCGTCCGAACACACAAAAGTCTAATCACAGATCGAATCAAGGTTCTTTCTCCATGTTAGCAAAGGTTTCAGAGTTGATTTCTTAAAACAGCTGTCAAAACATAAAAAATTATTTTTCGGCTCAAAATTTAGCCAGCTGTTTACATAGTTGTTGTAACAGCTGACAATATGGAAATGGATTTTCGTTTTATACTTCATATAAACACGGGTACTTATCAAACAGCCCTCTTACATATTCTTATCTGAGACGATATCTTGTATGCAAACCTTTATTCTCAAGCTGTGCAAATAAGCTGCTTAGTTTTGACTTATTTAATTAGTGTGTAGGAGAAATGATCGTTTCAGATAAACCAAAGGTCTTTTTAAAAGATTTGATAACTCACTTTAAATAACTAATTTTACTACCTCTCAACCTGTTTCAATTCAAACGAAATAACGAATAAATCAAAAAGCAAAATCTTGATGAGTTAAACGTTTAGGATAATATTTACTTCAAGCTCAAAAGTCTAGGAATAAAAAGGGGTTAAACCGTTGAGAAAGTTTGTGAGCGTTATTATATTAACATTGTGGCGGATGTAAAAAGGTAGACCTCCTCCAAAAACAACGTTTAAGAGCACGACTTCTGGTATGTTTATATACATTATAGTAATTGAACATACTTAGTAAGTTTTGACATAGTTTTTTAACATGTGTAGGCCTTCTTGTTAAAAACTGCGTTAGATTATTTATTTCGGTGTTCTTTGTTATGTGAACTGTAAATAATGTTATTTTTTCGGTGTTTCGTTTTATTGTGTACTTTCATGTGTGTCTTCATTTTCATCTTTAACAACGAAACCAAAAGGTGGATTTTAAACCAAACTGCAAGTCTGACGATGATGTCTTTACATCGAAACGTCCTGGGGATAAAACAACCTTCAACACCACCTTTTGGATATTACTGGAGATAACGAAAACCCTATTTTATGTCAAATTGATATCCAAGGGGCAAACAATGAATTTTATACATAGTAAAATACAAGTTAATTGATTTTTAAAGTTCGTATATGTTTCAATTAAGGTTATGTTTGGCTTTATAAACATTATTTAATTTTACAAACTCGAGCGTGCAGAGTCGAGAGTAGAAATACGACGAGAGACGGCAGCGCATTCTGTGTGTGGGTTGCCTTACTATGTTGATTTTCCTTTCCAGTAATGTAGCATCTATAAACTACTTAGCATAACAATATCTTTGATGGAAACACTAACTAAGAGTAACAGCATAAATATTAGTAGCAAGCTGGGGAACCACAAGCTTACGGTTGGGCTTGTACACGAGAGAGGTAAAGGTCAGTGGAAGACAGCAGACACCTGGCCTCACGGGGGTTGTAGATAACTCAACCAGTTAACCAACCCTCCAGAGAGTCAACATGGAGTTTCCTTACGCTTTCGGTCTATCAGAACTTAATTAAACTCTGCCCCGTGAGGGGTTATACTGCATTGTTCTAAACCAAGGTGGTTGTTCTTACGGAAGTGTTTTCTCAGGTCGTGCACTATACAATGTGTTTCAAAAGTTACTGTGGAAAAGTAAACGTGGTATGCTCAAAAAAGAAAGGTCACATCGAGTTTAAACGTTAAATCGATTTGTTTGACAAGTTGTATTTTATTTTATTTACAAGTGTCGAATGTTACCCCGTTGGTAGCCCCTCCACAAATCTAATTGATGATCGAGTTCCGCCGAAACATGCTCTAGCATTTCTTGTGTGACAGATTCCACAGCTTCGATCATTCGATTACTTAAATAAATAACTTTATTTGCAGTGTACTTTAAACATGTGTTTCAAAACACCAAATATAAAAAAAAACTAACTGTAATTCCTGTGTATTCACACAGGGCTAGTAATCTTTCAGGCATAGGAGGGTAATAAACTACAGTGTAAAATGAGCCTATAAGAAAAAGTCACATACTCGTAGGTTTGGCCTTGGTTGGAGGTAATTGTAAGAAAGACACAGCGTGTTGCCTGATCGACCAATTCTGATTAAATTGAACCATTACGATAAACAATAAGACTAAACAAATAAACAACAACGTTAAAAAAACTTATAAACGCGGACTTTCCATTGTTTTATAATCCAATTCTTTCCGTCAATAAATAAATAACCAACACAGCTTTTTTTTCATAAGTTGAACTATTATTGCGGACATTTTCCATCGTTAGTGAACAAAAAAGAACACGACGTTTCAGGATCTGCAATCTGATCCCGTCTTCGGGTGAAAGTAACCTAAAACATAACACAGAACATTAGAAAATGAGCTAGCCTAAAGTAGTCAGCGTAGCTGACCAGTCAAACTCTACCAAACAACATGTAGTTGTTAAAGTAAAAAAAATAATAATAAATCGTAGAATTTAGGAGTAGCCTAGAAAAAACAAAACTACAATATTACAAACCCAAGCCACACTATGAAAGTAGACAAGTCACCGGAGTAAATTCAAAACGAATCACAAAACACGTCCACTAACTGAACGAGCTAACCCTAGACTGACTGATAGGCCGGTGACAGGCCAATCACACACACTAGCAGCAGGCTAGCCAACTGTAACAAAGAAACACAAAATTCCCTATTAATGCATAGCCAATGGGAGAAGGGGACGGCTTACGTGAGTTAAGTTCTCTTTGGCCTGTTTTGCGTCCTTAATACCTGTTTTGCTTCGATACGACCTTTCTTTTTTGAGCATACCACGTTTACTTTTGCACAGTAACTTTTGAAACACCTTTTTATATCTTTCCGGAGTACCTCGCTATGAGTTTTTTGAGTTGTTTCTTGTTGAAAATTAACTTGATTATTATGGTTGTCCCTACGCTTAATTTTTAATGAGTTGTAGCCAGAGGGGCCTTATTTCAACTGAAGCTTGACTGATTGGACGGTCTGTTAATTTTATGTATGAGGCCTCGATTATTTGTCTTTTAAAAAAGTGAGGTTCCCGATGTATTATACTAGCCTTATTCAAGTTCATTGCGTAATTTTCAGACCAACAATGTTGAGCAATTTTGGAAGTTCCTGTTAAACCCCTTCCCGTGTTGTCTTTGTGTTCTTTGACTCTTACTTTAATGGTCGTTTTGTCTCACCTATGTACTCCCTATCACAACTACATTTAATACTGTAAATACAGTTTTTAGATTCCTGAGTGTCATTTTTGGGTTTGGTTTTTGCAAACACAGCCGTTTATTTTTGTATAATGGATTTTTAAACACCGTGTACTTTTCTACAACTCTTATTTACATTCTAAAATGAAATAGAGTTTTTTTCAGAGCTTGTCTCGCAGCGATCTAATAACCAACTACGTTTTCACACTATACTCATTAATGTAAAACACGTGGCGGGTTAGAATTTTGCGCGACTCTAATATAATCACTCTGCTAACGTGGGTTCGATTCCCGCGGTTGCCACTTACACTTGCAAAGTGACTATACGGTAACGTCAAGTAAATTTCCAGGTTGAGTGGTAGTGAGGTTTTTGTATTGATAACTTCGTCTCGTTGAAAACGAAAACTTTACCTTTTTTAATGTCAATCTTCACCTTTCTTTATATTGAATTATTTTTACAACGCGCCTTTTTAGCTTTTAAACTTTTTTGATTATTGTAAAGTATGTGTCAATTGCTACGTTTGGATAACTGTACATTATCTATTTACTTCGTGCCTTTCTTTGACAGCACGTATGTTACCGTATGTTAAACTATTTAAGTTGACTGCATCAACGTGAAAGTACGATATACTCGTATTGACAAAAGTTGAAACCTTTTCTAGTAGGATTGAATTGTGTGCCTTCTTATACTTCAGTTTCGTGTGTAAGAATGTTTTGATTCTTAATTAAGGAAAAAATACCCACTTTACTTCATTTTGGCTCTATTTACATTATTCAAATATTTATATACACAACAAATATAGTGTGTCTTCCCATTGAAAGAAAAATAAATGTTCTTACTTTTGCAACATATCTACGTTTTTAGACAAATGTCCAAAGTTAAACTATGAATAAAACTCAAAAAGTTATTTGAAAACAATTTGTTAACATAATGTAATTAAAATTAGTTTTAAAACCCAAAACCAACCCACCCATTTTTACTTGTATTGCAGTTTATAAACAGCAATACAAACTACTGATGGTCAAACAAAATCTAGGGTATTATGTGTAGCTATATAAATGTGTGGATTTAGAGAGTTACGAGAGTTTAGGTTAAAGCGTCATTAGTGAGTTAACGGACCGAAAGGCCACAACAAATGAAGACAAATGAGCACAAACCTTAGTTGGGTTTTAGACCTGTTGCACCCTTTAACAACATGTGCAGGTTAGGTTGAATATTATAAAGCTGGCCATAGCGATTTCTACGTTAAATGGATTAGTCTACCAAGCAAGAACCCATGTTTACCACTGGAATATCGGAGTATTGATTATTTTTCTTCGGTGACGAGGGGTAGGTGGAAATCCAAGTTTATCTTCTGTTTCAAAAGCATCGGCTCAAGTAGGGTTGTCTTGTCTGGCTCAGTTCTTTGAAGAGTCGCGCGTACCGCCGTCCTTGTCTTTCAAGAGCGATATTCCAACTTTGCTCCGCTCACTCAAAAAGTGGCAAAACATCGTAGTCCCCTATTTCCGACGCCCTTTTGAACCGAAACGTACAAATGTGGGTTTATATGATAGGGTGGGATTGGTTCTATGTTTCTTATAAACGAAAAAGACAACAAAAAAGACGAAAACAACCAAATGTGTTCCTTACGAGACAATAAAAACAATAAATACAAAGTTGGCCTTTCCACTTAATAGTGACATTAAATTGTCGAAACATGTTGTGGATAGAACACAATATTTGTTTGCAATTATTTAAGTTTTCATTTCAAATTAGTATTTATTACTTTTGCAAGCTGTGATCATCATGAATAACAATAAAACATCCTCGCTTCTTGAATATATTTACGTTATCACAGCAATTAACGTTCAACGATTATTATTGTAATTGGTCCTCTTCTACCAATTATAATTGTGTAGCACGCATAGCGAAATTTAATACTGGAACCCATAAAGCCATGTCATTTGATAGTTACCCCGTACATCCAAAACATTGGCTAATTATTGTGATATAAATAAATTCATAATTGGAATATCAGGAAAACGTTGATTTGTTTGATATTCTATTTTTAGTTTTTTTTTGTTATGATGGCGTAACACAAAAAGCGTTTTTAGGTATTTAATCACTGAGTTTTAGCGTAAAAAATACAATTCTTTTGTGTAGTTTGAAAAAAAAACTATTTTTTCCTTTAACAGCACTTATACATAGTTTACCTTAAAACTATTGTGCACGAAGAGAACCCTATGTATTTTTGGCTCTTACGTTGTCATAGGCTTATCGAAAAAAGTTGAAAAGAACTATTTTATTTTACTGATTTATTTTTACATTTACTCTTAAGATCTACTTAACAATCGGCCTTTGGTAAATGTAAAACAATGAAACTTCTTATACCTCTAAATTGTTGTACAACTCAGAGATTCCCCAACGTCCAAGTTTGATCTACGTGAAAAATTTCTCAGTATTTTTATTTAAAGTTCAATGACATTGCAGAACAATCACACAATCGTTCTGTTGTAACGTGGCACAAGAATATTTCCCTCTTCTTTCGTGGATATAGCTATTTCCATCCCGACATATTTCTGTCACACCCTGGCTAACTAGAGAGCATAGCAGTAACTTATGCTTCACCAAGCGTAATCATTTGTAAAACTACAAAGTACAAAGGCCAACAAAGCTTATGTAAAATAATTGGGGAAATATCACTGATACTTCACAAAGGAAAAGTAACAACACTGTATGTATCTTGTTTTGACAAAACTATATCAAAGGCGGACAGACTTATAAAACATGTTAAAATAGTTTGTGTTGTTTTTTGCCTTCTTGGCTTTAGTAACTTTATATTGACCTTAGTTAGTCAGCTTCAAAAGTTAATCCTCATAAACATCTGGATTTGATTAAAAAAAAAACAGTATTAAATTTCCCGGTACATACATCTCCATCAGACGCTTTGAAGTCGTCATATCACACGAAATACACATTATGTGATTACAAAATCACCTTTTAGAACTAATTTATTTCGTAATCGTGGAAAAATGATCTCATCGTAACTTCTGATTTACCAGCCAGAGCTTATTAGAGAGAAAATTGCGTAAGGTAACAAATTAGATAACTTTTGAAAATTAAGAGACAGGTTGGATCCAGTTTGAGAAATAATTTGCAAAGTCAAGTATTTTAATTTGCTATCACAACCATTGCAAATAAAATATAAATAGTTCATTGTGAAAACATATAACACGTTATGCAATCGTGTTTTTGTTCACTAAAATTGTTCATGCATTCTACCTTCGAAGTCTCATTCAAACTTACATTTTGTTCATTCACTCTCCTCCATTCATTTGAATTGTCATTAAACATGACACAAAATGGTAACGTTCAGATTTAGTTTAGTAATTATTTAATATTTGAAGTATAGATTTTACTCGTTGAGAGCTGCATAATAACAAATTGGATGCCAATTAAATTTGAAGAACGTCAGTGTAGAAAACTATATTTTCTTGGGCTCTATCAATGCCTCATTATTCTTTATAGCGATCTTTATTACTTTGCGATTATTAGTAAACAGTCTGTTATTTTGAAGAGCTCTACAATTCTTTTAAAATAGAAGCAAACATTCCGTGTACCTATTTTTAATTGGGCTTTAGTCCTGATCATAACAAAATCTATGAATAACATGATAAATGTATCTTTAAAAAGTTGATAGTTTTTACATCATATTTTTATTATATTTTGAGCGATTGATTGATACAAAAGCTAAAGTTTTGACAGGCTGTTTTTAAATAAGTGAGATGGACTTTTAAAACAACTCTTAAAACTATCGAATTTATTGTCTGTACCATCATATCAACAAGACGTAATAAATCAAAATTATTTAAAATAAAGAACTGTTATGAGCGTTTAGGTTTAAACGTTGTGTAGGGAGAGGTATACTAAAAGCTTTGTTTGTACGAGTATAATAAAGCCATGATGAATACAGGCACTGATTACATAACTGTTTACAATTACGCCTGACTTCACTGACGCAATATTTTGCTTATCATAACAACTTGCTTATCATAACGTGCATAAATGTTTACTTTAAACTGACCGTTTAAGTGTATAAAATGTTAACATTCCTAACCGAAAATGCTACTAACAATAACTATTAGGCATGTAGGTTTGTCCAGTGAAAGCCTTAAAATAAAAACCCTCGTTGCACATGCGGTTATAAGTCCTCTGAAGATTTCACAAGAATAATTTCACATGAAAGCTGTGCTGTATAAGTGTAAAGCTCAAAACCAAACCACCTTGATACGGGGTCAGATTCTAGACCCCGAAATCAGAAATCAGAAATCATTTTATTGAGCCAAAATTAACAAACAATGCATTAGCCAAGTCACAAAAGATATACAGCACTTTCTTAATAATAGGGCATAGTCTATTTACTCGCTATGTACATTTCGAGTTAAGAACTCTTGGACACTGTAACAAGCGAGGTTTAACAGCCGGTTTTTGAGCAAGCTCCTGAATTTGGAGATATTTGGTTCCTGTTGGAGGGATGAAGGGAGGCTATTGAACAGCTTAATGCCATTGTACACTAGGTGTTTTTTGAAAAAGGAGGTTGAGTGTTGAGGCATTGTTAAACGACTGGAATTACGGAAGCTGTAAGGAGTTTTGATTGAAAAGTTGAATTTGGATGGGTTCTGCTTGACGAAAGTTAGAGTTTCCAGGATGTAAAGAGACGGCAAAGTGAGGATTTTTGAATCTCGGAAGTGATTTCTACATGATTGGCGCCTACGTAAAGAAAAGACAGTCCTCACGGCCCATCTTTGAAGTTTGAAAAGAAATGTCGTCTTTTGGTTCTCGTACCCCCAAATAGGTAAAGCGTATGCTAAGTGAGGGTAGACAACACCATAGTAAGCAGCCAACAAAACACGTCGTGTAATATTTTGTTCATTAAAGAAAAGGTGTCTACGTCCGTAATTATATTTTAACCTCAGAGACCAAAATACCTCATAAGGGACTTAGCAAAAGAGCAAGTAAATATAAGGTCACAGTCTCGAACTGCCTGGTGAATGAAATGAAGTTAACCTCTAGGTATGAGTATTAAGTCACAATAGAAATTCGTTTCAGTCGCGCTAGCGCTTTAGCACTCATGTGCATGTCGGCATCGAATCGTCCTAAGTATACCAATCAATTGTTCTCTTTGTTTGGATTAAGCCACCCTTTCTTTTCGTTTCTCTCCTAAATTACTTTTCTTATAAAATCTTTTGGTCCATTCAAAATTTCTGTTTGTGAAATAAACGCAACTGACAGGTTTTATTTTCATACCACAAACGGTTTCTTGTCAGTTTTGATGTTCTTAAATTGTTTATGTTTGAAATGTGCACAGTAAAGTAATACCTGGATATCACTTGGGATTAAAGTAATGTCACAGCCACTGAATAAACGTTTCAAAGAAAATAGCGGAACCCGGACTGACGTATATGGGTTGAATACACGTATTTCTTTTGACAGCAACAAGCAAATTCTGACTTAGATCTTTGAAAGAGATGTCTTCCCAGAAATCGTTTCCTTGCTTGCAATGAAACATACGTGAGCTCGTGTAATTTTTAACACGCTTTACTTTGTAAAGGTTGGAACGTATAGATGATGAATGTCATAATCAGTTTTGGCCAATACAGTTTATCAAAGCACGTTTAAGACATACAGGTGTTTTAACCTTAAACTAATTCCATCTAAGGTTAATGTCTAGTCTATGTTTAAATTTAAAACGAAACTAGTCTTGAACTAGTTAATTAATATTCGAACTATACCTAACTCTCAAAACTTGCCTTATCCTATAAATTAGGTAAACACAAAAAAATCAAAGAAACGGACTTTTCTTGCCATTTCCGGAGAAAAACTACTCTTTAGTACTCCAGCACTCCAGGAGTAGTTTTTCTCCGTAAGTGGTAGGAAAAGTCCGTTTCTTCCGTTTCACAAAACTGCGCTCGCCCCCTATAAGGAACTTTCAATCCAACAAAAAGAAATTAAGAATGTTCTAAGAATTACTGCTTAAAAAAGACAACCAAGACCTTTACCTAATGTTACATAATAGGCCTAGTCACATTAAAAATGTAAGTGGTGACTACGGGGATCGAACTCGAGCCAACGAAATGATCAGCTCTGGAGTCGCGCACGATTCCAACTCGTACGGGCTTGGAAACACAAGATTTTAAGTAAGGAGGCTTAAAAGATTTTAGTGTATCAAGTTTAAGGGTGGAACTTCATGTCCACTTTAACTTAGACTTTAATTTGACCTAATGTAAAATTATTATAACAAAGCTAGATATCTAAAGTTATTAGTGAAGTACCACGTACAAACATTAACACCTTTTTAATGGAAGTATATACTATGTAATTAATTATTCAAGAGAGCGTTTCGAAGCTGTGGGTTTTGTGTTTATGACAGTAACTGGGAACAAATCATTTAAACAGATTTAATAATAACAGACGTTTTAAAATAAACGATAAACAGAAATAGTAAACAGAAAAATGTTAAAAAATCTTAAAACAATATTTTGTGTTGAAATAAAGAAGATACTTTTATTTTTAAGATGGCGCAAATTAAGATCCAGATTCTTTAGTTAGATTAAGTCAAAAATTTCAAACCTCTTGCATTTCAGTGCATTGAATTTTACTATCAACAATTTCCTGCGTGTATCTAAGTTTACATAAAACACGGCTAATCTTATTTCAAAGGCTTGAAGAGGCTTCTATATTTTAACCAAGGGAGGTTAAAGTGTATGTTAAAGAGGTCTAAATTAAATCCGTCCTAAGTATACCGATCAAGGATGCTGTTTTGTCAGGTTTTAGTCTCTCCAGATGATGGAGATCTCTAAATAGTCTAAGTCAACGTTAAATAGTTCAGTATCTTATAACACATTAAAACGCAGTGGTTACTTTCGTAACAACTATAACTGAAATAAATTCTCAAACACAGTAATTATTCTAATTTAGTATTAATAATATGAGTTAAAATATGAGTTTTCCCCTTCAAATATGTAACACTTAGTGAAGCAGCTACCTGTAAAGGATGTGGTATTGTATCAACCTAAATGTAGGCATAAAAATTGTTCTCTCTGTTCATACGTATGTCTCATGTCAAAAGTCCCATAGCAAAAGCTTTTGATCAAAATTTCACACGTTAACTGCCATTGGGAATTGAGATCTCTAATCAAGAGTTTTGATTGAAAATCTAAAATACAAATCTTGTGAAGATTCCAAAATTATGTGTTATTTTTTAATTTCTATTGCACGTAAACTCTATGTAATACCATCGTAGGACAAATTATTAAAACGGTAGTGGTGTAAAAATAATAAAACTTTGAACAAAATATATAGTTAACTTTTTCTGATAACGTGGGGAAAATTTCTTAGAGGTGGGTGTTAATGATCACTGAATTCTCAAATAACGACTTTACATAACTCAACGAGCAATAACGCTGTTATTTGATAGTTTAAACATCACTAATATAATTATTCACGTTTTATAACAAGCGTTATTTGAGTAAACGGTGTTCATTAAAGTGGCCCACTCTCCATTGGTGGAACAGACGTTTAAAAACTTATTTAAATTATACTTAGTGTACAAATTTGTGACAGCATATTTAACGAGAAAATATAAAACAGTCAAAGTTCATCAAGCAAAATCAAGATGGCCGTATAAAGTGTTGCCATTTGACATAGGCCATGTAACAAATCATTATGACAAAGTTAACGTCTAACCCGCAAACCGTTTCGTTTTTCCCGACAGTACGAAAACAGCCATAATATTTCTTTTGGAAGTTAGTTCAAAACATATTTATAGACCAAGTAATTAAACAGGATACATGATAATGTTTTAATATTGTTCTGGAATATTCTGACATTAATTAATTTCACTGCCAACAAAAATGTGGACATGATTCAATGTGGAGGCACAAAACATTGAAGTAAGGATTGCTAGGTTGTTAAAATATTGATGACATGGTGATAAACAAAATAAGAAAATAAACGTAAATAGCGGGATTCAACTAACAACCCTTTTCAAGACAACACGAATCAAAATAAGATTGTTTAATAAAAGGTAAAATAATAAGTTACAATTTTGCCCCCGAGACCATTGTTCTTTGGCTTTCTTTGTATATCTTGAAAGTCAAAGAGAACCGCGGTGAAAAAGGGTTTGTTTTGTGTTGGTTTAATACATTCATACCACTGCGTGTGTTAACATAGGACTGCTGAGTTTGTGTTAGTTCCAATGCCTTTGTTCTACTTAATATGCTTACAAGCTTAACCAGAAGTTTAAAAAGATTAAGCTTAACAGCAAGCACCTAAACTCAGACTGATCAAACTTTCGGTTCAGCTAATAACCAAATATTTATTAAAACTCCGTAGTAAAGTAGGAGCTTGGTGTTTAAATAAACTTAACAACTATGAGTTGAGAACGCAGTAAAACGAAAAACAAACTAACATCCTTTATTTGAGGAAGGATCTCACCCAAACTCGGACTATTTTTTAACTCAGACTCTATTTTAATTGTAATTTTGACAAACTATCAATTCTTAAGATGTAGCCGTATTTTTAAGTATTGTTTGGTATAGTCTTAGATCGTTAAGATATATAATTAAATGTAGTTCCTAGATTAGTGTAGTCCTCTGAAGACGGGTGGACTGCCCAAAACGTTAGGAGTAGTTTTTCTCCGGAAGTGGCAGGAATAGTCCGTTTCTTTCTTTTTACATAATACACTGTTGTAAAAATGGCCAAACAACTTTAGTCATTGAAGGAAAAGATAGGAATATTGTTAGTTAGAATCCACTTCCATAACGTGTCACACATTTGTTGAACATAACTCACAGTCTTGAGTGTAGTTACTCCTGTGGGAGTTATGGAACAAGGAACAGGACGTGGTCAAGGAAAGGAACAAGTAAACTGGATTTATACAACTTGGTCACGCATGTACAGTTCCACACCTTCAATACAACTGTTTGGACTAAACAACAAAGGAACTGATCATACTCTACATTAGTTATGTTTGATCTCTTATTAAAGTTAAAAATAATTTCACATTTTGTTTACGAGACTATAAACGAATATTTGTTTTGCTGATCAAATGTAAAAAAGAGAACACCATTGAACATTAAAGGGTTCTTAACATTACTTTGACATATGAAAGACAGATTGAAAATTATTAATGCAGAAATTTATTAATTAATAGTTCCTTTTTAAGGAGCTACCAGAGACAGGAAAATTAAACTTGATATTTTTTATGAGAATTAGCGATGGGGAAACCACAGTTGCTTTTTCTTTTTGCTGTGAAAATTCGTTGAAAAGTAATAGTTTTAAATTTCATACTCTTTGTTTTAAATGTTTTACATTTTTAGCGTTCCTTGAGAAGTTTATTTTACAGTGTGACACTTGTAAGTGAGAAAAATGCAGAGTTTGTCTGTTCTATGTTGGTTCATTTTAACTGAAATAACCAATTTGTTTAATGGTACGTGAACGAGTGCAAGTGTAGTGATGTGAAGTGACTGTGTATAAGTTTTTCGTTTGTTATGTAAATAGACTTTCACTGATGATGTAGCAAAACTGCTACGAAATGCGCATCCGAATTAAACAACTGCAAAGTGGGATCTATAGGGCAAAACTGAGAGATAAGAATACTTTTTGAAGAAGGTCCTACAACTGGAAATATAAATCATGTTTAGCATTTATAATTTTTTTGTAATTGTAACAGTTTTATTTGAGTTTATTTATTTACCAAATTAAGTCTACGCATATATGTAGACATTTATACTCACAGTACTGCCACTATCGTTCATACCTGTAACAGATATTTCAGAGACAAGTTAAAACTCGTCAGTGTAAAGTTTTGTAAACCAAATGGTTAAATGGCAAAGGTGAAATATATCTTTGGGTGGAAAAATCAAGTAGCCATATTTAACCTAACAAAACTAACTACATGATTAAAATACTTTCAAATAATAAATAAAATCTAAGAAATTTTAACATATTTTAGAAGCATAGTGCACCTTGCTTGAGCAGCTTTATTAATATTTTTTACAAAAGCTCCTGTTATATATATAAAAACATCGCTCGTCACTCATTCAAACAAATAATTATAAACATTTGATCACGTTCTTGGCTGCGTTTAACTAGTAATTAAAAGCTTCATTTTTCATGCAATTTAATACAATTTGAATCAATTACTCTGTGTTTTGCTACACTTTAGAAGTTGGTATTTTAAAGAATATATATTTTACATCAGCTGTTACAGACTTTGTTGTTTTACACACAGTTACGCTTGGTGAAGCAGAAATCGGTAAACTGCGTTCTGGATATTGAAATTGCCTGACAGTATCTAGAAGGTATTGTTTTATCATACAACAATATAACGGCATGCGTATTTAAACGCCCGTATTAAAAGGTAGTTTGTGGAGCCTTTTTCAATAAAAAGTTACTTTCTAAAATGTTACGTTATTAAATGAAGTTGTTCCTGCGTCCTATGATTTGCGTTCTTTATTATAAAGGATATTACTGGGCTGTCCGCTACACTACCACTTACGTGGCCATTTATTCCACGTTCTACTACGTTTTATGAACGATAATTATGTTCCAAATCTGTTCAAAATTGGATTACTTACGAGTATAACGCTTTACGAAAAATCACTTTTATGGCCGCCATAATGTTTGGCATGTTGGTGTTTACTGTCAAAATACATAAGCATTTCAAATATCATTAAAAGCGAATACAATTTACTGTTTTCACAGAATTAAAATCTTCTTTTTTGAGAAAGCTCTTCTCCCCAAAGACACTTCCTGTGGTCCAATTGTTCTGGCTAACAAACTTGATCGACTTATTTACAAAAGTAAGATTTGTACCAATTTCATGAAAATCGGAAAAATACGACCTGTAGAGAGTACACACATATAGCCTACATAAATACATATGTATAATTATAAAGAGTTGAAAACCTTCTCAAAACGTGTTCTGGTGCTTATGCTCGGCGCTCATTTCATGGTCCCGGGTCCAGGTCTAACTATGATGAATATCTTAGTTTTCCTAAGGAAATTAGATGAAAAGAATACAAGATAATTGTATTCCTTGAATAAATTAATTTGTTCTTTCTATATACACGGATATCTCTTCGATTTCCGAAGACCAATAAGTAATCATAACCATCTGGGACAGTTTGTGATTGAACTTGTAATTTGCAGGATTATATGTAAGTCCAGGATTCAGGTGGTTTGTTTATAATAATTACCACTGGAAAGGGCTCAGTGCAACAGGTCCAGGCCTCAGCTCGTTTGTCTTCATTTGTTGTGGCTTTTGGTCCGTTAACTCACTAACGACTCTTTATCCCTAACTCTTGTAATTAATCCTAAATACTTAAATCCACACGTGGCTCGGGAAAGTGAAATCGAAATATGAGAAATGTCATTTTTTGGGATATGGTGTTGTTATTGTTATTTATGAGAAAACTTTGATGTAGGTTGATTCAGTTTGAGAATTTTAGATGGAAATTATTACGGATTTTATTCATAGTTTTTAGTGGTCAAGAAGAACACGACGTTTTGATGTTCGGTATTTGACAAAGGATGGGTAGGATGAAAAACGCCCAAATTAATATTATTACCTAAGAGGTTCTATCATCAAGAACAAGCAACTTCAAACAAAGACTTTTAGTTCTAACCAGGTCCTTTGCATTTATACATTTAGTTATAATGTTTGTTTTCCTGCAAAGTCCAGTTAAAAACTAAACAAAGTTGAACCGGTTATAAAGTAACAATAATTTTCTCATTCTCGCACAGTTGCTTTCAATAACGTTATGTTTCCATGAATTCCGTCAAGTAATTCTGTCTTCAAGCAAAGTTTGTTTGTAAACAAAGTTGTCTTTCAAAATGCACCTTAAGCTTTCTAGGAACCAGAGACTGATACTTTATAGTCGTTATATGACGGTGAACATCCATTTTCCATGAATGGAAACAAATGGGGGGTCCAAAACTTGTGTTTGTTTATGAGAGATTTTTCTTAAAAGTCGAGAGGCAATTTCCTAGTGAATGATAGCTTTAGTGCACGGCAATTTCTGTTTGTAAACAAGCTTTTATCTGACCTAGACCGGGCAAGGAGTGACTCAAATCAAATAAAATCAAATACTCTTTATTATGCTATAAATTCATATTTACAGTACATGAGGACTCGTCATTTACTGATGTTTAAAAGCCGTAATGGAATTTAAAGACATCAAAGATCTGGTTATTTGCAAATTAAACCAAAATCTTTCTTGAGAGTAAAATATTAATACAATTTCAGCCAGAAAACACACAAAGCCAAAGCTTTCATAAAATAATCACGCGTACTATACAAATTGTTATAAGTATTGTTAAAAACAGCTAATTATGCCAACGTTTTGTTAAAATTGTAACATAAATAGCCCGGTAGACTTTCCTTTTTAATCACAGTAACTAGTAGAAAAGTGAATTTATTTATATGTTAATTTAAAATAGCAACTTCAACCTACGCAGCGTTACCAATAGGTTCAATTGAAGATATTCTAAGCCCTATACTACTTTTATAAATAATGCACTGACTAGTCTGTCTTCAGATTAATAATCTACAGTTACTATTAACCTTACTTAACTATTGATGATATAACTCCAAGTTGTGCTAGATGAACGAGGAAATCACTTATTATACGTTCCATCTTTACACTGGACAACTATTAATTTAATTTGTGCTTTTAATAAATTGTATACAATGAGTTTTAAATGACACCCCCACCTTAACCGTTGAAAAAGAAAATCTTTTTTTAAACCCTTTAGAAAATGTGTTTATAGATTCTGAAGTTCTTTCGACGTACTTAGCGTCATTCACCCCTACCCAAAATCTGGGAGGAGGGCTTTCTCAATTTTTTAAAAATATAAACCTTTTTTCTGGCACCGCAAAAAAAGGGAATTTTTAGGGAAAGTTTAACGACGCACAGAAAAATTGTTTATCTCGACTCGTTCTTTTGTTATACTAAAGTCAAAGTCTTTATTGAGCCAGATTAACAATGTACATCCATAGGCAAAGTCATACATAATCATTTTCTTGAAAAAACAATTTCCTTCTCTGCATAAAGTAACAATTTTTACAATTTCTTGACAAGTAATAGATAATCAATTTATATTTCTAGCCTATTTAGATATTTTATACATTCGTGTGATGGTATGCTAGATTGCCAAGAAGTCTTTGCCGAACGCCTTAGCAGGCAAGATCGACCAACATACTTTTGAGGTCCTCTCGACCAATTTAAAGATGACACAAAATCAGGTTTAAAATTCCACAATTCATATACAGTTTATTTTGAACGACTTTTTCTTCAAAATACTCTGAGGGAAAATCACAACCTTATAACATAATCTCATATTATATTTTGAAGAAAATGTTGTAATTCAAAATAAATTGTATGGGAAATGTGGCATTATACACCTGATTTTATGTAATATTGAAATAATAATTATAAAAAACGAGTCGTAATAAAAAGGTGTTTGAAATAAAAGGTTGTTCTCTGCGTCGTAAAGTTTGTGTAGAAGTTCCCTTTCTTAAACATTGAGATCCGCCCCCTTATTCACGCAAAAGTACGTTAAAACTCATTCTGTATAAAATATAACGTGAAGTATTTTTATTTTACTAAAATGACTTTAACTACAAATCAGTTACACAAGAAAACATCGAATAGTCTAAAGGTCAGGTTTGGTAGTTGGAGCTTTTTGCAAAATTGTACTTCCTTTATGCAAGCGACCATCCAATAGTGACCTTTTACCTTCCCCGTTCAAAGCAAACCTTTTTACATATTGTTGTTGCTCAACAACTTCGTTGATTATTTAATTATGAGTACACGTTTTTACAACTAATTTGCTATATGTTTGCCTTTTTGTTGTTATAAGTAATCAAGCTAACTAAATTCTATATAAAGTTGTGTTTACTGCCACTAATATAAGTTGTGAATGGAGGCTCAAACCAATTTTGCTTGTAGAATTTATTGCACAATTTTTTCTATACTGTCCACTTTAGGCACTACTTTACATTTTTTGACTATCAATTATACATTTTAACCGTTCAAAATATTATACAATTTTAGCGTTTTATATGATTATACAGTTTAAATGTTAAACGACCTTCTTTTGTATTAATGTGGGTTTTTTAAACACGTTCTTTTTTACAACAAAAGTGAAAACAAATTCCACGAAAATAAACTCGAACGAATATACAACTAGCGTAATTAGTTTCTTACAAACCGACTGGAGTAATGAAAATCACTTAACAAGGAGAGTTTGGGTTTCACTTAACGAGCAGAAGACCTTTCATTAACTCCTAACAATCACTCAGTTCAACTTCACACTCACTTCTATTGCTCACCAAAATAACTAATCTGACCGATTCCTGGTAGTTTTGTGTGTAAGGCTTAGCTTTATGTTTAACAACCAGTCAAAATATTATCATGTTTGTTCGTTTTATTATTTCAAAATCCTTAGCGAAATAATAAAACGAATTTGTTTATAAATGAAGTATGTCGTTTTTAACTTTAAATACGTAAACAGATGAATGAACCAAAACGCAATAAATTTGTTCTGGGTTTAACTTACCAACCAGGAATTAATTTTGTATTGTTCCACTATGACCCTTTGCCACTCATTGTGCTACCATGACCTCGTCAACACCATAAAAACGCTTTTTTAATCAAGATTTTCTTAAGACACGGTTTGAGCTTCACCATTAGGGCACTTTTGATCGAATTTGGTAACCGGTTAACAAGTTGAACTTCCACCTGGAAAGGTATACGTTCAGATCTGGTGTTATGTGCCTTCCTGTTTAGTAATTCTCCTTGATCTCCTTCCATAAACATTATTTTCACTTCATATAATGGAATCGCATTTATATTTGAAAAGTAAACAATATTGAAAAATATAGAAGCATTTAAAGTAAAAGATGTCAACATTTTTAACGCTAGCCTGCACGATTCTCTTCTTTTAAGTTTCACTGATGTCCACATATCCTTTTCTTAAAGAAAAGTTTGTAAACATATTCACCAATTCACAAAGCAAGTCTCCGTAAAAGATGCAGTAGGGTTCATCCAAAGTATGCCTTCGTGAGTTTAGGCAGTACTTCGAAAGATACCTCAAAGATACCTTCAAGGTGCCTTTGGCTAACTAGCATCATACTATTACAGATTTAGAACTAAATATGTGAGTGGTAATTGACGAGAGTAAAACATTATTGGTAGAACTTCGGATGCTAGCAGGTTTATTTACTCTACTGATAGATTCTCCTGTCCAACCTATCTGTAGCTAAATAAAATATGATAATAAATATTTGTAGTCTATATGACTATCAAGTTGTGTGTCTTAAGACTATTTAATGTCAAACATGGACCTTAAGGTAGTGGAAAAAAGTATTTTTAATTTCCTTCCATTACGTTCCGTTCCATGATATTAAATTAAGTGTCATGACTTTCTGAAGAGAAATAACTCAAATACCGTGCGTAGAAATAAACGAGAATAGTATATGTGCAGAGACAACACCTTGATTAGATAAGGACATGTTAGCTGATTACATTGGTCCCGAGGGTGTACAGTTCCTAGAATGATCTACAAGGCTCTAGAGATCACTGTTCTGACACGTCCTCCCCCTCTCCAACAACTTGTCAAACCTATTTTGGTCAATCTGGCAGTAACTTGTGGGCCGAGTCTTTAAAACTTTGAAACGAATTTTAAATCGTCACACTAATCAGGTTGAAATAAGTTGTATAATTAGAAGCATTATTTCATAGTAGTCGAAATTTAAGTTGTCAAAACAAAGGCAGTTACAAACGTCAAAGTTTTTAAATAACTCGGAAGAAAACTTATCTTTTAAAACTTCCTGTACAGTGTGATATTATTTTTCAAATACATACTTTCCACTGTTGTCTAAATTTTGTAACCGAAAAAAATGATCAAAGGCGATTTGTTTCAATTAATAGTAAGTTTTTAGTAAAGGTACAGATAAAAAGAAACGTATCAAAGATTTTGATACTGAGCTTTTACTTGGATTGTTAGAATAAAATGAAGCTATTAAAAACCATGTCAATTAAAATTTTTCCTGGCATAAACAGTTGGTTGAAAACAAGTCCCTTTGTTGTTTTGGTTGAGATGAGTAATAATTTTAATTAATTTACAACATGGAATTAGCAAAGTCTTTGTGTTTACATAAGCGATAAAGGTGCTGAAGTTAAAATATTTCGTTTTAAACCCCTCACTTACAAATTAATACTTTATGAGAAGTAGTTTTAGGTTACCTCTAACCTGAAGACGGGATCAGATTGCAGATCCCGAAATGTTGTGATCATCTTGCTCACTAACGATGGAAAATAGTATAATTGTGTACTTCTTGTTTTTACATAAATTTATACTTGAATCCTAAACGTTTAGTAATTTATATAACAATACTCGTATTTGTTTTAGAAACTACTACACATTTTGAATTTTCTTCTTACGTGGTTAGTCATAATCGAAAATTCTTTTTTGGATCAAACCACTGAAATATATATTTTAATTGTATAAAGTACATAACAAAACGTTTCGTCTACACTATGGTAGACATCTTCGGTTTTATATACAAATAAAAATAAAAATGAATGTATAAAAAAAAAACTATAAAATTTAAAGGGAGTATAAAAAATTCAAAGATAAAATTTTTAAGTAGTTTTAGTTTTAAGTTGCTGCACATTACTTGCTTTGGAAAGTCTTAAAATGATTTTACTATAAAAGGTTATGTCTTTAGTGTTGTTTTAGTAAAATAAAACCGCTTCTTAGAAGAGTCTTTGTGTTGATTTAAAAACACGCTTTTACAGAATAAGTGGGGGTTCGTTAGAGAACAACTCCTTTTGTTTTTCTCTGAGGCTTTTGTGTTCTTTTCTTTGGTAAATTCCTTTATTCTTTTTTTTATTCTTGAACTCAGCTTCAAAGTATTTACAAGTTTTACGGAACATACAAAAATTGTATAACTGGACAAATGATTAAGAAACTTTATATTTTTATTTCGGCATCGACTTTTCTTGTTGAAACTATGCGCACATGAAAACCTTCAAAGCTTTGATTGTACAAATTTTCATGATTCCGAAGCAAATGATTAATATAAAAGAAAGGTAGTCCGTAAAATAAAGCTAAAATGTGTGTTATAACTTAAGTGGCTTTTGCTTCGGGAAGCTTAAAGCTAGTGGAAATAAGAGTAAAGTTTTATTGCGCGAAACACATCGCGCTCCTGATAAACTTTCCCTAATTTGTTCAAGGGGCGATTAATCTGGTTGAACAAATTATTCTTTTAAAATACTTGCTCGTTTGTAAGTTATTATGTGTAAACGTAGTCAAGGTATATTTTCACATGTTCTGAATTCATATTTTCTTTGTTTTAGGTTTGTGCAAACGAAATAAGTTTATTGTAATCCTAATGTTTAGGCTTGAGCAGCTGGAGTCATCATTCAAGGCTTCTCGTATCACACTACGGGCTGGCGAAAAGCCGACTGTCTTTCATTTCGAAAACAGCGTCTGCGTTGGCGTCCAGCTTGTGTATCTTTAATACGTGTATGTGAGCTCAATCCATTGCATCTGAGTTATTCATTTGCATGTCAATTAATTATTGTCTGTTTATATGAATCGTATTTTTATATTTATTGATGTAGTGGACTCTCTGGTTATGGCTGTCTGCTGATGTCTTCAAGCATGTTAATTTATTATGTATTTAAATGATCTGTGTAATTGGAAATCAGCTGTACAATGGCATTACATAAATAATGTATAATTATCACTCATTATTACACAACTGAGACTGAAGAGAGAGAGCAGAGGTCGAATATATATAATTTTTATATAGCATTAAAATGTGGGGTTTCAATGATGCAACAACTGAGTTCATCATTCGATTAATAGTAAAATTTGATATACACATACGAGCTGAAAATCAACAAAATCCGATCAACCAGACCAAGATGGCGGTGGAAATCCGTTATTCTACCGCCATCTAGTTCAGGATAATTGGATTGTGTTCATATTTCATTTGTTTGGAAAACGTTTTTTTTATACAAAGTCTCATTTAAAACGAATAAAAAATTTGCGTTTTTATAGCACAACCCCATTTTTAAGAGAAAACACCCCACCCAAGGGGCAAACTCCGGTGTAAACTATCCTTCTTTTTTGGGAAATTCGCTGGAATTTGTACCGAATACTACAATCAAAATAAATAACACTAAGGATTGAGATATGTTACTTCTTTAAAAATTAATATGATTTAAAATAACACGTAAGGTTGAGTTCAAAAGCTGGATTTGAAAAAGACCGCGTTACATCGGCTCATCTGAATGCCCTTTCCGGTTGGACGAATTTAATCCTTTTTATCTTCTAATGGGTTTCTCGCATCAAATAAATGATCCTATTACTCTTCACATCTCTTGGATTTTATTCAGTAGGTTTAAACCTTCTTCTAAAACATTGGTTTCATTAAGTAACTAGTTTAGGGTTAATCAAAGGTGAATTCTACAAGTTTATTTTTTCTTAAATTTCTTAGAAAAACGAGCCTTTTGAACCGTCAGCATGATACGATCATTAAACGAACATTGATCCTAATTACCTGAACACATTGAAACATTTTTTTCGGTATTAAATACTTCTGAATTTGAAGACATTTATAGGAGGGTCTTATAGTGGTTTATACAAACAAGTTCATATAAATTTAATGATTTCTTTGATCGTGCCGAAATTTTTCAAGGTAAATTCAGGGCATATTGTTGCCGTCACAAACTTTTACTGGACGACATTAAAACACAATTTTGAGGCAATAGTTTTTTACTAAAAAATACATTTTAGTTTAAGTATACTAAGACATTTGAGTGAGTCTTAGGACTCTATATTAAAATTTTCAAAACATACTTGAAATCGTCTTTGGTTAGGGGTGGTAGGAGTATTGACCAAAATAGTCTCAACAAAGTACTATACTCCTTTACTTACTCTTACCCCCAGGGCCATTTATATCCGAGTTGGTATTTAGCCGCGCCAACGTATCCCCTCCACCTGGACCGGTCTTCAGCGTCTTCCTCAGTAGCTCCAAGCCTCCTCATGTCTTTCAAAACTTCATTCCACCATCTCTGTCTTGGTCTTCCCCTGGGTCTTCTACCTTCAGGCCTCCCTAACTATACTCCTTTAATAATTAATATTGAAAATTAGTCGCTCACACTATAATAAGTTCATATAACTTACAACAACACTATAACTTTTGAACGGACAACTTGAAATATTTAGTAGTCGGTGATAAATCGAGTGTTGGACATGTTCGAGTATCGGTAAAAGCTTCGCACTTGTATGAGCTGTGAATGTTTGTGTACCTCCAATGTTAGTTTTGCTCCACGTTATGCAAATAACTTGTTTTATGGAGCGGAAACTGCTTCGTTAAGTTTACTCTACTTTCATGTTTATTCTGAAACATGCAATGTTTGAACTTACTTTGATCTACGTTGTTAATTTTAATGTGATTGAACGAATACTTCTTTGGCGTAGAACCTGAATAATAAAATATATCTCAGAAAATTATATAAATGTTCACAAATAATTGGAAAATAAGATTGGGCACAGAATTTCTTGCAGTTGCAGTTCGGTGTATATTGCCAAGACTAAAGCATTAATTTCAACAAAAGTTCAGGAACACATCAGACACACAAACCACGAAGATGTTGGAAGGCCCACCATAGTAGAACATAGTTTGTAGTTAAAACATGAAATATTGAGTATAATTCAACAAAACTAAAATATTGGCACAAATTTCACATTATTACTCGAGTGTCAACGAAAAACCATTGGAATGATTAAAAATAACAATAACTTCAACGAAGAAGACAGCATTATCCAGCTGACTGGGGTGTATATATTCAAAACAGTTACAAAGATAATTGCTCAAACTTTTTTGGTAATTTGTTTTCATTTATTTGATGAAGCTTTTCCTTTAAAGTTTTATAATGGTAAATTAGATACAAAGAAAAAATCATGGGTTACTCAAGGTATAAAGGTGTCAAGTGCAAGAAAAAGAGAATTAAGTAGATTAGTTAAGTTGTCTGATGATGAGTACTTTGTTAATTATGTAAGAGAATACAAAATAGTATTTAAGAAAATATGTAATGCGTCAAAACTAATTACAAATAATCATTTCATTAACAATTCAGATGACAAAAGTAAAGCTGTTTGGTGTGTTGTTAGGTCTGAATTAGGATGTAAAAAAGTACAAAGAAGCTTTCCAGATATTTTGGTGGATAATAGAGAATTGAGTAGTGCTGAAGATATTGCAAATTATTTCAATAATAAGTTCACAGACGTTTCTAAAGAAATTGGTCTTTCTCCTTCTGAGAATGAATCTTTAGAATTCACACAAAATGTAAAAGTAAATGGCCTACAGCAATTTCCAAACTTTAGCTTTCAACTAATCAGTAAGGAGGTGTCTTAAAAGTAATTAAATCTATAAAAAATAAACGATCTGCTGGTTGGGATGAGGTGCCTGTTGATGTAATGAAGTCTATGTCAAACTTTATAGCCAAGCCACTGTCAATAATTATAAACCAGTCTTTTCAAAGCGATACATTCCCCGAAAACCTTAAGTGTGCAGAGCTCAAACCTCTTTACAAAAAGGGAAAGAGAAATAACCCTAAAAACTATCGCCCTGTATCGGTTCTACCAGCATTTTTGAAGGTATTTGAAAAAGTAGCATTAAATCAAATCTCAAATTATTTTGAAGTAAATAACATTTTAGTCCCTGAACAGTTTGGGTTTAGAAAAAGAAATAATACAACTACGGCACTATCCACGTTTGTTGATGAGGTGTCACAGGCCTTGGACCAGTCTCAGAGCACAATGAGCGTGTTCTGCGATTTGTCCAAGGCATTTGACTGTGTGAATCATGATATACTTCTTAGGAAACTGAGTACATACAACCTGTCCTTGAGTTCAGTGTGTTGGATTAAATCGTATCTTTCAAACCGCTACCAAAGAACAGTAAATTGCAAAGAACATAAACAGTCTAAATCAAGGTGGAGGGAAGTCATCATGGGAGTTCCTCAAGGTTCTATTTTGGTGTACCCTTCCTTTTCTTATTTATAGTAATGATTTACCGGTAAACGTTCATAACAACCTTATTCTTTATGCCGACGATACAACTTCAGTTGTTAAATCCAAAACATACGAAGATTTAAAAACTGAAGTTTGTGGTGCTTTGGCCCAGTTGAGGCAATGGTTTAAGGTTAACGGGCTTAAACTTAATGAGGATAAAACGCAGTTAATACAATTTTGCACACCTCAATCGAGACAATTAAATGTTAATGAGTTAGAGTTTGAAGATATAAAATTGCCAGTACTAAAACATGCTAAATTCTTGGAACTAGAACTTGATATGAATTTAAACTGGTATAAATGTATTGAAACTATTTCAAATGTTGGTTTTAAGAGATATAGTAAATTTAAAAACTCGCATAATGATATACTACGCATATTTTCATTCCATTCTTCAATATGGTATTGAATTATGGGGATTTTCATCCGACATGGACAAAGTCTTAATAATCCAAAAAAAGATGTTGAGAATAATGACCTTTGCACCGTGGAATTGTTCTTGCAAACAAATTTATACAGAGCTTAAGATTATGACTGTGCCATGTTTAGTAGTTTTTAAAACATTATTATTCGTACAAACTAATTATGAGAGATTATACAGCGGAAACTTCATGCACGAATATAATATAAGGTTCAAAAATAGTTTTCAATAGCCTAGACACCGACTTAAGTTAGTAGAGAGAACACCATCGTATATGGGGAAAAGGTTTTTCAATCAGTTACCTTACAACATAAAGTCTTTAATAAACACAAACAAATTCAGAAGCAGCCTTACTAATCTCTTGTTAGAAAAGAATTATTATAAAATAAGTGAATTTTTGAACGACTCATTGTAATTATTTTTAGACTATATTTCACGTATAAACTGTAAATTTAAAACTGTATAACAAATTTGTATAATTGTGTAAAATAAAATTGTATTGTAGTTATTTTGACAACGTCACCTGTCTTAGTGAACTTAGCTTCACCATGTAAAAGATGTATTTTGTGGCAATAAAGTACTACTGTATTCTATTCTATTCCAGTCCTGTAGAAGTCTTTTCGATAGTGTTACAGCCAATGAGAACATCGACATAGGACCCTGCTCCAATGGACGGTTGGTTGGCAGCTCTATCACCAATAGGAAAGAAGACAGCAAATAGCTCAATTTCAGCCAATCTGTGACCGAAGAGAGTACTCCACAGAGATAAAAAAATATTTCAAAATAATTACTATGATGAGTTGACGTGGTGTGAGCCGGAAGAACTATATTATAGTTTAGGGTATGTTTATTTATCCTAGGATAACTACGTGTATGAAATCAAATTTATCCCCTTTTCAGCACAGACGTGGTTTTCAAAACTTGAAAAGTAGTTTAAAATTAGAAGATACTTACAACCCACTCAAGACAAAAGCTGAAAGTGTTTGAATTTAAAACATGAAGATGGCGCACCTGCATAGACTGAAATGAACTTATGCATATTTGAATATCTTGTCTAAGTACTTAACCTAGTTACGTAGTAACCTGGAAAGGACATGGGACTTATAAAAATCTGATAAAACTGAAACAAAAGTTCATTCCCTTAGGTACCGGATCTTTATTGTTCGTGGTTATTGATAAACCGTAACTTTAACAACGTTTAAATGATATTAATGCGTTTTAAACAGTTATACTCCAATGATGAATATTCATTTTAAACTGCTCTTGTTACATTTTTTCTTTGCAGCTAGTAAATTAAACTTACACGTGGTTCTCCAAGATTCAATTTCGTATTATTCCGACGTCAACCGCGAAATTGTAACACATAATCTGCTCTCTTTCCACGTGAAGCTTATGAAACTGTTTGTGCGGGGCTAAATATAAATCGACTTCTTTCATACTTTACAGTATTTAACCACTTGTACACTAATTTGAAAGGCGTTTGTTAACAGCTATAGATTACGGAATGAAAGAAGACTTAATGTACGTTTTGGCCTAACTACATAATTTACACACACAGGAAAAAATCAAATTTAATATTTATGTGGTAGTTTTATACCATATTAAGAGTGAAACCTTTAAAAGATGGTTATATACCAGTCATTTATTTTACAATTTTATTTCTTATAACAATTTTTTTACTCTATATTGTATAGTAAAACTGTATCCAACGTATTTCAACCCAGGTTTTATGGGACATACAACAATGTTTAATGTGTGCAAAATTTAAGAAACCACACTAAAGAATAATGAAGCTGCAAATTGGCAAATTTACTCAACCAATTTTCTAACTGGACCGCTTTTTTGAGGGTTTTGGACTCTTTAAACGTATGTTCTGAGTTCAGCTCTGGTTGGAAAAGGCAGTTTCAAAGGGTAAAGAATGGCATACACTTTAATCTTCTGCAGATAAACAAAAAAACTTTGTATATATTAAGTGTTTGTGAGTAGATGCTAGTATTTTATCCGTGAGGGAGTCGGCATGATGAGTCAGAAAAAGAAATTTTGTGAGGTATTCAACTTTTTTCTTTTGTTTTCCAACTGTAATAGTATTTCACTAGTAAACAAATTTCCTCTATTAACAAAAGTTGAAATTTAAGTTTCTACGTCAATATTAGTCTAGAAACATATGAAAGCTACACGTTTCAAACTATAACAACTTTTACCGACTCGTTTGCTTTAATATTACTCCACAATATTGCACGCAGCGCTGTGAAAACCCATACTTCATTGGTTTGTATTGTAAATTATTGTTAATAATGCTATGTAATGTGACCTAATGTGAAATAATAAAAGAGTAATGCACTGTTCTGAAATTGTACCAACGACGAACCTCAAACGAAAAGTTAACAACACTTGATAATTTAAATTTTAAACAATCTTTCGCGTAAATTTCTTGTCAAATAACTTCAAAGGGTGTATCTTTTAGTACCTGGTCTGTTAAGAACAAACTCCCCCCCCCCCAAAAGCTTTTAAATTGAGACCCCCCTTTGTGGCACCTTAAAAGAAAGGGAATTTCAATACAAATTCAACAAATTCAAGGACGCAAAGAAACCTTTTTTATTTTACCTAGTTTTTTCGTAATACTCGCTTAAATATAACAAGAAATGCAATTATTTGAAATGCTACATGTCATTAAAAAAATGTTTAGGACAAATCTTTTTTCAAATTATTTTATGGGATTATGTTATAGGGCTGTAATGTTTCCCTCAACAGATTTTCAAAAAACATTTCTTATTTAAAAAGAATTGTATGTTAAATGTTGCATTTTAAAGCTGATTTATTGCAGCCTATAAGCGGGTACAACGAAAAAAACGAGTTGAGATAAAAAGATTTTATTTGCGTCATTTAGTTTGTATTCAAATTTCCTTTCTTTTGAGGTGCCACAAAAAGGGGGTTTCAATTTAAAAATTTTGGGGGGCCCTCCCTTCCACTTTTTGGGTGGGGTGGGTGACCCAAAGTACTTCAAAACAATCTTCAGAATTCTATAAAACCATTCCCTGAAGGATTTTAAACAAAATCTCCTGTTTTAAAAGTTATGGTGGGATGGACATTTAAACCTCACCCTGTATAACTAAGTTCTAACACACTGAGAGTATTAAATCCCAGACGCATTCTGTGGCTAAAGTAGGTTGCGCTTGGAAAAGCCGTTCTAAAACTTAATCTTGTTAATAGCCACTAAAAGAAGACATTTTCCGCATCCAAAGCATAAACTAAGGCTTCAAGTTTATATCTCTTTGTATCAAGTTTCTCGCATCAAACAACAAAACACCACTAAGACTTAACAGTTTCTCTTCGATGGAATATTAATTGTAGTAACTGCAGGATAAATGTAGGTCTATCGTTCACTAGTTTCTCATTACCTAAAGTATAGGTGTATAAATATTACTATTTCAGTACCTAAACAAGAACATTAAAATTAATAAATAAAAGTTCCATTCAATTATTTATTAGCATTATTAATTTACGCGCGAAAGATGTGACCCTGTCTGTTCCCACTGTAAAATTACGCGCCGATATCACTTAGCTAAGAACGCAGGTAGAAAAATGTAAAGTTTGTCTTGTTTAACGAGGCGACGTTAAGACTACAAAGTCCTTTCTACCACTCAACCTCGACCTTTAACTAGCGTTACCGTAAAGTCACATTACAAAATATGTAAGTGGTGACTGCGGAGATCGAAACCACGCCACCGGAGTGATCAGCTCTGGAGTCGCACATGATCCCAACCTGCCACCGGTCCGCTAAAGCTCCACTCATATCCACAAGTAGCCTCTCTCATTAAAGCCCGTGCCGAAAAAGATTTGAAGTACAAAATAGCTTTTCAGCTAAGCTATTACGTTTGTTTGGACGACGACCAAGTATTACTATATTTAAATGACATGTTTATTAGGTGAGGTGTCAATCAATAAACTCTGACTTTTTGGGCCTCACTCACCTTAAGGTTAGCGGAAGACTACGATGTCTTGAAGATTGTAGATCTTCACGTCAAAAACTTACACACAACACACGCACACATATATACAAGTGGTTCGTCGTTCTCAACGCGTAAAAGACCGGACGAAAGGCCTTGAGAACGCGGTACGTTTGTAGGTGCCGCGAAACGTCGGGAAGTGCGGAAGACTATTGTATATATGTGTGCGTGTGTCTGTGTGTTTGATCTACAATCTTCAAGAGTCTTCCGACCGAGTCAGAGTTTATTGACCAAGTATTAGTGTTCCATTATCTATCCTCCTCTGTATTTCATCCACCTGCCTAAAAAAATTATAAAGTTTAAATTTGAGTATTTTGTGTTTGTTGAATAACTGAATAAAATATGTAAACCCCTACTCCCTGCAACGGCAAACGTGAATTTCTTTCTGGGTAGAAGATAGCGTTCGAATGGCTTGTTGATTACGTTCAAACTCTAAAGGATTGTTTTCGTTTATGAACCAAAACTGTTAATTTCGAGTTTGAAACGAATCGAATGGGCGTATTAAAAAAGAATTTTTGTAGTTGTTAATGGCTGACTTATTTTTGTGTTCGTCAGGTTAGTGTAAGAATTTTTTAAAACATACTGATAGACAATGTAAAAGTGTTATTTTCATAGTTTTGCATATTACCTGAATTTAAAATTAGTTTTTTGTCATTCTGGACTGAAAACAGCGGTTTTAGACACTTTTTATATTATACGTTATTAATATGTATGATACTGCCCATTTCAAGTAAATGTGGTCAAAAGCATTCAAGATTCTTGATTCTTGAACCTAGTGACACCTGTGTACGATCATAACGTCGTTTTTGACGGATGTTGTTATAAACTTTAATATCGATTATTTATATTTAATCTGAAGTTGATACAAATGATTCAATGCAATGAGTCATAAGTATCAACATTAAATCTGATGCTAGTACAATAAATACAATTCATCTTTAAAACTAATATTTTCATTCCAGTTGAACAATACGTTGAATTGTAATAGAAAACAGCAAATAAAAGAATCTCCAGGATGAAATAGGGTAGTTGATTCCTTAACTAGCTGTTTCCTCAATTAGGGTTAGTTGGGAAACCGCCAAGTCGAGGCAAATGATCTTTTGCTTTCTGCAGTGCACTAGAAGTAATACTGTTACTGGAGCAACCAGGGATTCATGTTGATTTTATGAGTTAAAGTAAGGGATCTAGTAAATTCTTCTAAGGATTATATTTTAGTGTTTTACACACGACATTTTATAAACCTTTTTACTTTGCCTTGATGCACTCTTACATCTAATATGCTACTCGTATATATCTTTAGAGGGACTATTCCAAAACAAACCTATGAGAATATGTACAATAAACATGAATACAATAAAACATGAGAATATGTGCTGTTTTCCTAAAATTTTATTCAAAATTCAAACTATGAACATCAGAAGTGTAAGCTAGACTTCGTTTCAAACACTACGCATTACGACTCTGAAATACATGTTCAATGCATTATGGCAAGATAGTCAACTATCTTTCAAAATGGCATGTAATTTAATGCCATGAAATTCACTTGAGTGAAACAATATCGGCAAACTCATTTCGAACTAACTAACATACGAGGGACGTTCAATAAGTAAAGAGACAAAAGCGTATAGAGGTAACATGCTTTATTATATACAGCTGAGACTTTTCCTACTTTTCAACATAAGCCTCAGCTACTTTTACACACCCATAAATAATAATTTAGCTTATCATGGATAAATTGTGTTCAGTACCAACACTTACATTAAAGATTTGAACTATTTTACTCACAGTAATTCTTCAATCTTCTTGGATTCTGTTTTTCAACAATGCTTGTGACTACCAGCCTGCCAAAACGCTTCAAATCACATTTGTTTGCCGAATTTAGTTTTACTCTATTCACTTATAAAGATATGCATGGTTCATACTACGGTTCCCGTATTGTTTTATTAACTTTGAGTGGATTTCTGATGGTTTTGCTCCTTCAGAAAACCAATCCTAATGTCGGCTTGCTGTTCTCTTTAGATGCAATCTTCTAGAGGACTTGCCATTTTAAACACAATGGAAATGGGAATAAAACATTCCATATTAACAACGCAACCGGTTTAATACGTTCACAGGGATGCCTACTAACATTATTGATAGCTATTAAATCGATTAGTCGACTAAATATGAGGCTAGGATTGTTTGTCTATATTTCAAAACACGTGCTCAGTATTGTTCCCTACTTGTCGAGTGAACTTGCAAACTACTACATTATTAACATGAGCTAATGCAAAGCTAAGTCAGCTTGGCAAGCCTATTCCAACACGCATACATTTTTAAATACAGTTTACAGTAGTTTTTACAATGTCACACTACTATGGTGTTCTAAGTTAGTAAGAGTATATCACCAACACTCTAAATATGAAAACCACTCAACAAGAGTGAAAATTGAGCCACTCTTTAAAGAGAGTGGCTCGGTTTCAACACCGAAAAGAGAAATTTCACTCTTTCTGAGTGGCCTTCATTTTTAGAGTGTACAGAACACAACCAAGGACGCTTTCACACGAGATGCTTTGCAGAGTATAAAAGGTAGTGAAGCTGCTGGGCTCTAAAGTATAGTTTAGCAAATCGGAACAAGGAAATTTTGTATGCTTACGTCAAAAAAACGCTTTAATTAAACGCCGCCATATACAAAGTGGTTTAAACGCGTTGATAAACGCCATGGACCATACCAATAGTGTAGTTTAAATTTCCGAAACAAGGTAACTGTAATAAATATATTTGATCGTTGGTGAAACGGTAGCTAAAATAGCCTACAAATAAACATGTTAGGAAAATTACCAGTTACAATTTTTAACTCTATACATTTAACGTTTTGTTATTGAAGGAGTAATAAAATAATACATGGAAAACACATACATTCAATTCCCGTTATTGAGTAAACTTAACGCAAACCTTCTGACATCTAGGTCGTTGAAGTAAGTCGGTAAATACCAGCTAAATAAATAATAGTTGTACTTTTAACTCAGATAAGCTTCCATTATAAAATACTCCTTTTAATGTGTCCATTTTACTTTGCATTTGAAGCTTTCAAGTGAGAAAACAATAATTAGGATAACAGGGTTTATTAAAATCTGCCAACAACTATTTCTTTTTAAGCACGGTGTGTTTTTGCATTATGTATGATTATGATTTAAGCGTGTGAGTTCTTTCCTAAACGTACACAAGTGCACTGTAAGATTATATTAAGTAAACTAATTTTATGATCAACTATCATCAACTACTTTCTTAAAAGAATCATCTAAATTTAGATTATGTGTTGATTACTTAACCAATCGGTGCTAGAAATTGCAATCTTAGTTTCTTGGGATCCTTCCAACTCGTGAGGGATTTTCTTCGTCTGCCTTAATTCTTTGACCTTGATTTGGAAACAGGTTTGTTTCAATAAAGCCATTCAAAAAGTAACGCTTGGCTAGTTCTGTTTATCGCCAGTCTTAATAAACTTAAACTGGTTAACAATAAATGTATTTTGTTATGTAAAAGTTAGATTATGTTAAAGTGATTAAACAGTTCGAGAGGTGCCATACAAACAAGCTACAAAGTAATTTCCCTAAGAGGAAACATTTTAATTTTTTAAAGTAAAACTACTGTTTTGATAGCAAATTTGTATATTTTTATAAAAACCAACTTGTTATAGTTTGAAATTTAGAAATATATTATTAAAATTACCACCCTTAGCAGCCCGGTAGACCTAGGCTCTTTTTATTACATTTCAACTACTCTGGGCCTTCCACAACACTGCATCGATACTTTCAGCTGATCGATTATGACGAGGCCGATTTTTACGAAGAGGTCCTTTGACACCTAATACTGAGCCATTAGAATTTTATTTGTGTACAAAGTTTGATATTTCAGCATATGTGATGGGTGATTATAAATACCAAAGCCATTCCGTAAGGCATTTATTGTGTAAGCCAAATTCCCACCTCTTTTACAAAATGTTTACGATTTTAATTCGCTGTTAAGTTGAAAACAGCTCCACTACAACAAATTTCAAAGATAAACAAAACCGTTCTAAACACATCAGCTGTTAATCTCCATAAATAAACCAGGAGGAGCAACTTATAAATGTAACCTTTAACTGAATCACCCAATATTATTTAGGAAAGCCTTTAGAAAACAACGTTTGGTTATTGAACTTAACGAAGACTTATTTGACTGAGGATTCGGTTTCCTTCTGACTCTATTCTAGCTTCGTCATTAAATCCTTCCAGTCAGCGCACAACCTCATTGTGGCTTGTCTTTGATCTTTGTTTAGAATGGAGTTGTAGTTTTCTACCTTCCCGAGATAACAGGAAACTTACTAATAAGGCAAATATACAATGAGAAAGTTGTACAAGCGTTTGTAGTTTTCAGAACACTCAACTTATGGTGTGAATGGAATTTGACAAATAAGAGGATTGTTAACTTGACAGTGGTGTTGAAACGATGTCTGATTGTGGAAAATTCATGCAGTAAATTATTATCAGTTCTTAAGCTGCTATTGCAGGCAAGAATTGTGTACTGAGTCAAAATGTCCCTGAAGAAATAAAAAAACATCAAACAAATTTGCATTTCTTCTGTACCGTGCCTTTAAAATACTTGGAGTTATAATGTATGTGTTGAAGAGTACTTCTAATTGCATTATAAGATAGAACGGAAATTTTCTAAATAAAACTTTTCAAAGAACAAAAGCTTAAATTTTCAATAAACTCGACCCCATAGCCTCGATAGGAAAGGTATCGTAAAAAGAATGTCGTATAGACTTAACTTTTTGGCATATTCCGTTTTAAGCAAAGGGTTCACTTTCCTTAGTTAAATGCTTCGGATCACGTCTAAAAATAATGAATGTAACAAAAATACTAGTCTTTAAAGCTAGGCGAAAATAGAAATAAAATACATATTTGGCTAGCCATAAATTATGTATCACAGATCTACACTGTAACTGTTGAATGTTGATCGGTTCACATTCCCCACACTTTTACTCCAGACCACTGAACCTTACGGAAGTTTTTAACCACATTTAGTAATGAACGATGATATACTATACTGGCTATTAAATGTGTGTTTTTGATATTTCATTTTCGTCAACTTCAAAACAATGTCTTTCTGCTATAGTGATTCTTCTGAGCTATTGATTGTGGCATTCAACTCAATTAGTTTTTCAGTGCAAGAGAGGACTTTACAGTTCCAACCTCACTATACAACAAATATTGATTAAAATTAATTCAAATTCATTTCAATTAATTAAAACTTATCACGAATGATTTCATTTAGTTTCTTTACAATGGGTTCCCTTTAGTTTTTTCCATTTTATTTCATTATTCAACTAAATAACTTGACAATGTAGGTATAACATTGATGTACTCTAGCAAGCAGTGTAAACTTTAGTGTACAAAATCCATGGAGATATACCCTTTTGGAGATATTTGTCTGTGTGTCCACGTATGTTCAACTCTATGTACTTTGTATAGTATAAACTATCTATTTGGCAAGGCTTAGTTGAACTTAAATTTAAGAAGGATACACAGTGAGCTGTTTTATGATATGTTGAAGGAAGGGTTTAGCGCTTGCAGTATTATTGACTATAAACAGCACACGATGCTGTGTATTACTTTGGTCTCGAGTCTTCACAGATATTAAACTTGTATATCTACATGATTCCATGTATGAATCGTGCTGGTGCAAGTTCTTGTGCATTCATGTGAATCGGTTTACAAGAACAGCTCAATGTGTTTGGTATCACGTCAGTGGGAATGCTGAAATTTCTCATGAAAAAAATGTGTCGTGGTTATGGAGTCGTCTTAAGTCGTAGTTCGGTGTACAAAATATAGTAAAATATATGTCTCATCTTAAAAACTAAGTAGGTTATGTAAGTCGAATGACAGAAATCATTATTAGAGATGCCGACCACTCTTATGAGGGTATTTTAAGGCAAATATGTGGTGAAGGATGAGTGTGATGAGTGGTAGTAATGAGTTATGAGGTGTAGTTACAAACTAAGGCCGACTCTACCTTAAAATGGGTCATTAATAAAAAGCCCAATGATCAATGGAAATACAAGGACCAACGGCTTAATGTGACTTCCGAACTACGCAGGTGGATGGTCTGATATGTCTAAACGATGGTGGGAGTTGATGCGGATATCATCAAATGATCACTGAGACTATCTGAGCTGCTTTAGACCTATATCCTCAAAACCTGACCTCCATGAAGCTGGATTACAGGACCACGCCACGAGTCTCAGTCGTGATATCAGTTACGATACTATAAAACCCATTTTTCGACAGACACGACGAACAGGTAGTTACGAAGTGTCTGCTCGTTATTGATTCGATCAAAGGTTTCCATGTGGCAAAGACATTCAAAACAAAATTGTCCTATTCGCAAATGGTTTTTATACTGTGGATTAATAATTAATGGATAAGAAATGGAAGGACTTACAAAGGTTTATGGTAGTTTTACTTATATTATAAGTCTCTTTTGTAAACTGACCCTATTTTACAATAATTTTATTGTGATATTAAAGGAATTTGAGTTCAGTGCTCTGAGTGGAAAAACTCTAACGAGTGTGAAAGAGTGAATGAACAAATGAACTTTTTGAAAGATACCTCGATGTTGGAATGTATCGAATGGAAATCTGTTTAGGTAGAAAACTTTAAATTGACGATTGCATAACATATTTTATAAGTTTACTTACTTTTAAGTTTTTTGATAAATTCATATTTAAAAGTAAAAATTATACTTGTTAAGACACTTGTATTACCTCACTTAAACTATTGTGATGTCGTCATCAATGATATGACTGTAGAGCTCTCAGATAAACTGCAACGTGCTCAAAATTATTGTGTTGTATTTATATTTAAAAAAATAAATGATGAACATGTAACACCATACTTTAACAATCTATCAGTATTTAAGTTAAAAGAGTGGAGAATGTATCATATAATTTGTCTTTTACATAAAATTCTTACTTTGAAAGTTCCAGCCTACTTATCTAAAAGATTTCAATTTGTTAACACTAATAATCAAATACACCGTAATATTTGGCATGGAGCTTCACTATTATCGGTTCAACCACATAGGACAAATTTGTATAATAAATCATTTACTGTCACTGCTTGTGGATTATGGAACAACCTTAACATTGATATCAGAACAATAGATGATTGTGTTAGGTTTGGGAAGAAATCAACTTATGCTAGATCTTGAAGAGTGAACTCTTTAAGAATACTTCAAACATGTGTGTTATAAAATCTGTTTCTTGTTTTTGTTTAATTTTTGGATTTTAAAAACTTTGCCATTCTTTTTGAGATTTTGTTTTTAATTTGATTTAGAAGGTCTTCATATGATACGTCGTTTGTTTGTTTGTTATTTATGTTATTATGTCTGTAGTTGTAGTTGTTTTGTTTATTTTGTTCAGGTTAAGTGGTAGAAAGGGCGTTTAGGCACTAACTTCGCCTTTTTGTTAAACCAAACAAAGACGTTTTATTATCATTATTAAAACACAGTCGTTTACTGGTTTACAAAATTGTTAGAAGTAAAAAATTAGCCACATAATTAATTGTCTTATATCAACTTACAGAGTTCAGTTTAAAAGCCGTTACGGAATATAACTAAACTAAAACCCAGCTGCGTTAGAACACGCTGGTGAAACAGAAAGTTGTTTGTTTCAAAGTAAATATTTGTACGCTCCACCAACAACAAAACTTTGTTCATGACACATGAACAACAACATACTTTCCGTTGTTTCAGCTCAGCTCTCTGACGGTTTGTAAATTATCAGCTGGTGTGTCCGTGTTTTGCTATAAGTTAGGTTTCAAAATCATTAAAATTAAGGGAGATATTACGTTATAATAAGTTGAATTGAACTAGTGTTTAAATGAAGCTTTCCATTTCGGGAATGATCCCATTGGCAATTTTTAATTGATTGTATACATAAAATATAAATGTATTTCGAATAAAAGGGGATAATATGTCAACCCCTCCCCTTACCATTGAATTTACCTAGAAGAGATTAGAGTTACAGCCCTAAAGAACGTGATTGATTTACATTTCATTTACAAGTGTAATATCATAATATCAGTATTTTTAACAACAGTGTTTGTTAAACTACAACCTTTACCACTCAATTTGACGCACCTATAACAATTTAATTTAAGGGAAGGCGTATTATTGTTTAATAAAATAAATTATTTGAACTGTGAATTGCAACCCTCTTTATCGTCACCTTTTTCCACTCGTACTGCGCAGCCTTAAAACCGATTACTTAATAGCAACTACTTTGGACGAAAATACGTACATGGGTTAAAAAAAAAAGATAATGTTAAAATAGGTAGATTGGGGATAGATTTCACATGGCTGAGGCAGGGTAAAATCGCTAGTTATGGCAGTTCAAGCACAGATTGCGCTGTGAGCGCTGCACTCTGGTCGTCTTTCTCTCTCCTCGGCTCAAAATAATATGCTCGAGTCTTAAATTTCGATGACTTAAATGCGACAATAACGGGCAATTTTTGAGAACAAGCAATTTGCTCGTGCGTCAGTGGCTCTGCTAAAGACTGTTAAAGGAATTCCCTCTCAGCGCTGTCTTTGCTTGGGCTGCCGAACTATGTTGATTTTCCTGCCTCAGCCATGTGACAATCTACTTACCATAACATAATCTTTGGGTTTAGTTTAAAAAGTGTTCCCAAAGCTTCAATTGCGTGGTCGCAACACAACGTGGAGATTGGTCGGCTGGTTTGTAAATATTGACACGTTTCCCAACTCCTCTTCATCAAACATTCGGAAACAATACTCCATTCTCTGCGTCGGTTTCTAAAATCAACGAGTTCTTTTTGCGAGTACATAAAATGTCATTTTCTTCGTAAGTAAAATTGAAATGACCATTGGATCTAGGAAAATAATTTTATTTCCAAAAGTGTATTGTATTATATTTTGTGTGTAGGCCTACTGAGTGAGCTACATACTAGTCTTTCGAAATTGAGTTCCGGTTTCAGGATCTATTTTAAACTAGAATTACCTACTTTGTATAGCCTGAATCAACAGGAGTCTTTCTCGGGACTTTCAAGCTATAAACAAAGTCAATCTACAAGTTTTTGCTCAAATTAAGAGACACCCTGTATTGAAATTTGACCTTTCAATAGCTTTAGTTTGTCAATTCATATGAGACAACTAGCTGAGAAAACATTCATACGCAAAAACTATGTATGTGGGGTCACATATACCCTTCACACAAGGACACATTTATCATTCAAATGTTGCAGTGTTTCAAATTGTTCGGCAAGAGTATTTTTTACTTATTTTTCGTTAAAAATATTTAAGAGTTAGACCATACAAACACTCATAAACACACTAACGCATAAATAGTTTGAGCTTGATAAGATTTAACCACTGAAAAGCATGATACTGTATGAAGCAGTTAAGCGTAATAATATGCTATGTAGACGCAATGCAGGAATCTAGAGCAATGTACGACTGTCTGTAGATAAGAGTATTCTCTCCCCTCTTTCTCATCTTCTCTCTCTCTCTCTCTCTCCCTTCCTCTTATTTATCTCATATGTCTCTGGTTCTCGCGGTTTGTTATGTACAAGTTATCGATGATTTAGTTCAAATTTATTATTATTCACACGGCTCTGAAAATTAGATTAAGTAAATGACAGAAAAGACCGAATTAAAAAAAATACTATTGATCAATTATATAACATGGATCAGTATTACAAAAAGTAATACTTAACTTACTTACTTACTAATTTTATATCCCTAAAGTAAGTACTTACCATAAAGTAAGTAGTTACTTACTTACTGTTTTTAAAGTAACTAAGTATTCAAGTATTACAAAAAATAGCCTAATAGCGTTAGGATTCTTTGTGTGAACTTTGTCGTGTACGATGGTACTACTTCTGAGGTGTGAATAGGATTACGGACGTTTTCATTGCTTTTAAATGAACAATAGGGATACGACGTTTCGGGATCTGAAATATGACCCCTTCTTTAGTTAAACAGTAAGTAAAAACATAACACACAACATTAGGAATGAGCTAGCCTTAAATTAATTAGCGCAAGCTGACCAGTCAACCACCACCAAACAACATACGGTTTTTACATTGAACTCATATAATTTTTTAAAAGGCTAGCATAGAAAACAATACAACATGTAAAAAAACAAAAATAGATGAGTTAAGCACGTCTACGGCCAGCTGCATACTGACTTGCCGCCAGGCACCCGCATTGGCAATGAATAACACTGACTAACTGTAACAAAAAACACAGACATGCCCATGCTCAGCCAATGGAATGAAAATTCTTTAAACTTTTGATGAATGAATCCAGATTTTCTAGCAGAGCAGTTCAAGTGACTAACAATAATTAAAACATCACTACACGGTCACTCTTGACAACTGATTAGTTGATGAACGTTAGGTTTATGCATTATGGGCAACTCATACAAGTGTGGGACTTTACAGTAGGGTATCTTATAATAGTTGAGTTTTATATAGCGCATTGGAAGACGTTACAGATCCTTTTATAGTTTTGTTCCATCGAAATCCATCGAATACGTCCGTAATAACATTTTAACAGTGTTGAGGATATTACGCAGAACTAAGGCAGTTTTTTGTAGAACTAAAATATTGCATCCAAGGATATCGATCGTATCCAGATTGGGTTTGAGAGGTAGTCAAATTTTTCGAAAAGAAAAAGGACCACTTTAAGAGGCGTAGTAGACCAGAATAGTTTGACCAAATGGGACAAGCTCTAAAATACCATGTCAGTAAGTAGGTATACTTTATTTAAGGACAAAACCATGAACTAGTAGAAGACATCAACAGTTGTTAATTTATTTTCAACATATATATGTAACTTAGGAGTGACGTTAAACTAGTTTCTAATATCAGTAGACGTTGTAGCTCATTATCAATTTCATCCAAATATTTCTATTTAGCTTTTAATCGCCTTCACTTAGCCGTATTTAAAACAAGGGAAATCCTTAAAACTAATCTTCCTTATAACATTTTCATCATTTATGTGTGTATCACCTTAGAACAATAATAAATGTAAAATATTTGACCGTGATGCTAAATCTTGTTTTTTTTAAAGAATTATTCAAATCATTTTAATACCAGCACACTTGCTAGTAAAACTAATTAACGCTATTCGACTAATTATTTGGATATCTCAAATTACTAATTTTCATTTCCTTCACTCGAAACTTAACGTCAAGTATCTCGTACTACTAATAATTAAAGTGGTAGTTTATATTCACGTAAATGTTTAACGAGGCAAAGTAAGGACTACAAAGACCACTCAACCTCGACCTTTACCTAGCGTCACCGTATAATCTTATTACGAGATTGTAAGTGGACTGCGGGAATCGAGCCCGCGCCACCAGAGTGATGAGCTCCGGAGTCCGATACCGATCCGCCACGGATCCATATACAGGGTGATTCTAAAATAGGGCGCCAAATTTCAGGAGTGGGTTTCTTATGCAAAACAATGAAAAAGGTTCCTTCAAACATGGGTCCTAAAACTCTTCGTTGCACTGATAGCCACCATTTTGTATTTTTTACTAAAATTTACATCTCTAGAACTATTTGACCGATTGCATTCAAACTTAGTATGACGTTTATGCGTCACAAGGGCAGTTTAGGAAAAATAAGTATTTCATAAAACGTTACAGAAACAAAATGGCGGATGTTTAAATTTTTCACATTAAAATACCATGAAAATGGCGAACAATACAAAAAACTATAAGAATGAAAAAAGTTGTATTTTTTTATTTTACATAAAGATACAAACTCATTTTTTCCGACCTTTACATTAATACTTTCACTTTTTGCGTCCTTTTACAACTGGTACATTACCAGTCGATCTTTGATGTTCACCTCTTAGGTGTACAAGTCGCACCTGTCAAACAGGTAAAAATATTTACAGTCAGCTGATCAAAAAATGAGAACTATTACCACATTAGGTTTAAAAACAGCTGTTTTCAATTTTAATTGTTAACCAGCTGATAGCTAAAAGTAAAGTTAATATTTATTAACCCATAAATTGTTTTACGCTTTCTTGATTGATTTCACGTTATTGTGACTTTTTGTTAAAATGGTTCAGTATACGTATCAAGAACAAGCGGGTATGATATTTATGTATGGGCGCGCCAATGGAGTTTGCCAAGAGGCAGCGCGACCGTATTTGCCGACTTTTCCTAACAGACAAAAACCAAACCATCATATTTTTGCTTCCTCTTTTCGAAAGCTTTGCGAGACTGAGAATCAGCAAGTTAAAACAGAAAATCAAGGAAGACCACGATATATGAGAACAATCGATCAGGAGAAAAATTTTCTAAATCGTATAATAAACCATTTTAACAAAAAGTCACAATAACGTAAAATCAATCAAGAAAGGTAAAACAATTTATGGGTTAATAAATATTAACTTGACTTTTAGGTATCAGCTGGTTAACAATTAAAATTGAAAGCAGCTGTTTTAAACCTAATGCGGTAATAGTTCTCACTTTTGGATCAGCTGACTGTAAATATTATTCACCTGTTTGACAGGTGCGACTTGTACACCTAAGAGGTGAACATCAAAGATCAACTGGTAATGCACCAGTTGTAAAAGGACGCAAAAAGTGAAAGTATTAATGTAACATTCGAAAAATTAGTTTGTATCTTTATGTAAAATTAAAAAATACAACTTTTTTATTCTTATAATTCTTTTGTATTATGCGCCATTTTCATGGTATTTTAGTTTGAAAAATATAAACATCCGCCATTTTGTTTCTGTAAAGTTTTATGAAATAGTAATTTTTCTTAAATTAACCTTGTGACACATAAACACCATACCAAGTTTGAATGCAATCGGTAAAACCGTTCTAGAGATAAAGTTTTAAGTAAAAAATACAAAATGGCGGCTACCGGGGTAACGAAGAATTTTAGCACCCATGTTTATAGGAACTTTTTTTTGCATAAGGAACCCACTTCTGAAATTTGGTGCCCTATTTTAGAATCACCCTGTATAAGCAGTTTAAACGAAAACATCCATATACCATTCAACAATGAACATGGTTTATCAGTTACTAACCTGTCTAGTGTTTAGTATCCCAGGAAAGAGGTTAATGACAGCACAGATAGCGCAACAAAACTGACACATATCAAACTTGATAACATTCTGATAACGTTAATGGCGTCATTTACTTCCTCCTCTTTCCGCTTTAAATGTCTGCTATCAGATGAATTACTTCATTTGGTTTGATGGGTTTTATTTGCGTTGCACCTTTTAAAGAGTGAACTATAAGGGTTTAAAATGTATAGTAATTTATCGTACAGAATCGAAGTAGTATTTTACCGAATTTCCTTTGGACAAGAAATGAGCACCAATCCTAACCCCGGAACACGTTTTGACCATTTTCTTCATACTTTATATACATTTGTATAGTTGTATACAGGGTTTAACAAAAATGTGTAGCGTGCTATGAAAACCGGATTTTACGTACAAAAGTAAATCGAAATTAACGAGTAAAATCTTTTTGATTTCGGTTTAGTTTAGATGTAGTTTGCCATTTTATAAGTGTTTGAAAATAATTATTAATTTAGAAACCCTTTGAGATATGTTTGTGAAAATTGGTATAAACCTTAATTGTTTTCCTTATAACACTTTTCAAAATATTCTTTCTCTAACTTATTAAATCTCTAAATGGCGGCCACTAAACATTTCAAAGTCACATGGAATCAAATAGGAATTTGACTTTGAAATTTTTAATTTACCGCCATTTTGAAATTTGATAATTTAGATAAAAACCTTTTAGAAAATGTTATTAGGAAGACAATAATTGTCATACAATAATTAATTATTAAGGTTCATACCAATTTTCCCAAAAGTACCTATTTACCTTATTAAATAAGGTACTAAGGTACTTACCTAAGTACCTTATTTTTGAATCATTACTTACTTTCAAAATTTTATAAAAAGGTGAATTACGGCTAAACTAAGGAGAAATCAAAAATATGTTGCTCGTTATTTTCGATGTACTATTGTATTTAGAATCAGGTTCTGCACAGCGCGCTACACATCTTTGTGATATCATGCATATACGAGTATGTATCATCTCTACAGGTCGCACATTTCGACCGATGTTCCCCACATTAGATTCAAATGTTCCTTTTGTAAATATCTCGGTCAAATTCGTTAACCAGCATAATCAGACAACCGGAACCCCCTTTTCTTTTCCTGGGAGGGACTTTTCACCGAAAAAGGGGGTTTAATGATCTAAAACCCTAAATTTCACCCAATTTTGAAGAAACCAAGAATAAATATGTATTTTTTGTAGTACATAAATGTACAAATAATTATACAAATCCATTAAGTTGTTTCTAAATAACGGCAAAAAGGAATTCCGTGATAACATCGGAATGAGTAGTCCTTTTTCAGTGATATTTTCAATCTATTATCGCTTCAATATATGTAATAAAACTTGGAGTAAAAAGAATACAGAATACTGAAGCGAGGCTGTGAGCGTAGTGAGTTGTTTTAACGCGATAAGTCATATTTGAACTACTTGTATAATTTAGGAGTTTTGTCGAATACAACAGTTAGAAACGGCTAAACTTTACCTTTGTCGAATTTCCAGCAGTCTCAAACTTCTGTTCGCAGTTAAAAGTTCCTAATGTTTTCAGACGATTAAACTCTTTGTGTAAGCCAGGAGTTTAACTCAATCGGAGCGGTAAATATTCTTGATTTCCAAGTTTTCTTTTGAAAATGTGCAAACGGATTTAGCTTGGATTAACTACAACTGTAAATTCGATATTTAATTATAGGTTCCTGGAACATTAGTAAACCTGACATTTCGTTCCTTAATTCATAAAGTGCGCGCTGGCAACATTTTCAATTTTAAAGCAGATTTTCCAAAAACATAGATAAGCTAACCAAACTGCTTTTGGTTGGGTCACACGAATTTTTTCACGATTTACTATCTAAACTACTATCTCCAACGAAAGAGAATGATTCACTGAGTGTTCTTAGACAACAACGAAGAATTGATCTCAATTAGAACCTGATATATTACAAGACAAAGCGAAGAAACATGGTAAAAAAAACCTTCTTTGAGTATAACTTGAGAAGGGTGAAAGTTAAGCGATTTTCGATGTTTGGTGACGAATTTATGCATAAATACCTTTCATTGAAAACAAAAATGAAGAAAATCGGCCTAATAGAACGGTCGCGCCATTATATTTTCATAATTTTGTTTAATATATAGATTTTCCTTTCAAAAGGGTTGCGCAGTAAGTAGTTCAAAATTCAAATTCAAAAAATTCTTTATTTGTAGAATGACAATATTTTCATTGCATTACAAACGTCACTAATTATAGAACTAGAAATTATACATCGTATAGAACATTAAGTTTGTACAAAGTATTTATCAAAATTAAAGTAATCTAACAACACTACTTTTTTTTACAGTTCAAGAAATTCATTAACAGAGTAACAAGCTTTATCTATTAAAAACTTATTTAGAGCACGTTTAAATTTACTTAAAGTATTGGACTCGCGAATGTTTTGCGGTAACTTATTATACAATTTTGGACCAATATTTTGTGGAAGCGTGCAGGTAAGTTCCAACCTATGTGGAAGTTGCCTATGCTGAAATCTGTGCCTGGTTGGGTAGTTGTGCACAGATGCTCCAGTAACACAGGTTGAAGATCTGAACTTATAAAATAACAACAATTCATAAATATAAATTGAGGGGAGAGTTAAAATATTAAAGGCTTTGAAATAATTTCTACAAGATGCTCTCCCATTTAATTTTGCCATTATTTGAAAGGCTCTGTTTTGTAAAATAAATAGCCTCAAAAAGTTTATTTGCGACGTAGACCCCCACAGTACAATGCCATATCTCAACCGTGACTCAATGAGCGAAGTGTAAATCAATTTCATAAGAAAGAAATTTTGATAATCCAAAAACCTGGTTAAAAGAAACAAATAAGAAGAAATTTTTGAGCTGAGAATATTAATGTGAGATGTCCATGAAAATGAGTCATCAAATACCAACCCTAAATATTTAATTTCTTTATCAAACGGTAGCTCTATATCATCCATGAAAATCAGGGGGTCCATTTCCAAGCAATTGCTCTTAGTGAAATTTATACATTTTGTTTTATTTGGATTTACATGTAAATTGTTATTATTTAGTTATTGAAAGAGATTTGACAATTGTAAATAACCATCTAATTCTAAATTGGGAAGTGATTTATTTTTAAAATTATTGATATGTCATCCGCGTACATTGTTATTTGTAAGTTACCAAGCGTTTGAGTAATATTATTTGTGTAGAGAATATACAAAATTGGCCCTAAAACTGAACCCTGAGGGATTCCAAATTTTATTGCCATATTTCCGGATTTCAACTTATTATTAACTTGAACACTTTGTGTTCTAAATAGCAAATACGACTTTATCCAATCTAAGGATACGCCCCGAATTCCAAGCTGGTACAAACGTTCAAATAATATGTTATGATCTAAGCAATCAAATGCTTTCTGCAAATCCAAAAATACCCCTATAGTTTTACATTTATCGTCTAATGCAATGATCGCTTTTGGTCATAGTTAATCGTAAGGCTAGCTGTAGACCACAAATCTCGTTTTTCTTTTATTTTCAAGTAGAAATTTTGAAGTGTTTGGAGAACTATTGTTAGTTATTTAAAACAAAACAACCCTCGTATTTTCAAGCTGGGACAACCAGGTCATAAACATTCATCACCGACTGAAGCAAAGCGTTGTTATTTGCAAAATCATTTTAAAACTCAACTATGCAGATAGACACAGCGTGGAAATCTCGGCCAATTTATGATGTAATGAAAAATGTTATAATATACTAGGATTTATTCTCTTTATCTTTCAGTACGATAAGTGAGTTACAATACAGTATTTGAAGGAATTTATAAAACTGGTTTCTTAGAGTTTTGCCACCCAAAAGTCCAAAAAAGGTTCATCTAGTACCGGCCAAAACCACTAAAACGGAATACACTGGCAAACATGCAGAAATTAAGAAGCGAATATGGAAGTTCTGCGGTCAAATACAAAGATTGCAACATTTTAGGCTAACAACAAAACTTTTAGAACCTCGAAGTTAGACAAAAGTAGAATAATTTGAATGGAGCGTGGCAGTTAATAAGATTTAAAACTGTAAGTATCACCGAAACGAACATTTATGATAGAAACACACTAAGACAAAACGTGTTTGATCGAAAGTTGGTCAGGGAGAATTCGCTAAAAAAGAGAAGCATGAAATTTTGTCAAAAAGAGCTAAAAAAAGGAAAGACACAAAGAAAATTGAACTTTTTAAGACAGTTTGAATATCGTTCTTCACGTGGTTCGTCTAGGCCATACACAAAAACGAACATTTGAATATCCATTTACTTGATGAATTAATTTAGTAAAAGAATACTAACTCTATGTACAAATTACTTTAGTGTAATTATTATCATTGATTAAACTGAGTAATTGCTCAAACAGTACACAGTATGCACTGTGCAATGTTGACTTTGTCTAAAAGCTTGAACAAACACTAATTCATATAATTAACGGCAAAGTTTACTAGCTTGCAAGATTTCCCTGATGAAATTGTATTAAATAATATCTAACAAAAATAAATAATAATTGAATATGTTGTGCGTTATACGTAAAACGTATACATAATTTACATATTTTTTTTAATTTTTCTTATAACATTTTTCATTAAAACAAAAATATATGTCATGCGAGATGACGGATCTGAATTATATTAGGTAAAGGTTGGTAGGGGATTAATTTGAAATTGTAAGAAAAATTAGTATCAAAGTTATAGGAATCATAACAAAATCACCCTTGTCAACATTAAAATATATAATGACATTTGACATATCTTTACAATAGTACTTATATGTCTCAGGTCAAAATATTAACAGAAATTTTCCTGTCGTTTTGAGTGTACAAGTACACGACGTTTCGGGATCTGGAATCTAACCCCGTCTTCAGGTAGAAAGTAACCGACAACATAACACAAACATCAGAAAAGCTATCCTAAAAGTAACCAGCTCAAGCTGACCAGTCACCTACCACTTAATTTTGTTCTCTTTTTGTTTTTTCCATTTATGTTTTAATATTCATTTTATACAAACAATGGATAAATGAATAAAAACCAATTTGCTTAAACAACTTCAACTCGTGTCTATCTAATAAAATCCTAATTTAAATAAGTTACAAACAAAGCAAACTCAAAACACAACATCACAAACAGTTTATTCATCACAGTGTGCAATCTTTGGTTTCTAAACTCAATCAAACTTCCGATCGTTTGACAATAACAGTTCCATTTCAGGAGTGGTTTGTAGTTTTTACCCATGGAATGTGAATGTCACCCAATAACCGTTATTGGGCTGATTGGCCAGTGTTCATAAACGCTTTAACCAATAACACGAAAAATACAGTTTGCCGTTTGCATATTTTTTGGTGGCTTCTCTTAGTTTTTAACGGATTTCCATGCAACAAAAAGTTTGGGAGTTGAAAGTTCATTTTTGTTTATAACAAAGAATGTCTTTTAATTGTTTCAATAGACTAATCAAATTATCAGTAGATAGTTTATTAAAAGTGAAGTTTCCATTAAAACTATAGCTAGTAACATTAGTAACACGTATAATTTGTTTTATTAAGCTTCGTTTTGTAATGTTTTAATTAATGTCAGTGTATTCCTCTATTTCCATAATACTATGAAGTTAGTACATTTGTGGTTGAGGGTCTTCTATCTTCTATCTAAGGTCTCAAACACGCCTTTAAACATAAGCCATTAGGTTTTAATATTTTAGTCAGGTATTTTATGAAGATCTAAATCTTGAATCCTATTTCCACATTTAGCCTTAGGTTTAGTGTTAAAAGAATTTGTTAGACGCAAAATGTCGATGAAGAAATAATTAAGTAAGCCCAAAACTTGCCGCTGGAAAGGATTGGTTGGTACCGATACATTTCAATAGGCCTTTGTGCATTGATACACCCATACCTCTGAACAAGTAAATTTAAGCACAGTAAGTTAATTTAAAACAGTAGTTTAGACACCATTTAGTTGAGGAAAATTTTGACAACTAAATTAATTTTGAAATAATCCTCTTTATATACACAAGAAACATCCTACTTCGTACAAATTATTTGATATAGTATAAAACAAATTAAGGTCAACCCTCTACGTATTAATCGGCTTCTAAACATACACATAACTGAATCTGGTATTTGGGAATATTACAAAAAATACATTTCCATTCCATTGACACGCTTTCGAGCTTGATTTCGTCTAAGATAACGTTAATACACCAATGTCACAACTCCCCGTATACTGCTAGACACCCTGCATGTTGGACAGTGCGCAATGTAAAGTGTGCCGTGAGTATCAATATTGACACATGTCCATGCACCGGCTTCGTCAAATATTTACACACACAACTCACTCTTCCTGTGCTCTTCTCTCGGCATTCGTAATTATTTAGTGCTCACAGCTGTGCTGGTGTTATGCTTATGGCGTGCATTTGTCCCTTTTTCCTTAATGTGTATATTATATATGTTACTATATATATTTATCTTCTGAGCGGCACACGTACCTTTAATGGTCGAATCCGATCGATCATAGTAGGTTTATTTCAATTATATAACAGGGTACTATGTAAGTTTCTTTATACCTAATAATCATAAAAGTAACCCTTTGTAAATTGTTATCAACTAAAACATTTTAAGTCTATTGGAATGCACGTATTACGCTTACAACAAAATACACGGGGTTTATTTGGTTTTACCTTAAACTAAATAAACCAACAAACTAACGGGTTTAGTTTTTTATTGTTCACGTATGGGCTTTGTTTGCTATGGGCATTCCTGAATGCCTTGATCCCAAACACAATTAAAAACAATATAGAAACCCCATCTTTCTCCCTAACCCCTTTTTAAAATTTGAAATGTTGAATGTAACTTTTGTCTTTGTGGCTTGGTATCTACCAATGCTATGTTTGTTAAATTTCTGTTGAGCTCTAAAATATATTTTTCAAGTTACGGTGAGTACAGTGATTCCGTGATAACTTAACGGTTTAATGTACTGTTTGTGAAATTTTAAGTCATTGAAACATATTTAAGCACAATAAAAAGTATTTTAAACAACAAAGACTTCTGTCCACTATCCTATTCATGGCAAAGCTGCCAACTGTCCATTGGTCCAGGGATGCCAAATATCGATGTTCTCATTGGCTGTGCCACTATCCAATAGACTTCTTCAGGACTGGTTACCGATGGGTGGTTGGCAGACATGCCAGAAATAAATTAGCAGACAGCAGGTATTTTACTTTTGGCCAATCAGTGGCTGAAGAAAATACTCCACAGCGAGACCGAAATATTTCAAGGTAATTATTACGATGTTTGACGCGGTTTGAACCGGAAGATTATAGTTGCAACACGTACTGTTTGTATTTCACAACACCACAAAGTATGGTGAAGCATCCAACAAACCTCAGTCAAAATGTGGGTTTGTGTTCATTAGCAGACCGTTTAACCGCAGTGATTTCAGTTTAGCTGACAAAACAGTGGTTTTCTCTTGATGAGAGACATATTCAGCTAGAAAGTACCAGTTACAATGTCTGTAATAAGTTACAAATGTCTTTAAGATTAAAATGCTTTGTAACTTTATCGCTGAACCAGCTTTTACAAGTTGCACGTTTATTCTCAGGGTACAAAAAGGTTTGCTTTGATGATCTTATCTTTCAGGATGAAATCTCATCTTTTATATTGCAGGGACTGCAGTTTGTTTCAGGTGGTTTTGTTTGAGTCTTAAAACTGGATAAAAGCAAATCCATAACAATAATAGCAAAACCTTACTGGATATTACTGGAGTTAAACAACATATTTCTGTCGTGATACAACAGTATCGAGAAATATATTACAAATTGAGTTTTTAATATTGTAAAGAAACCTATGGAAAACAGTTTTGAAGACAGTAGTATAAAATGGTAGTAGTCCTGAGAGTATCTGATGATGAATGCCACAATTGCATTTGAAATGCCTCAGGAATAAAACAATTCAATGATTAAACAGTTAAATGTTATGTTTAGATTGTTTAAATTTTTTAAATCATCTAATAACTTCCAGCCCTTTAAGCCATGGTTAATGTTTTTAGGAGAAAACGCTGTAACAGTGGTTTAGCTTTTCCAAGAACCCCAAGATGAAATGATACGTAAATATAACTAAGTCATTCGAATTCAATAAATGTTTTATATCCTTAGCTGAAAATTGAAGTAGTTTCAATACAAGGGGAAAACAGCTGAACTGAGACAGGAAGGAAACAAAGTTTGTTGTTTTACGATGTTGTTGAAAGAAGGGTTAGCGCGGAGAAGGTTATTGTCTATAAACATCACACGATGCACTGTATTACTTGAGCTTGGGATCTTGGTTTATATTCTACTTTTATGTGAGTTTCAAACATGTTTAATTTGTATGTATTAGTTTGTTGTGTTGTGTGTTAAACATTTGGTAGCTGAAACAGTGACAGAAGTACATTGATTCGATACGCAAATTGTCCGGTTTCGATTTCTGTACAAAAATATAGCAAAGTTGCCGACGATTACGTTAGTGGTTTGGAAGTCAAGTTAAACCGGTACAATTCAGTATTGGACTTGAGAAGTGACAGAACAAATTGCTTACTGACGGAATTATGTATTACTATTTTTCCTTAAAAGTAAAAGAAATTGTGTAAAAAATGTTGATTGAAAACAATAAGTCTTAACAAAACATATGTACTAATAGTTTAATCGACTTCACACCGACCCCTCCCCACCACCAGCGGGCAGCCATATTTAAAATAACGGAAATTCGCAAGTGAAACGTAACAGAGATTCAATGGGATAGGGAAGGTCGTCAAATACATCACCAAGTGTGGCTGTCATATCGTTTGCAGTTCAGAGCAAAACACTTGATATTGCAACTGCGCTTGGTGATGGATTTTGTGATTGAACAGGCCTTGTCTTCGTTACGAAGAAATGGACGCCTGTAGCAAGTTTGTAATGGCTGTGGGAACATGTAACTCTTGAATAATTATTAGCAGTTACAAAGAAAATCCACCTCAGGGTTAAACAGTTTGAAATATTGATTTTCAATGTTTCATATGATAGCAACTTCGTTCTTTAATTATACATTTGTATTTTATCCACTTTTTACATTTACACTAATACAATATCCTGAATAAATACATCCAAACCCATATGTTATATAAATACACGTTTTCCGTACAAAACGAGAGCTTAAATGCGCATCCAAGCTCAGATACCCTCGCTTCAAGCATTTACAATTCATGTAAATGCCACTGAATGCGACTGCTAATGGTAATAATGCTCTATGTAGACGCAATGCGGGAATCTAGGGCAATGTACAACTGTCTGTACATATCTTCTCTTCTTAACCTCTTTCTCCATTCAAGAGACTCCCTTTACCATGCGAACTCAGTTTGTTGTATTAAATTTACCGCTCAAGCGCTTCGATATAGGGAAAATCGTAATTTCTTGCTTAAAAATTAAAAACGTGCCAATAAACTTTTAAAAGAATTGCTAACGTAAGTATATTTTATGTTTTGTATACCCCCTTTTTATACAACTCAGACGGATTCAATCGAGTAAGACTAAATTGGTCTTTAAAGCCATGACCCAGAGGGGTTTCGATGACGATTTGGTTAGACTCTTAACTTGTTTCTTAAAACTCTTTTATCGTTATGTTTAACGTGAACTGGACTTAGTTTGATTAAATAGCACCGTATTAGATATTTTTAACGAACTTATAATAATTATGTTGCTTGCTGTAGATCCCGGTTTGCTATAAACTGTGTTAGTTTGTTTAGGGTTTCTTTAGCTTGAGAAGCTCTTCTAGAGCATGCAAGAGTAATTTATTTTCAACTTCAATCATCAGGGACTCAGCTTCGACTTGGACTCGAGGCGTAGTCGTGTAATCCAGCTTCATGGAGGTCAGGTTTTAAGGATTATATAGGTCTAAAGCAGCTCAGATAGTCTCAGTGATCATCTGATGATACCCGCATCAACTCCCACCATCGTTTAGACATATCAGACCATTACCTGCGTGGTTCGGAAGTCACGTTAAGCCGTTGGTCCTTGTGTTTCCATTGGTCATTGGGCTACTTATTATGAGGAAGAAATCGGTCTTTTGTAAGTTTGTTAAAATACTACACTTCATAACTCATTACTACCACTCATCACACTCATCCCTCAACACATATTTGCCATAAAATACCCTCATGAGAGAGGTCGGCATCTCAAATAGTAATATAGTGATGGCTACGTATATTTATATCAAACCTGAATTAGCTAGCTTTTACAGGTTTACAAACCATTTAAACTGAGCTTTGAAGCAACTTTGTTTGAATATCCCCTCTTTTTAAAACTTATGTTAAAACTACAATTGTTTTATTCAGCTTATCTAACTTATCTAAGTTTTGCTTAGCAGATAGTTAAACTATTTTAACAAATCCGTGGTGGTTCGGTATTCTACGGACTTCGGAGCTCACTCCCGTGGTGCGGGTTCGATCCCCATAGTCACAATTTACAATTTGTAAAATTACTCTACGGGAAGGCTAGGTCAAGGTCGAGGTTGAGTGGTAGAGAGGACTTTGTAGTCTTAACTTCGCCTTTTCAAACGAGACAAACTTTACGTTTTCGTATTTATCTAAGGTGTATTTAGTAAACAAGTATTAAATGAATATCACTAAACAATGAGAAATGCGTGCGTTGTATCAGTTTAGCCAGGATCAGCTAACAATTAAACTGTGTAATTGCTCAAACCCTGTTCAATATGCAGATTGTTGCTGTTTGTAATGGTGGAATCTGCAGCACTAACTCACAACTCAAGCAGATGCGTTATCAGGGTTATTTACACAGTTTATATGTAGCCTATACGACGAGTTTAAACGTTTGAATAATATTTCAATTTCAAAAGTTTGATATTGTCTTTGTAGTTACTTGAAAGGTGAATAACTATTGGTGAATTGGCATAGGAAATATAGCTACTCATTTTCATCGCCAGTTAGAACAAAACAGTTTGCAGTTTTGTACTTCCAGCATTTACTGTCAAATGACAAAGCTTTACTCTTTTTTACTCAAGATTTAAATTTGTATGAAGGCTATTCGTGGACCAAAGTGGGATATATGCGTGTATAACCACTCTTCAGGTCACATTATTGCCTTATTTTTATGAAATGTCTTTTACATGTTCCTTTTGTACTTTTTATACTCGTACGTTTGCCTTCTCAGTATACAATTTGTAACCTACAATTGAAAGGTCCCCTTGAAACATATCAACATGTTATTTGAGTAGACATCCACCTGTTATCAAAGCAATAGTCTGACTCATATTTTTTCAATTCCACTCAACATTTAGAATGGTTAGTTTTTAAAGAAATAAAGATAAACATCTTGAAGTTGAAATCGTTATTTTTTACGTATATTTAAATAACGTTTTGTAGTTAAAGTTGATTAAGCGTGACCATATATTTGAATTTAAAGCGCTCTTTTCTACATAGCACAGGTTATGTACCGACGTAATAGCTTTTAGGATTAAAACCAGTATGCACTGTACTGTAATGTAAAATAATCAAGCAATTTGTGAATACTCCCATGTTTTATTTTGATTACAGAGTACAGGAAACTCGTTTTCAACCACACTTTCACCTCAATAGTCGTAGGTAAATAACAATGAGATGTGTAAACCCAAGTAAAGCCCGATAAATAATTTACAAACACCCTGTATACAGAACGTTGGACACATATACGAGTATACATACGTATCTGCATGTTGGACAGTGCGCTATGTAAAGTGTGCCGGGAGAATAAATATTGACACATGTCCATGCACCGGCTTCGTCAAATATTTACACACACAACTCACTCTCAAATATCCCTTCTCTACTTTTCGTAAAAAATAGTAGCTGTAAAGTGTTTAAAAGTACTGATTTTGAATAATTTGGTTGTTGTTTCCGTGTTTGTTCGTGATCATAAAAATTATAAAAATCATGTGTCGTCCGTTTCTACTCGTTTACTGTTTATTTTACTCTAACTGCATCTGTAAGCTAAATCTCTCTTGGTTACTTTTAGGTGCATCTTTATACGTCTTTCATTACGAAATACATTTGAAGACAAAATTTGTGGTACAAACCGGGACTTGAACCCGGATCTCACACTTTGCGAGTAAGTATTACCTTTACACCATCCAGCCCACCTATTTCTGCCTTTATAATTAAAATATCTGTTTGATTTTGAATGGTTATTCTAAGCATTTGACTAACAATAGCAACTTTATTTAACAAGGTGGAAATATTACAAATACTGTATACTGTGAGTACCAAAAATACTCTAAATACACAATGTTTTGCTTATTTTAATCTTATGAAAACCCCTTTTGTTGGATGTAAAATTCCATATTTTTACTTATAGTTTTAGGCTTGTATAAAGAGCTGTTGTGTTTTGTTTTAGGTTACTTTTCACCAGAAAACAGAATCGGATTCCAGATTCCGAAAAGTCGTATTTATTTTTTTCGCTAAAGAACTATATAAAACGTTTGCAATAATATTTGAACCTCAAAGTACGGTATTTAACAACAAAATTAAAAAATTAAGTTGTATTAGTTATTTCTTTTTAAATCCACACTCATCAAGTAAAACACAATTAGCGACTACTTTTGAGTTTTTACTCGCATGATTTGTTTGAGTAAGCAAATCCCACCAACCTGTTCTTTTACTAACTGTACTACCTCTTTACATCATTTTAAATTATTATTGTGACAATTCCTTTTTTTAACTTGATCAACGCAGTATCAAGTTCTGACTTTTTATTTGTGAGTTACGAATTTTCTTATCTAAATATTGCAACAATGAAATCACACAAACTGATAAACTTTTAGTTTAAATTAATAAACTTTGCAAGTTTCAAACTTAATTTATTCAACTATGTTGGGACTGGATATACTCGTTACGAGATTAACTCAATTCAATTCAAGCACAACCGAGTAGTTATGTGGTTAACCTATCGCTCACATAACTACTAACTAGCTCTAACTCTAACTAACAGTTTGTCGATAAGTCACCCAGGGAGTTGATATGTATTATGTTACCACTGTTTGCCTGAATGTTGTTTAATTAATATTCACTATACATTGGGTATTCAATAACCTAAAATTTTAACTACTTCTACCGGGTGGTTGAAAAATAACTAGGTAATAATATCTTGCTATACATTATGAACTTCATGTTGGCATATATATAATACAATCGAGTATTCAATAAAGTTTCCTTTGATTACTAATATTGGTTCATTGTTATACGTTTTTTGCTAAAAACTGTTCGTGAGTAGTTGGATGGAACGTTTTCTGGCCGGGACGGCGTGACGCCGCGAATGACCTGCAAAAATTCCAGGTCTAACTCCGTGTCATTCATATGGGGATTCTGTAAAGGAAGAAGTGTACATGTGCAAGCCTACAACCGTAAACAAGTAGGAAATTCGCATTCAAGAAGTTATCACCAGTATTCGAATTGACTTCCTTCAAAAAGCTGTTGACTGTAATCCCCAAATTTTCTTATGTAGTTGAGCGTATGCGTACGGTATTTTAACAAGTTTAGATAATTGTTGTAAAAGTTATTACGATTCCTTTTTGACTACTTACTTTTCAACCACCCTGCATATAAATCAACTAATCTTAAAAGTTCTTTTTCACACGTTTGGAAATTGCCTTCCATTTCTTGTAAGAGATGCGTGGTGTGTGCTTTTAAATTCACGCCCTGATTTCAATGAAGGTAAAGAACAAAGCCAATGATGTCCTCAAAAACGTTTAAAATTGATATATAAAATGGATTCAAGGCTTTGTACGAAACTCTATAAACACAACAAACATAACATAGTTGAAAAATCTAGGTAACAAAAAGTTGTTGGAAAAAAACATGTTACTCGTAGTTTTTTCTTCGTCTATCCAATAGTTTGTAATAGACTAACCAAGCCTCAGCAGATAACCACTAAAGTAAGTTTATTTATTAACATTATTGACACATAAGGTGCATAGGCTTAAAAAATAACAAACCTAAAAAATACACAATAAAGTTTAAAGGTAAATTTACTTAAACATAATCTTAAAAGTCCCTGACCAACAATATGATATGTTGGATAAAATTGTTTAATACTTTACGTTGGTTTAAGGATTTGTATTGAAACACATGAGTCCAGTAGTTGTATTGATCCAAGCAGCCTAAAATGATAAAATAAAGGTAAACGTTCAGTAATGAACATAAAGAAAATACATTTATTCATTCTACAAAGAGATAGTTAATAAGACAATATACGTAAAGGAAGTATGGAAACAAGTAAAAAGCTTGAAAGGTTTGCGAATAAAGACAAAAAGATATTTCGGGAGCTGTATTCATATTTTACTACCTTGCCGTCTACCCTTTTACTTTTAGAAGCTACAACACAAACACGAGGGTGAATGTTATTGTAAACTTTAACCATGGAAATGTTACTGTTGTATCCAAATCTCGTGTTTTATAAAATTAAGTTCAGTATAGGATAAAACTTTTTTTGTGAGGAAAATATACTACAAAACAAAATTCAAATGTATTGGCAAGTAGTTATGTAAATAACTCTAACTAAATAAAACTTAAATCATTCAGATTGCTCGTTAAAAACTGAATGCATCGTATTCGTTACTTCAATTTTCAAATGTACGAGTATATAAACAGTACAATATTTATGAAACCCTTCGTAAATTTTTTTTTCTTGAAGACATGTCACCATCTTAAGTATTTCATATCTTACTACCAAATCTAAGATCTAAATATTAATAATCAACTTGAATTTCTATTGGATAATCTTTTTCTCTCATAGCATGCTTTTGTAGTCCCCATTTAGGACTCAATTTTTTGTGTAGAGATTATAAATTTGTTTCCTGTTTTCTCAAAGGTTGTTTGTAGGTTTGTATAACCTTGTTTAAAAAACCATTTTACGACAGTATTAGCAATACAAACAAATTTTAAATTTAGTAATAAATAGCCTATTTAAATAGTGTATTATATTTTCCACAAACAGTTTTTGCCTTTTTTGTGTACAAGGAACATAGAACCACCTTTTCTTATCATATAAACCCGCATTTGTACGTTTCGATTCATAAAAAGTCCTTCACCACATATTTGCCTTAAAATACCCTCATGAGAGTGGTCGGCATCTCAAATAGTGATTTAGTGATTTAAACGGTGCTATGAGCTCACGTCGCATTATAATATAAGATCTAAGGCCGAAGGTCAAAGCGAAGCTGTGAGTGGATTGAGTTATAGTAACAAATTTCAAAATCACACCAGCGGCGCTTTAGCGCTTAGCTGCGTGACGGCCTGGTTTATTTAAACGAGAAAGATGATTAACCAACAACCACAATGACATTGGAAATCCTCGACTGAAAATAGATAAGCGTAAATATTCGGTATTCAAGCCACAAAGCATGAAAACCAGCAGCCAAGCCCGGACTTGGCGTAGGTCTGTGTTCATTTGCAAACCGCTTAACCACAAACCCTGCTGCGCAGATGAGCATGAGGTTGTTTCTCTGAACCTCAATATGCAGACAAGTTCTAGCTGTGGAACTTAGTACAAAGTTAAGCTGACAATTAGACACGTTGATAGACACTTAAAAATCAAATTAAAAGTGGTTAAAAATTATCATCGGAATGGTCGAATTTACCAACATTAATTTGTGCAAAATCTCTGAAGGCTCAGCTCTTAGACAATCCACTGTTTTCCGTGTCAGAGTACTTTTCCACAACAATATAGGCCTTGCCATCTTGCCTAGTTATATAAATATAATGTAAATAATGTTTGACTCTATCCAGCAGTGATTTTGACTGGGACACGTGGCGTGGTCCTGTAATCCAGCTTTGTGAAGGTTCAGTTTTGAGGATGATATAGGTCTAAAGAGGCTCAGATAGTCTCAGTGATCATCTGATGATACCCGCATCAACTCCCACCATCGTTTAGACATATAAGACCATCACCTGTGTGGTTCGGAAGTCACGTTAAGCCGTTGGTCCTTGTATTTCCATTGGTCATTGGGCTATTAATTAATGACTCATTCTAAGGAAGAGTCGGCCTTAGTTTGTAACAAGACTACACCTCATAACTATTACTACCACTCATCACACTCAATCCTTCACCACATATTTGCCTTAACAATACCCTCATGAGAGTGGTCGGCATCTCATAGTGATAGTGATTTAACGTAAACGGTTTGTTATAGTAAAAGCTGAGCTTACAGTTTGTAGTCCTGGGAAGTTAAAAGATTATTTGAATTCAAGGGAACGTTTGAGTGTTAACGTTTGTGAAAAAACTAAAACTTATACGATCAAACTAAATACGTTGTTTTAAACATTAACACCGTAAGATCAAAGAGCTTCAAAAATGTGAAATACATTAAATTTTACAATCATCCTCAACTTTGATCAGAAGAACAATTTGTTTTATAAGTACTCTTTAGTAACACAAGTTTTAAAAGTATTATCATTTTCCAAACCGCTGAGACATCTCGTTTCACCGCCAGCATTATTTTATCAGTTCAGTCTATGCTGTATATTGCGAACAAAAGAATAATGTAACGCTGTTGAGAGTATTATTGGTTTATTGGAAGAAATGTTGGACTAAATCCAAACTGAAACTATAAATCAATCGTAAACTTGGCATCGTGGCAGCTTTACGATCTTTATAGCCTAGTTGGTGGTTATTCGTTGTTGGATTCTCGCTAACATTATACTCGACACTTATGACAAGTTATGCTCTTCGAATAAATCTTTGACGAGCTTTTTAAATTCGGGCGAGTCGATAATTGCTTTTCCTAACCTTAAAGGAAATATGTGTTTTAAAAGCGTTGTAACTTGCGTTATTACGTTAATACTACTTCAAAATGAAACTTGAACTTATAAAATGTTTACTCTACTGTATTTTTGATGTAGTATTTGCCATTATAAGTGCTTTTAAACATCCTAAACCATGTTTTGTCGTAGAGTACTAGCTAAATATTTCCTCTGAACAACCGTTATTGTTGGCATACTAAAGTGCGAAACTCCCCCTAGGCGTATAACCGTGAATGAATAAATAAACATAGATTATACCATGGAAGGTTTCATATACGAGAGACTACGTATAATTATATTAAAAGATATTCTTTTAATATAATTATCTTAAAACACAACCAAAAAAATCATTTAGGAAAACGTTTAGGATTAGTAAGTTGACAGAGGGTTACCAGGAATAGGAAAGGCTTGGACTAATGAAAGAAAATATAGCTCATCCTGAAGTGATGAGGCAGGCAAGGAAAAGCAGGTTTTTAAGAGGGTGTCAACGTATTTCACGTAGTCTGTCTATACGTGAATAATAATAATAATAAATTAACTTTGATACATATAGTGAGGCAATAAGATCGATACATTTTCGAAACTTCATAAAATAAATACAATTGTACGTTCAATAACGCAAAGACCCATAGATTACGGTACTCTATATCATTTTCATGTTTCAAAAATTCTTTTGCGTTTTGATTTATGGGTCATTTTTTTCAGACAAAGGATTGACTAACTAAAACTTTAAAATTGACTTATCCGTCGAAACTCTAAAGAATTTATTCCCCTTTATTGTATATGCGTAACAAGTAGTTTTGCGTTCTCTGTTACAGTTGGTCAGTCTGATACACGTCTGTGATTGGTCGTCCGTTGTTCCCAGCCAGTCAGTGAGCTGCTCTCATTGGCCGTGAATGTGTTTGGTTATCTAATTGTCTTTGGTTTCTTAAAGTGTATTTGTTTTTAAACTAAATAAATTAGGAAAAAACAGCAAGTAAAAAAACGATGAACACGCATGTTGTTTGGTGACGGGTAACTGGCTAGCTTACACTGTTAACTTTAAATTAAATTTTTAGACTAGCCCAATTCCTTATATTTTCTGTTATATTGTAGGTAAACTTTCCCTTGAAAACAGGATTCTGAAACAGGATTTTCACACTAAAACTGAAGAGTAGTTTAAACAAGCACAGAAAATCACTATTTAAAAGCCTCCTTTCCACAGAAAACCCACGGGCTCAAAATCAAGGAAGGTCATGTTTACTAAAGTTTCACAGTTTAATTGAGGTGATGAACGACTGAAACAAATTATACCGTTCTCAAAGTCTCCTTTGTATAAGTGCACTACTACTTTTTTAATATTCAGGCACCTCCTTAAGGACCCAAGCACCCAGAGTTATAAGATAAACTAGTTCCTAGCTAGTAAATGTGGGCTTAGTTAGTACAACAGATGGTCTGAACTGAACCACAATGACAGTAACGGATGAGTTTCAAGCCCAAAGTTACTTGGTTCTTGATGAGTAGACATACCAGCGCTAGACGAGCTCAAACTATTCAGGATATCATGTAGAGTTGAACACAAATCTAGTTCTGAACTAAATAATTGTATTTTGTTGCTTAGTTTTGTGGTCTATAAGGTTATCGTTGTCGACACAAGTTATCTTGCAGTCCAGATAGCTATTTGGGTACACTAAAATGTTGAAGTTTGTAATTCGTATAAAACAGACATTTCGCAAATTATCTAAAAGATATAAGACCATGGTAAATTTTTAAATTGTGCAAAGGTTTGCTGTGTACTTACATAGGCTTTAACCTGTTTACATCCAATTTAAGTGGTAATCTAGAGCATATATTACATTTCTTTGTTTGACGTCTGTAGTTGTCGATAGGAGTATTTCAGAAGTTGAACTATTAGTGCGTACATTTTCCATCATTGGTGTGCAAAAAGATCATGACGTTTCGGGATCTGCAATCTGATCCCGTCATCAGGTAAAAGTAACCTAAATCATAACACAGAACATTAGAAAATGAGCTATCCTAAAGTAATCAGCGTAATCAGTAATAAGTGACTGGTCAGCTTACGCTGCTGATTACTTTAAGTTCAGCTCATTTTTTAATGTACTGTGTTATGTTTTAGGTTACCTAGTTTTCACCTGAAGACAGGATTAGATTGAAGATCCTGAAAATTCGTGATCTTCTTTGCTCACTACTACTAGTTCGCAGTAAATGTCCGCACTAATAGTTCAACTTCTGATATATTTCGTGTTTTTAAAACATTTTCTAAAATATGAAATTTGGCACTCATAAAGTTATTTTTTTAAGAACCTATAAGAGATATTATACAGATCCTTTCAAAAGAAAGTGAATGCAAGGGCCGGTACAAAGGAGGATTAGGCACATCAAAAGGAATATGTAAGATGGCAAGAACGGCCTATGCGAAAGTGTCTTGAAATATTAAACAACCAAAACATCCTCCCGTCTTGTCTCGTCTTTAAGAACCAAGCGTTGAAACCTTACTCTCTTTTGTGTTGCTCTTTGCTAAATGGTTGTGAAGGTTTTTTTTCTTGGTTGCCAAAATTTCTCATCTTGAGCTGATGTTTATTTTAGTTTGTGTAGATAATTATAAAGTACGATATGAAATACAATTTTAGATAGCCGAAACATGTATTACCTAGTTCTTCCGGTTCACACCGGCGTTAACACATTATAATAATTAACTTGAAATATTTCGGCCTCGCTGTGTTCTACCATCTTCAATCACTGATTGACTGAGATTATGCTACTTGCTGTCTGCATTAAGTTGAGTTATTTCCGGTGAGACCCGGAAGAACTAGATAACAGTTGTGACACTGGCCGCGGAAGCGAGTTGGGAATAATAGTTCTCGCGATGTTTTAACATAAAAAAAGGGATGATGGTGAGTGTGATTAGTAATTTGATGGACGATGAGGTGTAGTCTTGTTACAAACTGGGGTCGGCTGGTCCCAAGATTGGGTCATTAATCAATAGCCCAACGGCCAATGGAATGGACCAACGCCTTAACGTGACTTCCGAACCACAACCTACAAACTGCAAAGGAAATACACCTCACTCACGCTGTGTGTCGTCATTTTTTAAAGCCAAATCTTTCAAAAATTCCATCATTATACAAACATTTTATGCATACAAGGTAGCCATTTACAATAGGCATTATTCTTCGACCTCACTGTATAGTCGTCCAATGAAGGTTATGTGCATGTTACTGACAAAAGCAGGATACTCCGGATAGTAGTAAAGTTTTGAGTGGTCTTGGCGAGGATGTCACTATCGTGGCAACACATGTGGCCAACTACATCAGAATATTGAACTGTTTACTGAGGTAAACTTATATTTATAGTCCATCAGAAACCGTTTAAGAACGGTAAACAGTGCTTACTTGTTTAAAAAACAGTTCATACATTTATGTAAGCGGGCTAACACTGTTCCTAGATGTTTAGCAGTATAATATATCAGTGACATTACAGTATACATACACGTAACGTTATGTAAAACATACGTATGCAATACCAATAAGTTATTTCGCCACTCATTTGTCTTTTAGTACGTTGTTGACTTTTGGTAATAAAGTTACTGATTACTAATTAGCTTGGCTTATGAACAAAAATATTTGACGACGACAATTAAACGCTTTTACGTTTAACAACCCCTGAAAAACATAAATTATGAGAATGAATCAGTGTTATGTCTAGAAAAACAATTACCCAAGAAGTGTTAAAACCAGTTGATAACGATAAAACTCCAACACACGTTGTTAAGTTGTAACGTCTAAAACCCTTACTTAAATGTGCACTTGATAAACAATCCTCCTCCGATTTCCTTCGGTTGAAACTGACGTTTTCCATTGCTTTTTTTAGTAAACAAGAAGAACACGACGTTTCAGGATCTTGAAAATAGTCCCATCTTCAGAGACCGGCTTACGCCAATTACCTTTAGCTTAGGTAGTTTCGCAATTTTCCGTGTTATGTTTTAGGTTATTTTTCACCAAACTGATTAAAATTGAAGACACTTAAATATTTTTCTTTATCCACTATAAACTATGGAAATTATCCATGACAATAATAAAACCTACAAATTCAAACATAAAAAAAACACGTTCCCATTTTTCAATCCAACCCTACCTTCATAAATAGATCCGGCAAAGCAGTCTCTGACCAGAATAGCGAGTAAAATCCAAGCTTGCGTCGTCCGCGTCATGACACTCAGCGCACTCTGTTATCACTCGCTCACACTATCAGCACGCACGTGGACTCAGCACGGTATCAGCAGGGAGCAGCGCTCAGCAGCACAGACTCTGGTGTACTGGAGCGCTCTTCCATCCCTTACACAGGATGCGCGCGCACCTGTACCCAACCATCCCCTCGTGGTCGGCGTCATTAGTGTCCGGCCTTAAGTCCTCTGTAGGGAAGGTAATTAATTATGTATTACATTTCGGACTGTAACTGTGTGTGGCCGATGTGGCCGGTGGCTGGAGTTTTGGCAGTGATTCTAATTGTGATTAATATTTGTAGTGGTTTCTTTGACTAAAGGAATCACGTGGTGAATGTGATGTTTGAATGACTACACCAATTTTGCTTTGTGGATTTGTGCTATTATTTTACTTGGGTGGTGTTTTAGTCCAAAAATAAATAAATAAATTGTCTTTTGAATTCTTTATAGTGTAGGCCTCTAGGCCTAGTTTTAATTTGAATTTCGCTTGGGACTATAATCCGTCATCAAAATTCAACGTGTTCTAAAGTGATTTTAACTGTTTTGTTCGGAAAACTAACTCATTCATCAAAACTCTAAAGCATTTCTTCCGCTCCATTGAATTTGCATAAATAGGTATTTTTTTATTCTGTTACAGTTGGCAGTCTGAAACAAGTATGTGATTGGTCGTCTGCTGCTCTCAGCCAGCCAGTCATTTGGTGGGCTTCTCTAATTGTTGTTTGTTTCTTAACGTTTTATACATGTCGTATTGTTTGCTATTCTTGTTAAAATTAACTAAGTTTAAGAGGAGCAACAAACAAAACTCATATTGTTTGGTGGTCGGTGTCTAGTCAGGTTACGCTGATTATACTTTTAGGCTGACTTGTTTCCCAATATTTCGTGTTATGTTTTAGGTTACTTTTCACCTGAAGACGGAATCTGATTCCACATTCCGAAACGTCGCGTTCTTCTTTTCCCTTAAACAACGGAAAACGTCCGTAATAGTACTGTATTTCAACTACAAGTTGAAGTACGAGTAAAAATGCGGAAACGACAACGTCAATTTCAACAATTAGTATCATTACTATTAAAAAAACTCATTACAAAACAAGTCATAGGCTACAATTTATTTTCTAATTTATCAATGTTTTTTAAAGTTAAAAGCCTACCTGAGTTGCAACCGTTCGTTTTCCGGTTAGACTACATCCGTTGAAAGAAAGCACGTAACTTCGCAAAAGCTACGTAAGCGGCGTTGCGTATTCCTTGTTCAAGCGGTCCTAGTAAGCAGGCTGTCCATATGTCCACGTAGATTATTTCCATTGGGCGTTTCTCTTCCAGTAAAGTTGACTAATGACGAGTAATTACCCAAATGAGTCTGGTTTGTTGAGCTCTCTCAGCAAAAGTCACCTCCATTATGATGATTAAAAGTGTCACCTTTTTATCTTGTATTGCAGCCCTGCTCAAAGCAAAGTAGCTATTGCCGACTTTTTGAATGATGCTTGTTTATTTTGCTTGTTTTTGTTGCAATGTTAATGGCATAATTTTTGTGCCAGTTCTTTTGTCATTGAATTTTCAAAAAATATAAAATTGAAACTTTTGTTGATATTTATGTTTATATTATTTTTATATTATGTCCAGAGTCAGTTTTGTATCGTTTTTGAAGTTTTTACTTGACGATGGTACAATTTCTGAGGATGAAATATTGTTATGGACTTTTGCCATTGTTTTGAGTGAACACGCGACGTTTCGCTACCTGGAATCTGGTCCCATCTTCTGGTGAAAAGCAACCTAAAACATAACAAATTAGGAAATGAGCTAGCGTAAATGTCATCAGCGCGAACTGACCAGTCACTCACCACCAAATGATATTATTATTGGTTTTTTTATAATAATAATAAGTCATGATCAGTCATGAGTTGGAGTTTGAGCGGAGCAAACGTGTGTAGGAGCGGAGCTTATCAGTGTAGTGTATCGTCCTAACCTTAGATTCAGTGTCTGTGCTCGTCGTGCAAGTTGTAACGTGCCTATTTGTGCTAACTCTTGTTCTACAATATCTTCTGAAATAATGTCTAACTGTAAAGTGTGCTTAAAATTGATTAAGTCAAACCAGTTTAAAGTTAATTGCAAAGACTGTTCTTCGGATTTTCACGGAAAATGTGCGAATGTGAGCCAAGCAGATGTTGATTACTTAAGTGAGCAAGGTGTGAGCTTTAGATGCGAACTATGCAATAAGGAACGTAGGAAAAGCATGCGTCTTGAGTATGCAGAAGGGAAGTGACTTTGGAAGTAGTTATGCAGGCTCTAAAGGATATTCAGGAGAAGCAAAAGGAAGCTGCAATTGACTTTAATGCATCTAATGAAGAACTAAACAGAAAGATTGATGGAAATACATCAATTGTCACCAATGGCATGACCATAATTGAAGAATATGTCAAGGAAATCGAAGCTCTGAAATCGGAAAATGCAACATTGAAAATAAAGTATCGGACCTAGAAAGAAGACTGGACGACCTTGAAAACTATTCCAGAAGAAATTATGTAGAAATACATGGAATCCCGGAACAATCACGCGAAAAAGTATCTGAAGTTGTGAAGGAAGTGGGAAAAGCGTTAAAATTTGAAATTAATGAAGACATGATCGATGCTTGCCACCGCATTGGGAAAACGTTGACAGAGGTAGAGGGATTATAGTGAAGTTTGTGAGAAGGACTGACAAGGAGACCCTCATGACCAAGAGAAGAGAAAGAAAATGGACTTTTCCACTCGACATCTCGGCCTGGCAATGGACAACCCAGTGTATGTGAACGAGTCCCTGTCACCAGCGCGGAGGAGGCTGCTCGCCCAGGCTCGGCATATCAAGAAAAACCAAGGGCTACAAGTACATCTGGCTAGGGAACGGGAGTATCTTGCTGAGGAAAGAAGAAGGGTCTCAAATTGTGGAAGTCAGAACTCAGGCAGACCTCAGTGAGTTACAGTAAGTGTACTATTTGCCATCAAGAAAAATGTGTCAATGTATGCATGTTTCATGGCATCTACTTTTTGTGTACAATAATCCTGCTCTTTCATGTAGACAAGGCTTAACCTACGCATAAAAATGGATAAATTACTAATTGTGCATCAAAACATTCGCAGTATGCGTGCAAATTTTGACGAGTTTTTAGCCAAATTGTCAACATGGGAAAAGTGCTCAGATTTAATTGTATTGACAGAATTTTGGATCAATTCTGAAGAATCAGGATTATATAGTACTCCTAGATTTAAACAAATTGTCAGGGCCAATGATAATCATAGGTCTGGTGGAGTATGCTTGTTTTATAATGACAACCATATTAGAATTTTGGAACAGGAAACACCAACTTTTGTTTCTGCAGATACATGTTTATATCATTAGTTTATATTGTATGCTCCTGAGCTCTTTCTTTACATCTGCTTAATATATTATGATGGAACCCTTAATCGGACAAAATTGTCCTAGGGCCCTATTTTTTCTTTGTACTCTGTAACCTCTACTGAGTATTGTATCACTGTAACGGATGAGAATTGTGTTTATTTTATGTTATAGCCAATGTTTATTTATGTATAGTGTACACCATTGTAATTCACCATGTACAAAGAAAAATAAAGAATTTATTATTATTATTATGTTTCACCTAAAACCTATTTTACTTGATAACAACTAACCTAGATAACAATGCAATATGCACAACACTTTCTTTTAATTAAAAAGACAACCAGAAAAATCAAGCTCGTCCAGTGACACCTACCCAATGACTGACTGCCTGCCGCCAGACAGTCGCATTGGCTGGCTTGGAACATCCGACGCCCAATTCAAGCCCTGAATCAGACTTACGTTACAATCAATTACAGGAAAACAAACATACCCATTTATGCACAGCCAATAGAGGTAAAATTCCTTTGAGTTTTGTTGAATAAATCAGGTTTTCCTAACAAAATAGTTAAAATGACTTACAAGTAAGGTAAAGTTTGTCTTCTTCAATGAGGCGAAGCTAGGACTACAAAGTCCTCTCTACCACTCAACCTCGACCTATACCTAGCGTCACCATATAGTCACATTACAAACTGTAAGTGGTGACTGCGGGGATCGAACCCGCGCCACCAGAGTGATGAGCTCCGGAGTCGCGCGCGATACCAATCCGCCACGTATCCGCTCAGTAAGACCTTGTTAGAGAGACCGCTACGGCCTGCACGGTGAATCATACCTATTTATGTGCTGCCAACGGATAGTTTGCACAATGCTAGTTTGATGTATTAATTTTAAAAACTCAAAACTATTATTAAATTTAGAAATAAAATATATGTACTCGTAAGTCACATTCCACCTAATACTATGTAATAGCAACTTGAATATTTCAGTCAGTCTTCAATAACTTACTTGATGTTTTTTTGACATATTTTCTGGATATACTGAGTCAATTTATTTATAAATAAAAATACTTTTTTATCGAACAATATTTACAAGCAATATGGCGGATGGTGGATACTAAGGGATCAACGGCTCTCCCCTAGTTCGAGCAGAGAGTAGAGCGGCTTCTCAAACTTTTTAAACCTTAAGACTTAATGTTTCAACGCTAGAAGCTGGGCAACTAAAAGATCGAAACATTTCACATAGTTTTTTTTTGGACATAATACATCCATAACATGAAAGTAAGTACAAGGTTATTCAATAAGGATGTCTTACTTTCAGACAATTCTACTTCATTAGCTAATATTCAGATATACACACATTTGATACTAGTAAAAAGAGCACTTTTCAAAGTTTGTCCCCCTTGGTACCGGTACAAATCTATAAATGCACGATATGTTCCCCATTGACTGCCAAAATCTAGCCGATAATCAAACTCTTCCCACACATCTTGAAACAAATATTGATTTATGATATTGTCTGAAGTTCTGATACGGTTCTGCTAGACAACTAGATTTCTTGGCTGAAGAGGTACATACTTTTTCTTTTTAACATAGCCCCACAAGAAAAAGTCACAACGAAATCACAAATCTACGATGAAATAAACTGACAAATTCTCGCAGAAATAAACTGACTGGCTCTTTGAAAATAGAAGAACGCAAAATGTCTTTTGTTGTAGAGCAGCCATCTTGTTGATAAATTACAGCTAACATGACCTCTCGATGTATGTAAATAAAACTTTGGAATTTCTTCTTTTCAACCACATGTAAATTATTCATGAAGCCCTTATACTGTAAAAGTTACAGAAGGATGAAAGTAGGACATTCTTTTGAATAACCTTGTATTACACCAAAACAATGGAGACGGTTCAAAATATCCACATGACTTCAGAACAAGCTTCCCATGAAATGAAAAGAAACATAACACTTCAAACAAGAACCCAACATATACAAAAGGCTCTGTGCGGGACGGATTTCTCTCATGTGAGAAATCACAATGGAGCAATCTACTCAGTACTCAGTATCAACACATAGAAGGCAATGAGGCAATATCCAAAGTGCACTTAGCAAGCAAGGTGACAAGTGCGTTTGTGTGATGAATACTGTAGTGTGTGACAAGTGTGTTACATCATAGTGTTTAATGATTGTACCAAACATAATTTCATGGTAGGTAGATATCGCATAGATGCTACATGAATGAGGGAAGAAAATCGACATAGTTAGGTAGCTGACTGGGACTCGTGGCGTGGTTCTGTAATCCAGCTTCATGGAGGTCAGGTTTTGAGGATGATATAGATCTAAAGTGGCTCAGATAGTCTCAGTGATCATCTGATGATACCCGCATCAACTCCCACCATCGTTTAGACATATGAGACCATCACCTGCGTGGTTCGGTGGTCACGTTAAGCCGTTGGTCCTTGTATTTCCATTGGTCATTGGGCTATTAATTAATGACCCATTCTAAGAAAGAGTCGGCCTTAGTTTGTAACGAGGCTACACCTCATAACTCATTACTACCACTCATCACGCTCATCCTTCACCACATATTTGCCTTAAAATACCCTCATTAGAGTGGTCGGCATCTCAAATAGTGATTTATCCCAAGCACAGATAGCGCTGCGAGTTATATAGTTGTATATCAAATAATATTACCCGTCAAATATGTTCTTTGAGTTTTGAACTTGAGTTTTGATTCGATGGTTTACGGTTGGTATAAATATGTTACTAATATTTATAGAATGATGATTTAAACATTTTTTTTTACAAATACTCATGCAACCACTTTAATTTTGGTTTATTTATGACGAGGAAGGTTCTTTTAAAACTATAGTTGACGAATCACACTTGATTTTCTTTTAGAGCATATAGATTTTCCGAGGTCTTTATTTCGTAATTATATATACAAAACAGATAATATGTCCCTTATTAGTAAACTGAAAGTGCCTTAGCCAACGAAAGCTAGCTCTAATAACATTAAAATTTGTGAAAATTTTAAACGCGTCCACTAGTTTCTAACTTTAAGTTTTGCGTAAAGTTTCCTTGGTAAAAATCCAATTTATACGATCGTTACTCGTCAACCCCGACTCCGTAAATAGCCACACTTGCCACTTTAAAATCCATTACTCCACTGTATTTAGATGCTGAGGGTTCGGTTGATTTTGTAAGAAGATTTGTGTCTATAAGCGGATTTGCTTATCGAAGACTTTGCATTTTATCTGAACACCACAGTCTTCGTAAATGCAAATGGAAATCACACTCCCCTTGATCCCGGTCCTTGGGGTTACACGGCTTGTGCCGTTATAGATGATAATTGTTTACATTTACAAGCTTTATGTTCATAATGGTGGAGCTTACAAAACAAGATAGCAATGTGGAATTTATTTTCATCGGAATTTTAAAACATGAAAATGGCGTTTGTTTCTATTAACAAGGCAACGGCTTTTGTAGATATACTCGTATGTGTTAATCACAAGGTGTATTAAAAACTCTTTAAACATTTCGGGAATAAATAGATTTCATAGGGTTATAAAATAGCAATCGTAAAAACCAAATTTGTATTGATTTTACAGTGAAGAGCTCTTAAGATAAAGTTATTTTCTTTTTCTAAAACAGTTTTCATATCTTAGTTTGCACGTGTAACATACTATTATTTTAAAAGTTTTCCAAAATGTGGCTTATTCATATTGTCAATGTTCAAATAAATCAATTTTATAGAAAAATAAATCATATTTTGAATTCTGTAAAGAATTCTTTGTCAGCTATTTATAAACAAGCACATTAAATTAAATACAATGTAAACAAAATACTTTTCCTTTTTAACGAACATTTTTTTAATAAGAAAATTAAAACCTAATTTCTAACGCTAGTTTGTTTAACTTTATAGAATCTACCTTGAAGGAATACTTTGTTAATACTTATAGGCTAAGTAAAAAACCCACTAGCGTCGTTAAATAGTTTAAATTTAAATATAGAACCAGTTTGGAGAAAAATATCATCATAATCCGAGGACAAGTTACTAAAAATAACCAAACATCATGTAACTTTCACTTATGGGTTTTGTCTAGGCTTTTTAACCAACTTTTCGTGAAATTTCCGAAGGAAAATCTTTAGAATAAAGCAAACAACTTTGCATTTTGATACACTTTTTACCAGGTATTTCCATGATTCAAACACTTTAACACCAAATCCAGATGCAGAAAGCAATTTAATGCATCGGCTATAAATACTTTGAAAACATCACAACTGAATGTTTCACAAAAGTAAATATGAAAAACTCCATAATGATGAAACTTCACATTATGTTGCACTACTCGCTGTTACGTCCGAATATAACATTAATGAGCTGCTAATTTCAGCTTTCAGAGAAACATCAACATTCATAATGAACACTGGATGAGTTGTTTACATCCCAGTTCCACCAAAACTCAAAGAGAAACATTTTACATTAACTCTTACAGCACAATTTTCGTAATGGCAATGCATTGGCGGGTTGGAATCATGCGCTACTCCGGAGCTGATCACTCCGCTGGCGTGGGTTCGATCCCTGTAGTCAACACTTACATTTGTAATGTGACTATACGGTAACGCTAGGTATAGGCCGAAGTGGAGTGGTAGAGAGAACTGTGTAGTTCTACCTTCGCCTTTTTAAACAAGACAAACTTTACCTTTTACTCTCCGATATTAAAACCAATCAACATTGTGAAAAAACTATTTGGAATCAGAAAACTATATTAAATTCAAGAAATACGAACGTGGAGACTGAATATTATAATTTTTTAGGTTCATCTTAATTTGTACAAACGCTAAATAGCTAATTTATTAGAGTCCGTGCATTTCTCCGTGGCGCTTGACCTTGCCGACTTAAACCAGTTATAACTGGGTTTTCGAGGGTGGAAGTAACCAACTGTTCAGTCTTCCTATGGCACTCGTACTGTGAGGAAAGGCTATTACTGTACTTTTTGAAAACATCGATTTGTTCCTCCACTCCGTCCCCTCACTTCCCCTCATCAATCGCCACGAAGAAACGCACGGACTCTACTAAAGAAGGTTGAAGACAAAATGTGTGGACTAAACCGGAACTCGAAGCAAGGTCTCTCACTTGCCGGGTGATTGTGCTTACCACTATACTACCCGGCCTATCTATTTGTTCCCTCAAACTTAGAAGCATTTAAATTTTAATGAGTATCTGAAACATGTGACTGTCATTCGACATAGTATTTACATTCGGTTTGTAACATTTCCATCTTGTTGATCTAAAGTATTGACAGTCACATGTTTCGGATAAACATTCAGATTTTAGTGCTTCTAAATTTGAAGGCATAAATAGGTGGGCCGGATGGTGAAATGGTTAGCATAATCTCCCGGCAAGTGATCCGTATTTTAGTCCCGGTTTGGTCTCTATATCTGTATCCAATGAAAGTACGATATTTGCTTAAAAACAACTAACAACAGTTATTTTACAAAAATTAAAACTTAAACGTCCTTCTTACCAAAACCCCATTAAGAACTGACCCTCCTAGTGTATGAACCCCCAAGATGAACCACTTACGCTATTTACACCGTACACAGAAGGTCTATGAAGTCTGAGACGGCCGCTGTTGCAGAAGCTTATTATACCCCAGGTTTATAAGCTGCTCCCCTAGTCTCAGCTAATAGCAACACTAAATCTCCTTCCACACTTCGCCCCCTTCAAACAAGAGTGAATCACTGCCTGTTCGCTCCCTTTATTAAAATTCTTTCTCAAATATTCTATTAGTGGTTGAGTAATATCGGCTGTAATATTGGATGTGGTTAATATATTACTTTGACCCTAGGCTGAAATTTTATCCCGACACAAGATTCCTGAGGAGCTAAATAGAGATGATGGGTTGATGAGGAAACGTTGGTTTTACACTTTTATTTTTATTTGTTTGTGGTTAAGTGGAAGAGAGGATTGAAATGTCTTATTTTCTTTACCAATAAAGACCTGTTTAATTTAATATTATTTATTTAATAAACGTCGCTCTACCCTCAATTATGTTAATTACGTTTGTAAAACAATAGAGCAACGAATGGCTTCTCCAAATGTTTTGGTGTTTATACTTTTGACGTGAAACACGTATAATTATCTTTATTTTTAAGTGTCAATAGGTTACTTGTATCTTCAAACTGATGAAATTCGTGAATATATGTTATAAGTACTTATATAAACTAGACATTAAATGGAATATATTATAGTGAATTTGATGAAGATTTTCAATTTCTCAGTACCGCGGATTTTGTTTCTTAACTGCTTAATTTAAATTAAAACGTGCCCTCTATCTTGTAAGAGCCATGGGGAATTTAAATTAATCATTCACCTAGAAATGTTCCTGCACTGTTACCAAAGATTTGTTTTCTTAAAAAACGCGTCATAAGCAAAGATGTAATGTTCAACAGTCCACTTGTCCATTTCGAATGATATGGCATCATTTGACGAGTTCAGAGACGCATCATCCATTTCTCTACCTCCCCACAATCAAAGTACTGCGCTTGCCAAACCCGTCTCGTGTCTACCTCTTTGTTTTACGGTCACGACTAATAACATACGAGTAAATGCAAACCCAAATGTAGACAGAAATTAACCAAATACCTCAAAGTTGTATAATAAACTTTGCCCATTATTTTGACATGTTTGGACATTGCGACTCTACAAACGGCGCCGTTATTACAGGGCCATTATTACAGCCCTTGCATCTGGTAATGGCAATCCAGTAAATCACCGTTAGGCAGACGTGGCGACGTGGACCCCTTCCCCCCACCCTCGAAACTACCCCCCGGGGCCACAACCACCCCTCGTTTGTACTAATAATAAAGCATGCGATATTGATTCTGATGAGCTGTGTCAAGATATGAGAGGTTTGTAGGATACTTAAAATTTCTCACCATGACTACTCCATATGGATAAGACGTCACGTTAAGGTATGGGTCTCTTCTATTGGTTGTCGACCTGATCTGAGAAGCAGTGGACCCTAGTTTGTAACTAGATTACACCTTAGCCTACATCCATTAAAAACACTCACCATTCATCTATATTCACCTTAAAATACCCTCTAGGAGTGGTAAAGTTGACGAATCAAAGGTATAAGCTATAAGAAAACTACCTCCACCCAAAGACATAGCCGGTGTTCAAAGACTCATTGGCATGATTAACTTTGTCGGAAAATACATTCCAAACAAAAGTCAACTTCTCAAACCAATAACTGACCTCCTTAGTACAAAAAATGACTGGCACTGGGGCCACTCTCAACAAGCAGCATTTGAAAAAGTGAAAGCTATGTTAACTTCTTCCCCTCAACTGGCATTTTACGACATTGGTCGTCCCACAATGGTATCAGCAGATGCATCTCAACAGGGTCTAGGTGGCGTTCTTCTACAACAACAACCAAACAATCAATGGAAACCCATATCGTACATATCTCGGACACTAACGGAAAGCGAAAAAAACTATTCAAATATTGAAAGAGAAGCACTTGCCATCACATGGAGCTGCGATAAGTTTAAAGGCAGTATTTCAACAGTTTCAAACTAAAGTGTAGCAGTGAGTGTGGGTAAGCGTTTTTGACGTAAGCATGACAGTGTCACGGAAAATCAAAGTCTCTAGAAAGTTCAACAATGTTTGTGACATGATAGGCGAGTAAGATATAAATGGTTTGGTTTATAAGTAATCAACTGTGTTATTCAGAAGCTTCTTGGTTATGTGTATTTGGCTATTCTACCTATATTTTATCATATAGGAAGTATTTACCCATAATGTCTGACAGGAAGTGAACGTACTCAGGATAGCAGCGAACTACTGAGGTATTTTACAATCAAATCTTAGCCTTCTTCTAAACCTGTTGATACAACTTAAATCTTACATCCGAAAATGAAAACAGCTTGTGTGACCAAGTTTTCAATATTCAGAACTTTGAGTGTTTCCAGTCAGATGTTTCTTTGAGTGTATTTACAACATCCCATGGTCCTAGTAGATCACACCATAAATCAACCACGTTGCCAGGACCTCAGCAGCCCGCCCTGGGTCTGTCCTTCCTCTGGAGATCTCCCCGACGAAATGGAGATCAAGAAGTGGCCGCTCTGTAGTTGTGAGTCATGTCTAGCACAAATCCAAACAATTATCGATATGTGGCGGTACAAAAAATTTTTGAACTTATATTATAAATATAATTTGAACAAAACCAAATTGTTATCAACGCAATAAATATAGGCAATAATGCAACAACTAAGTGCAAATTCAACATCAAAGTGTTAAACATTTTTTTAACTAATAAGATTTTAATTTGTATAAACGCTAAAAAGCTAACTTATTACTAAAGAAATTTGAAGACAAAAATGTCTGGACCGAACCGGGACTTGAACCCGGGTCTCCCGCTTGCCGGGCGGTTATGCTAAAACTAATAAATAATACATTTCAGTAACAGACGGACGGACGTTGGTCAGCTGATAAGGGATGGCCTTTATCAAATGTGAAAAGTATTGCACCGGACACACATCCCTCAACGTATGTGTGGGCGGGGGGACGGGGGTTATATATCACAATTTCTGCAAGGGGAGGCTCCCCTACCATTAGCCATTATTTGGGCCCTGCCAGACACCACACATCATTAATAGGAAATGAGCTCACTTTTCAAGTCTGGCTTTTTATTCCAGAGTTATGACCGTAACTTACAGTTTACAGTAAGCATGTCGTCTTGTTACTATATTTTACTTTTTGGTTGAGTTTAGAATCATGTAAATTAAGCGTATAACTTAGCACCTATATCTCACGTCTTTTGGTCAACTTTTCGTGTGTTGGTGTATTGGATAACGCCAAAGGTCAAGTGGTCGTTAAATTTCTCTGCAGTTTTTGTGAATTCACAATATGCGCAAAACTTAAATGTATGTGCATTATTCAATTATTCAGTATCATATTCAACGTGGATATACAAGAGTGACCGTATGAACCATAGTGCAAAGGACCCACTTTACCTCAACATAATCAAAGATAATGTAATGGTCTTTCTCCGCCTCGGCTCGACATGCTCGAGCTTGTCCGATGCCAATTACGTAAATCTGGCCAAATCGTGTAATTTTCGAAAACGAACAAAATTGTGCCTGCGTCAAGGGCTCTTTGGGACTCAAAGTAATTCTCTCGTTATCTGTGTGCCTGGGCTGCAGAACTATGTCGATTTTCCTGCCTCAGCCATGTGGCATATATCTATGCGCAATCTACCTACCATAACACAATCTTTTATTTAATCCACTAGTTGATTGACTCTACAGCAGAGCACCCTCTAGGGCACTAAGTGCATGTTGACAATCTGATATTGTGCTGTGATAAGCGGTACTAAGTGCACAGCTGTGAGCGCGGGCGCGCTTACAGATGTTATCTACTAGCGCGGCGCCTCACACCCCTCATATCAACCCCTTCACCGGCCACCCCTCGCTGTTAGTGACACGATAACGTGCGATTAGGATAGAGATAAGGGCATTTTTTACGAAAAGGACGGCTAAAAACTGTATCTGCATTAGTTATTGACACGTGTTCATATAAAATGAAGTAGAATAGTCCCCCACCCAATAATAGTAAATATTAATTCCCTTCCATTGGCTGTGCGTAAATAAGAATGTGTGTGTTTCTTTCTTTCCAAAGAGTAGTTAAGAGGTTAAATAAGTTGAAAGAAAAACTCATGTTGTTTGGTGGTGGGTGCCTGGTTAGCTGGTTAGTCTGGCTACATTGACAACTTTTAGGATAGCTTTAATAATGTTTTGTGTTATGCAATAGATTACTTTTCAGCAGATGACGGGTTAAGATTCCAAATCACGAAACGTCGTATTCTTCTTGTCAACTAAAAGACAATGGAAAACAGCCCTAAGAAATTTCAACCTTAGGAAAATATGGACGAATATTTTGTTTATAGTGATTTATAATGACTTAATACCTATTTAAGAGTACTAATAAGTGATAAAGAAAGAAAGATTAAATCCATGGCAAACAAGATTAGAAGTTCACATTCTATAACGTATTTTAATAGACCAAAAACAACAACAACAAAACCATGTTTTGTTAGTTGCTCTGTGAAATTAAACAGCAGTAAATATTAGTAGTTTAACAAATTTCTCAGTTGGTAGGTGAAGTATATTGTTTAACGGCCATAATAAAAGCCAAAACGGCTAAATGATACAATTTCCACTATTTTTACATAACTATATCAACCCAAATGTTACTTGAAAACAAAATTTAACCCAAATGTCGGTTGGAAATGGATTTGCGGAGTAGTTTATTTCATGGGACAAAATAAGATCGAGAAAAATACGTTCAGAGTTGACTTCAATTTCAAGTTCCTCGTTTTGTGAGTTTGTTCCCCATTGTGAATGCTCGAGGGTGTTTTAAAACCGTAAAGGAAATAGAATTGTTTGTTAAATTCGTCTTAACATTCAGCATGGAAATTGCTTATTAATCTAACTCACAATGTGGGCTTACTATAAGCGTGCTTAACTTTTATGATTTAGGTTAAGTTTTACTTGTAAACTAGGGGAGTCGTCATATCTCTTGAAACGTTTTGTAGTTTTCAACAAAATAACCGGTAGACAAGTTTATCTATTTTTGTGTTTAAAACTTCATTTGTATTATTTGTTAGTATAAAAACCTGCTCTATGTTTTCAATGAAAGCCTCCTCTTTGCCGAGAAACGCTAAGTTATTGTGTAAAATATTGAAAATCCTCTTTCAAATTATTTTCAACGTATCGTATTTTTTGTAGCACTACAATAGCCAAGTACTTACAAAAGAATTTTACTGATGAGCTAATGTGATACTGATAGCTCAAATTGTTTCAGATGTTTCCATGCCTACTACATCCTCTGCTATATGAAGAAGCAGAGGTAATAGACTGTGATATTGTACAGGGTGAGTACATGATTTATAGAAGGGTTGAAAGCTCTACACGTCGCTCTGTCAAATGTGTCTTTTCACTTCCTCTTATGAGAAATACTGACTGAGTGTTGTTTATGTCTTGATGTATTTATACTTCTAAACTATTAGAAACATGAGACCAATAAAAGCCAACCAAGTTTGCATTTTGTGACTATCTGCTTGATGGCACCTTTCCGGCTTATCACTTGTTTAAGCAGTATAAGTCAAACATATGCATATACTTTGTTTCACCCTCAAACTTTAGCATTGATCTAATGAAAACAAAACCTACAAAAAATAATGCTACATTTAACTAAGAAGTTTAGATAAGAAAAGAAGTTTAACTCAAACTAAACTAAGTGGTGGATAATTGAGTTTTGGAAACGGGTGCAAGCCCCACTTATACCTCTTGTGATTATTGTTATTGATTGCTATTGATTCTTAGGCCCTAATACGCGAAAAAAGCTAACTATATTTTTGAAGAATTAAGCTATCAAAGAAACATGATTCAATCAAATGAAGCTGTTAGTTTTTTATATATTTAAGCTTGTTATTTTGTTTTTGCCCCAGAAATTAGAAAAGAAACTCCAATAAATTGAATGAGTACAAAACAGGATGATCTCGAGGTGCTTTTGATCAAAGTTTGTGGTAAATGGTAGAGTCTGACAATACCATTGATTTAGTTAGCGTGGTATAATGTTTAAAATAGGACCGAAAAGAGTATACTCCGTTACAGAGTATAATAGTGGGTGTCATGACAAGACCTTTAAGAAAATAAGGCAAAAAGGATACAAAAACGCAGAATAGTAGTTTTATTTTCTTACCATGATAAATATTACACTAAACAACATAATTTATCCACTATAATTGTCTAAACCTTTTTTTAACCAAATATATTAACAACTTTCAAGAGTTAATCGAATATCTTAAAATACATCTTTAAAACCAACGATTCTCTAAAACGACCAGAGTGCATCAACGAGGTATTTCCCGCACGTACTCAATGTGTTTTTTACTACCTCTGGAACAGCCGCTGCCGGTTTTCCATTTCCCGCCCCTTGGACGAGGATTGCGCCCCTATCCCAGGGGACGTATACGATACACAACCGCGCCCCTGTTGAGTCTTGCCCAAACATTGACTCTCGACCGTGAAATTAATACTAGTCAGGCATCTGTCGAGGCGGCCACATCGGCGGGGGTGGCTCAACTTGGAGGAGATTTGGTTTTTAATATAGATTAACGTGTAAAAAGTGTATGAATAAATTAAATGCAATTTGTTGAGAGGTGCCATTCTTTTTTCACATGGACCACCAACCAAGGAACCGATTAGCTGGGCAACGCAGTCTCGAACTTTGTGTGCTAGCCAGCGCAGAAGAAGGATATGGAACAAGGTAAGGAAAGGAATAGGTTTTCTAGCATCATGCTTGGGCGACTGATTTGGCCTTCGATTAGAATGAATGCAATCATTTTTTTTATCCACCTAAACCAGTCGTCTCAAAGCTGCTTCACAGAGGCCTTCTAGACACAAAAGCCGGAGGTAACCAATAATATTCACTCTCTGTTCAGAGTCAATGACTCTGACTCTCAAGAGTGAACCTTCTTTAGTATACCTCCAGATGGCCCCTCTTTTTACCCATAAAAAAGTAAATAAATACCCCAGCTTAAGACATGATTTCTCTTTGCTGTGCCTCACTCAGTATCAGGTTATCTAAAACATGTAAAGATTGTAATCCTTGGTGGAGACTTGGCTGGTCGGTAACATGGGAGCTCTAAAGAATTTTCCTTTCATTAGCTATACATAAATAGATATTTTTCATGGCTGCATTTGGTCGCCCGCTGCTCCACGCCAGGCAATAGGGTCGTCTAGCGGTGGTCACTGGCAAGAGGACGTGTTTGATTTCTATTTTTTTTTCTAATTTCGTTAAGTTTTTGTTTATGTTATCCGGTCTTCTAGGCTAGCTGTTATGGTGGTGGGTAAATGGGCACCTAGCGCCGATTACTTCTAGGCTAGTTAATTGTCTAATGTTTTGTGTTATGTTTTAGGTTACTTTTCACTTGAATACGAGGTCAGATCTAGTTCCCAAAACGTTGTGTACCTTTCGTTTACTCAAAAACTACGGACACTTCTGTAATAACATTTCAGCATCAGGAAAAAAGATACTTGTTAAATTGATCGTGTAAGAACTTGACTTATCTAGTTCTTTGTCTCACCCAACTCTCCCAAAGTCTTAACCTAAGCGGCTGTAGCCTAAGCCTGAAAACGCCAAGATACTCGTGGTTTTTCGTTGACCTTTTTTTGTCTCACTTACAGAAACTCATTTCAATTAGCTGATATCACCGACGTTACTAATCCAATACTTACGAACATACAATTATACTTGTTTTCTATTATGTCCTCTGTAACTACGATTAGGAGTCATATGACCGGGGGAGGACAAGACAAACTGACTTGGTGATATCTACGGAGAGCATCATCCCCCGAGAGGGTGGAAATGTTTTCCCTCACATCCGACAGATGTCGCTGGTGTCGCCATGTCTGCAAGTGGTGATTTAGTATTGGCCATTATCATTATGAGAAAACCATTAAGGAAATCATTATGTGCTTTAAATCAGGAACGCATTTGTAGACCCCTAGGGTCTGCAGAAAGAAGTTTCGGAAAAGATATAAATTGTTTACGAATCATTGGCTGTAAAAGTTTGGAATCGAAAGAATAATTAAAAGTTTGTTGGCAATTGTCTTGTAGATGTAATTTAATATGCTTATTTAGCGTGTAGTTTAAATGAGTCATCGACATAAATTGACCAAACAAAACGTTACCTTACACGTTCCTAGCTACTTTTTATTTTCTGATCGAGAACAATCTTCTATTAGGTCAAAAACCAATCCGATAAGGAAGGTTAAGGCTACGAATAAATTCATCACTTTCTAAAATATGAATGAAAATAAGTATCACCATTTTTTTGGCTGATAATAGCCAAATAATATATTCCCAATACTTTTAACTGGATCGCAAGCAAATTTAGCAAAATGAGAGAGACGGCGATAGAATGTGTCGATGGAGTCGTGATCCATGCAATCATACATAGTAGTGTCTGGTATAAATATTGTATTGTATGTCGCGGGACTCATTAGATATAGTCAATATCAACAAACTTGATCTAAAATGATCTCAAAACACTATCTAAAGATTTTAAATTGGTTGAAACTTTTACTTGGATTCTTTTCCTAGCCAAATACAAAGACAATCTAATCTACTGAAGAAGAGTCTACTGAAGAAGGACTTTTAGGAATAACCCTAGAGCAACAATTAAATGTTCATCTTCATATCAACTTAGTAATAAAATTTTAAGTTGCGATTTACTTAATTACTCGTATAAAACCTCCTGCAGCCCTGAAACTCTTATGACTATGGACTAATCTTCCCTCATTTGACATAGAATAACCATTTTGGGAAAATCACCCTTAATATACACTTGTAAATACTTTAGAAATCAGCTTTAAGAGATTTGTAAAAATCACAAGGGTACTCCTGTGTTAATTTATTTAAAGAAAACAACATATTTTCATTTTTCTCCTTATACATCTGCGAAAGTTCATTGTTCTTCAAAATAAATTTAAAATACTTTTTAGACTTGTAATCAATTTAAAATTCCAAATCATTTAACAACCTACTTTATGAAATGTCCTCTTTATAATATGTTTAAACTATATAGGGGTCCAACAACCTTCCAAATCTCACGAAAGACAAACAAATTATAAATAAATTCAAATCAAAACTAAAAACAAAATTACAAGCAAGTGTGTATTACAATCATGAAGATGTTTTAAAGACAAATTGAAAAGTAGTAGTTAATACCGAATTCATTGTTAATTTTTTATTTATGTGTTGTTAAAAGTCTATGCAAAGTTCTTTTGTCCGTGGCAAAAAAACATTATTTATTTATGTTTAGGTTTAAGTTGATTCAAGTTATGAATTATGGGTTGTGAACTGTATAGCTTTGAATGAACAAGTGGTTGAGTAATGAACAAATGAATGATTCATCGCTCATCAAACTACATTTAGTGTTTGCGTAACGAACAACGGGTACATATATTAGTGTCCTTAAGTGTTGAGGAGAGCAATAACAATCAAGATCTTCTGTTAACGAGTTTAACGACCCTTACTTCAATAATCGTCATATTAACCAAATACCACCATGTGAGTACACGCAATATTACTTGAACACTGGACTGTACATTATAAACGTAGCCAGTGGTTAATAGAAATGCAGCTTAAATTAATTAATTATGCAAAAGATCAAAATAATATGACACTATCCACCGAGTAAAAAGTTGACTAACACTCTAAATAAGTAACAGTACAAACCACTCCCAAAAGAGTGAAAACCGAGCCACTCTTTAATGAGAGTGGCTGAGTTTCAAAACTTAAAAGAGAACAATTTCACTCTTCTTAATGGCCTTCACTCCTTTATTTTAAGAATGAATAAGCAACGTTTTTGTTAAAAATTTAAAAGCTTTAGCTAAAACTTTAAATTTGTCCTTTCTAATTTGTTTGATTTTCAAAATTGAATATTTGAACATTGTCTTCATAACTTTATTCCATTCGACAAATTAAAAGATTAAATATGCACAGAACATGATTTGGCTAAAGTGCCTAAACTGAATATTCTAGAGGAATTTGTTAACATATTTTTGACAATGTGCGAAATACTCTGGACACACAACGTATCCAGCCTCTCAATATTTAACGAAGTCAAATTTTGATGACAAGCTATGGTTTATATTTACAAACCACTTGAACAGAAAAGCTTGCTCTACAGCCTCGTATGACATATTCCTGTAACAAAACAGCTGTTGTCACTATAATTCGTTGAAAGCAGAGAACGGAGACAGTAAAGATGCTTTTGTTTGTGAAATATGCAAGCATTTCTTAGAAATCCTTTCCTTCCTTTATATTCCACTATTTTTTTATCTTCGAATAAGCTTTCAGATCAAACCTTCAGTTAAGTGTTCTTCTTTATCTCCTACTTACATTCCCATGCTGTTTCACACAGACACGTTTCTCAGAACGTTGTAGGACGGAGAAAACCCTTCCTTTCGTTTTCTAACATTTTTCAAATAATTGAAACAGGTTTTGAATAAGGTTGAAGTCTAAGAATTTAGATCGACGCTGTCATCATCACTTAATCAATTTTAAAATATGGGGCATGTTTACAAATATGTATTTTGCAATTCTCACAGAAAATTGTGTTAGCTAAAGCCTGTTACTTTAAAAGTTATATTTCAAGATATTTTTAAATTCATCCAACGAATAAAGTTGGTTGTATTATTTGCCAAATAATAAAACTGTGATTCAGTTAGAACACCACTACAATTAGAATGATATCAAAACGGCGACAGGATCAATGCATAATTTCGTGATTCACGCAACCAAAGTGTCTGATATAAATATTGCGTTTAGTGTCCGTGTGACACGAACCCAATAACAATAATCAATAATATCAGACACTGTCTGTAATGAGTAACATGAAAACACAAACAATGTCAAAACAGAAAAGGTTTTAGATTTATAATATAGTTATCCAGTGCACACCCCGTCAAACAACATAATAATTACTTTCAAACATTTCAGTATTGCTGTGGAGTATCTTCACTCACTGCTTGGCTGAGCTACTTGGTGGTTGATGTCTGCTATCCTATTGGTCACAGGGCTGCCAACCGTCCATTGGAGCAGGGAAGCAAACTGTAACTTTCTCATTAGCTGTGATACTATCGAAAAGTCTTTTCAGGATTGGTTGCCAGCTTCTGGAAAGCTTTATGCTGTCTTATTTGTTTAAGCTATCATTAGTAGCCCAATCCATTGGGCTTAAAACACTGATAAAAATGTGATTTTACTTGAATTTTATTGATAATTTATCCGATGTTCACTGACTCGAAGCAACAAAATCTAATCAAGGAACTAAACAAGTTATTGGTTGGAAGATTTACAATGGTATCTGAATTTAATAGTTGTGAATGCATACGTAGTGTAGAAATGAACAAATGAATTATTCATCGATCATCAAACCGCATTTACTGCTTGCGTACCAATAATCAAGTACATACTCATGAGTTTAAGTGTAAGGGAGAAGGAGGGCGCCTGTTCATATAAGAAACCAACCCTTCTCTAAAACGTTGTACACGATACAATATTCCTTTTGACACAATAATGGCGTGATACAATTGCAATTGAGTTCCCAGAGAAGATATCTTTGACTCACTAGGAAAAAAATTATTATTTCAATAATCTTCAAATTTATTTTAAGTACAACTATTTCAATATACTTAAAATTGTACTTAACCTTAACAACTAATTATTTGTTGAAACCTGTGTTAGTTGTTTCTTCTACAGAACTTAAACCAGACTACAGAGATTAAGACATTTTTGAAATGTTTACTTAAAGTTTCTTTATCATGCTTAAAACCAAATGTAAGGCGTATTTCTTAAAACTACTGAGTTTTAACAAAAATGTCGCTCATCATTTTCGTGTTTTTTATTCAGCTGCGCCATTAAACTTTGGTTTGTATTAAAAATACTTCACTTTTGGACCAAGTTATGGAAATATACTATTATGAAAAATCTGAATAGTTTGTGAAGGTCCTCGGCTACGAACGTTGTTATTTTCTTTACTGCGCTCTTAATATAAAAGATAGAACTTTCTATAAGTGAATATAGTGTACTCTATCAGTAACGAAACCTACTATCTAAGTAAGGCTAGTTAAGACTGACGATCTCTATGTTTTAAATATATTCAAACCTTTTGAAGTCAGATATTTGCAGTAAAAGTAACAGAAAATACACTTTAGTAAGTAAAATATGCACGAAGTCTTGAAAGTTTCTTTACCTCTTTTATTCTCGTCTCTTTTTGATGTTGAATAAGCTTCTTGATCAAAACTACACTTGAGGCTTCCCCTCCTCCCCTTCCCAGCATGTTATTTCACATGAAAAGATTTCTTTAAGTGCACCAACTTGTGTAAGGTCAAGCCTGTAATATACTCCGGTCTTATTTAAATTCTTTCCTGCGTGTTCTATAGGTAATACCTTTTTATGTATGTATAGTTAAATATGCAGGTTGTCCATTAATTACGCGGGATCAAAATTATAAACAAAGAATGTCCTATAACATATCGGCTATCTCACTTAGTTCTCCATCTGTCTGTCTGTGTTTTCACTTAATAATTGTTATCTCCGGGATCCAGGCCGAATGCCGAACAGTTAGTTCCCATAAATAATAAGAGCGAACGAAAATCTCATAAGATTTTCTGGTGATGGACCATATAGCCTTCCAGCGAGTTCAGGGCAAGTTCAATATAAGGTTTTTTTAACAAAGTACCCTACAATACAACTTTGTCGCTAATTAAATTAATAGTTAACACTTAACCTAAGACCGAGTCGAGAAAACATGGTAAACATTACATGGCGCAACTAAATTGTAGGTCTATTCAGAATAAACAAAGAGTAAGCTCCTAAAGTTTAGTAATTAAAAAACCTAGAATACAAAAAGAGATAACTCACCCAGACGCTAGCTGCAGAGCCTAGATAGTGTTTACAAGAATGTAGTGTAGGATAAGGTTATAGACCCTTGACAACGAATAAGGCTTTCCAACGCTTGAAACGTAGGGAGTATTTCTTCTCTTGAAGTAGCCGGAAAAGTCCATGATAAATAATTTAGTTAGACGTTTGCCGTAGATTTTAAATTCCCACAATGACAACATATCTTTTCTCGCTAAAACGGAATGCTCGAAACAAATTGACATCTTTGGCAGCCACCATGCAGTCATTTTCCACTATTGAAACAGATGTGTGTTGAATAATAGATAGGTAGTGCAGGGGGTGAGTGTTGTTTGTTTAAGGGTTGGGGGATGTACAGTGAGAGGTCCCTGGGGGATGGTTGGACTAACACCGTGGTTTGCGGAGGGGTGAAGTGATGTAGTGACCAGTCTGGTCAATGTTTTATGAAACACTATCATCATATATACCAGTCAATCTGATTGTTAAAGTGTAGTAAATGTAAAACAAGAGTAGGGCCTAGCTATGCAAATGTTTTTATTTAACATTACTAATAATTTAAGAAATAACTTAGACGTTATTTTATTACGAAATGGTTTTATTACGAAAGGACTTCATATACCATTCACTTACCTCTCATGAATTTGGGTTTTAAATTCTACGAACTGTAAGTACAATACATTACTTGGCAAAACCTTTGAGCTTTACAAATGTACAGTTTAAAACATAATAAGACCTAAAATCGACCGTTTGAATATTGCAAAAGAGTTTATGTTTGTAATTTACCAAAAGTGAGATATTTTCTTCCCGAGCCTGAGGTGTTTTGTTAAGCCAAGAGAAAACCTGTCTCCGCAACGTAAACAACCTGTCATGACATCATCTGTTGCTCCAGGCCCTTTGTCTAACTCTAACTAACTCATCTGCCGTCACAATATCGGTGAGTACAGCTAATGAAAATTACTTGGAGCGCTTTAGTAAACATGTGTTAGTCCCACCTAAGTAGGACCGACCGAGAGTAGGTGACGAGTTCGAGTATAAAAGATTGGTTTTATATTTTTATTGTGCCTCTAGTCTGAGAGGAGTATATTCATAAATCACTAAATCACTATTTGAGATGCCGACCACTCTCATGAGGGTATTTTAAGGCTAATATGTGGTGAAGGATGAGTGTGATGAGTGGTAGTTATATTGGAAATATAACTAACCCCTTTCAAAATTGAATACTTTCTATGACAATGAGTTGCCACCAAAAGCGTTCTTTATATGAAAATGTACCAGTGAAACCGAAACCGAGGAGTACTAGCTCGGTTCTCTAAGGTCTTTGAGATACCTTAGATATGTTTACAAAGACAGTTAAAAACGTCCAAATTTTAAAGATTTGGAAGCCGTTGCTCACTTTAGTAGCCGTGTGAAATAGTAAATTAAAGCTCTTAACATAGCTGCCTAAGTTCATATAATTGAAAACAATTCATCTTCAATTACCCTAAAATACACTAAATCAAAGCATTGTGCACTTTGGTGGATTGGCTGCGACATATACATTTTAACTAATTAGAACAAAGCTTCGTACGTATGGTTCGCTGACGCGTTTGACTTTGGCGCGGTGTATAAGCAGGTCAGGTTAGATTTCCTCAATTTTTCAAGAGTTCAATGTACATACTGATGGACGTACAAAGATAACCAAGTATCGATATAAACCATTCTGGCTGTGAACTACTTCCTGACAAACAAAAGGCTGGGAAAATGCTACATGGCCTAGTGGAAAGCTTCTATAGGATTCAATACGATAATACGAAAGCTGAGACACCAGGCGTGTAAGCAAATGTGGTTTTTGAATATAACTTGTTCTTTTTAGCCTTTGTTACTAATTTTTCACCTTTATGACTATTTTATTGATCTCGCTTTTGGTTTAGTTTGCACAAAGGTTAGTACAAAATATGTTTCTTTTGTAAATCTATGGATTAAGTTCTTTGATCAGCTAAAACAGGGAGTGTCCACAGAAAGGTAAGGGAGGTGTTTACCTCAAAAATGAGTTTAGTGCCTATAAAAACGGTTTGTATTATCCGATTTCGATCAATCTTCACATGAGAACCTTCGACACCGTACCTATCATGTGTACCGATATCGTACAAAGTTTTATCATCTAGAGCAAGATGGTGGCAAAACATCATTTTACTTGAGGTTGCAATCCAGATTCGTTGCATTGAGCAAATTTGAGCAAATTCGTTATAGTTGTATTCCTTGTAAATGTAAATTACTTAAACATTACTTTTAGTGCTTACTCCTCAACTACTCGTGGATTACTTAATAACTTAATGAGACAGTTAAAAGGTATATGTTCAAAAGAGACTTTGAAAATAATTTACTATGGAATAATCCAACCTCATCTTTCCTACGGTATAATACTTTGGGGTAGCTGTGCTGTTACTAGACTGTTAAGAGTATTTATTCTTCAAAAAGCTGCTATTCGTGTAATTTGTAATGTAATGCCTAGAGAATCGTGTAAAGAGCTTATCAAACATTTAAAATACTTACCTTGCCTGCAATTTATATATTTGAAACTATTATGTTTTGTATATCTAAATGTGACTTAGTGCAAGGTAAGGACATACAAGTATAGTACACGCTCAAATACAATATATAGACCAGTCAGTCATAGATTACAAATTCATGAAAGATTGCCAGTGCAAGCTGGCAAAAGTTTTGAATATTCTTCCAGTTGAAGTTAAAAATCTTTTATACGACCACAAATTGTTCAAAAATAAACTAAAGCAATATTTACTGTGCTTGGCTCCTTACTCTGTTGCAGAATTTATCGATTCCAGTTAACAACTATTCAAAAATTTATAAGCTAATCGTACGTATAATTATATTTTATAAGACTATTTCTTCTTATCAGTGGTTAAAATTATCATTGTTCTCATTTTTGTTATTCACCCCATTCACTTTGTAAATAATGTATCATTTACCATCCATCATCATTTGTCAACACAATGTATTTTGTATATGACAATAAAATGTTAAAATGTTAACAGTTTTTGAGGATTATAAAGGTCTAAAGCGGCTCAGATAGTCTCAGTGATCATCTGATGTTACCCGCATCAACTCCCACCATCGTTTAGACATATCAGACCATCACCTGCATTGAAAAGTTTCAATGTGAGTTCCCCTGTTGCACGACAGACATCTAGCCGATAGTCAGCCTCCCGTCAGGTATTTTGGAGCATTTCAGGAGTCACCGTTGAAATGTCTACGTTGATTTTTGGTTATGTTAGAAATGTATGTGTTCCCTCAGGTTGAAGAAATTGAAAGGGAAAAGGGCATTGATGTCATTTTCCAGCATGATGGAGCTCCATGTTTTACAGTCTAATCGTCCAAGAAGTTCTCAACAACAGATTTCCTGATAGTTGGATTGGGAGGAATGGTCCTGTTTTGGGGCCACCTAGTAGTCCTGCCTGATTTGACGCTTTTAGATGTCTTCTTTTGGGGTTACGTTAAAAACTTAGTTTTGCTGAGAAAATACGTGATATACAGCACCTGAGAAGAAAAACAACGTAGCCGTTTCAACGGTGACTCCTGAAATGCTCCAAAACACCTGGCGGGAGGTTGACTATCGGCTAGATGTCTGTCGTGCAACGGTGAGAGCTGACATTAAAACTTTTAAATTACATAACAAAAATAAGATTTGCTGTGTCTTTTAATGTAAAAATCAACATTATACCAATATAATATATTACATTGTAATATATATTACAATTTGAGAAATGAGAGATTCACTTAAAGGGATACTGAATATATTAAATCTAAGGCGGTTTAGATTACTCCATCTTCGGGTGTGTGTAATATGAAGCCTTAAAATATTTGTCAACAAAAACTATAAATCAAATTATTAGGATTATTAGTAAAATTAATAAACCGTAACGTGGGAGACTATTTTGAAAAGTTTTTTCTTGGTGGTGGTTTTGTGGTACTATATAACTAAACTTGTTTCATTTTGGAGATGTAATCAAAAATAGGATTCTTGTAGTTGTAATGTGTGTTGTTCAATAATCCATCTTCAACTTTTTTAAATTACATAACAAAATTAAGATTTGCTAACACCAAGGAAAACTTTTCAAAATAGTCTCGTTATTATATGGTTTATTAATTTTACTAATAATTTGATTTATAGTTTTGTTGACAAATATTTTAAGGCTTCATTATACCTTTGAAACCGGTAGTGTGAATTAAATAATTTTATTAAAGGGTACTTAGTTTTCTTGTTTTCACTTTAATATACAATTTGTATTTCACTTTCAAATCCCGTACTCCTTTTTCGATGACCCTGTATACTCATAAACATAAACATATTTATTGTCATAGTACAACATTTTTTGTGTTTACAAACAATAACAATTAAAAACACAAAATTAATAACACAAACAAAAAACAACTAATAAACTTAGGTACTATAACGTTTACTACCTATAACCACCTCAGCTATATGTATGTGTTAGTGGTCATGTGTGGTGGGTGGGAAGGGGTTGGTTTACAAAGGGTAAGGGTGGAAAGCGGATTTGAGGTAAAGAAACGGATTATCCGCACAGACATCTGCTAACTGGCAGATAAAACCATTTCCCCGATCCATTCTACAGTCAACAATAAACAACAGTACAATATGCTGATAACAGTAGAGATTTAACAGCAAGCAGAGATTTTAACTAATATCTACAGTTTGATTAACTCATTTTAAGTACTCATGGGCGTTATTGAAACGTGAGCTTAATAATTGGTGCAAATGTACAAAAGTACAAGCGAGCTTGTAAACAATTTAAAGTGGTTAAGTGGTGTAATATGTATGGGAAGACTCAGGTGCAGATGTTGTTTTCTTACAATCTACCTTTCATAACTCTCACGTCTTGAAGTAAATTAGCTCTTCACTTTAGTCACATAAGAATACATTTCATACAACACATCTGCAAAAAGGCTATTTTAAAGTAACTAATTATTAATGTTAAATTGTGGGTAACTTATTCACGTTTATGAAAAAAAGTAGTATTTTTAACTGTTTTTCGGCTACTGGAGGTTATAAGCAACTAAAGGAATCGAGGGAAATCAAACAGAAAATCAAAATACTGAATAGTTAACAAGCTCGTGCGTTGATTGTTGCTGCTTCCAGAGTAAACACGATGATTTACAGAGGAACGAAATGTAATTTCAAACCAATTAGCAGAATCTCCACTGATTTAATTTTAGGGATTCGGTTGTCAAGGTTTTGAATAAATTGCATTATACGAATGAAAAAACGTGACGTTATATTTCTGTTAGGGTTTAAATTATAAGGAAAACACTGAAAATAAACAGACAGACTTACTACAACAAAACGGTATGAACGGTAGACATGGGTATCTTTTACTGTATTATTGGTATGTTAAACTGATGATGGGGGTCAGAGTGAAAACCTTCTTATTTAGAGAACACTGTAGATTTCGTTATATAATATTTTGTCTTTCAATGAAGCCATTTTATGAAAACAATAATAAGCATACAACTATAAGTGTTTTTTCCATTAAAAAGAATTATAGCCTAAATTAAAAAAATATAACAGTAAACGCTTTGACTGACTTGATAAGGCTTTTGTTTCATTAATTGTTGGGCCTTACTTTTGTTGTGAAACTTTTTGTTTATGAAGCAGTGTACAACGTAAACTTTCAAAAGAAATAGTTTTCAGTTAATCTCGAAAAGTCTAAAATCTTATCTGGTATAAATTATATTATATTTTATAAGTATAACATTATTTAAAACTTAATATGCAATTGCACCGGTATACATAAGAACACCGCTGAACTAGGTAACAACGGAACGACTGATATTGTTGACTAGAATGGATCGAGGAAATGGTTTTATCTGCCAGTTAGCAGATGTCTGTGCGGATAATCCGTTTCTTTACCTCAAATCCGCTTTCCACCCTTACCTTTGTAAACCAACCCCTTCCCCTTCCCACCCACCACACATGACCACTAACACATACATACAGCTGAGGTGGTTATAGGTAGTAAACGTTATTGTACCTAAGTATTTTAGTTGTTTTGTGTTGTGTTATTAATTTTGTGTTTTTAATTGTTATTGTTTGTAAACACAAAAAATGTTGTACTATGACAATAAATATGTTTATGTTTATCAACAGTATTCAAACCAGTTCAGTAATCTTTATGTTAATGTGTTATAATTGTCGCCCATGAATAACTCCCAACTTTTTACAACATTTTATTCATTATGTTGTGATGTTTTTTAACACTATTCTAGTTACTAAATATTCTATTGTGCGTAATGTTTTGTAGTTTTTAGTTTGAGTTCTTAGTATAGTATTGCATACTTTTAAATTGTATGAATATACAGGGTTATTAAAACAGAATGTCCTACTTTCATTCTTCTGCAACTTTTAAATTATGAGTGCTTCATAAATAATTTACATATGGTTGAAAAGAAGAAGTTCCAAAGTTTTGTTTACACATATTGAGGGTGACTTTTGCTGTTAATAATCAACAAGATGGCTGTCCATTCAACACAAGACATTTTGCGTTCTTGAAATTTCAAAAGCTATGTCAGTTAAGTTCAACGTGAGTTCCGTCGCAGATTTGTGATTTTGTTGTGGTTTTCTCTTGTGAGGCTATGTTTAAGAGAAATTTGTCGTATCCTTTCTGTCAAAAAATCTAGTTGACCTGCACAACCGTATCACAGTTGCAATAAATTCCATAAGTCAATATTTGCTTCGTGATGTGTGGGAAGAGTTTGATTATCGGCTAGATTGTTGCCGAGCAGTCTGGTGAGGAGGTGTTGAGCTGTTATACTAAGGGAGACAAACTTTGTAAAGTGATCTTTTTACTAGTATTTAATTTATGTATCTAAGTAATAATAATTAACGAAGGCAAGTTGTCTGAAAGTAAGACATTCTTTTGGAATAACCCTGTAGTTAACTTGTTTGTGTATATTTAAATACTATTTATATATTTTAAATTTTGTGTATATATGAAATTTATATATTTTGTAATGTGATTAAGTGGAAGAGAGGACTTCAAAGTCCTAACTTGCCCACCAATAATGATGCTATATTTTATTTCATTTCATTCTATTCCATTCCTTTTTATGCCCTTCCATTCCATTCTATTCCATTCCGTCCCATTAAATTTCAACTTTAATTAACTTCCACCCTTGCTGGAATATATATTGAATGAGCGAACATATTAATCAGACCTTTCATCGAATACTAAGATGTCCTGATTTCAGGATATTTATAACAAAACTTTAACATTGTCTCCATCTTTTACTTTCGGACATTAATTTTTAGACTTCGCGGTGACTTTATTTAATAGAGGGGCGCACAAAGCTTCTTAGGAATGATTTTATAAAGATTGTTGTATTTTTCAGTCAACATTTACAGCAAAAGAAAAGACATACTTATTTAAACGTGATGTTCAAACAAAAAACTACGTAAACCCATACAACTTGACTTTAACTTGACAACATGACTTTTAATTCAAATGGATTGAGGCCCTTGCGATTTTGTAGAGTAGTCAAATGCTATTACTAAAGCCTATTCCTCAAGTAATATTTAACATTTCATTAAGTTACAGGCGTAATGGATGACGAACACTGAGTGATACAATATGTATGGACAGCATTGGCTCAGTGAAAAAATTATAGCATATCATGATAACTCCTACAAAATAAATTAAAATAGTTTGCAACTAAATCCAGCATCAAATACTACACATAAACAAAAGGCGTTGCTGTTATCTATTGGCATAACAATTATTTCATGAATGAATGTAATATTTATGACAAAACATTTCCGCTGGTTTGCGCGTTCCGTTGTCTCAGAAGGTAATAGCCATTCTAGAGCTTTATGATGGCCAGTAAAACTTCTTCATTTATGAGTCTGACTTATAATAACTTTTATTGCTGCTGTTATCCAAGGATTGAAGCTTGTTTACTTGCTTAAGCAAATTTTATTTTCATTGCTAACATTTATGTAAACCTATGTGGTTTCATTCAAGTATAAACGTACTCACGTTGAACAACGTAAATTTAAGTAAAAAAAGGTTTTATTGTAATTATTTTCGCTCGTGATTTTGAACTATTTAAAGTGACAAGTTTTGGTGAGCTTATACTGTATACCAAGGCTTTAAATCAAATGGAAATTTAAATTCAAAGTTTGTAAACGTTACGTTTGTGGTGCTGGTGAATAAACAAATGTTTTATTTCGTAAACAAGAGAGTTGCATTAAAATCGTCATATTTTGAAAGCTAAAATGTGTGTCACTCATTTATTGAGAACTCATTCGTACGTACAATAAAGACACCATTTCTTTCATAACAATTTTATAGTGTTATAATTATAAAATTTATGAAAATGAATTATTACATGTTTAGGAATATTTATTTATCCAAACTAAAAGAATAATTTTGGTTTTGGGGTTGAATTATAATCAAACATATTACAGTAATTCTTTGCATGATATGTTTAACCACCTTTACTGTACTTATTTCTTTTTCAGTTTTACACTGTTAAGAAAACATGATAATATTAAAAACTATTATGAAAGCATAAGTATAACTTAATACAACAGTGCCTAATGATAGCTTTAAAGAACGTGTTGTTTCTCTTTGTTTCCAAATCAATGTACAATGTAACAAAAGCGATTCCCAAGAGGAAACATTTGTTGATAGCTATGTTTTGTCCCAACTCACATTGTGTGCTTTTATTCGGATACTCGAATTTTGAACGGATTTGAGGACTTTTAAAAGATATTGTGAAGACACTTTTACAACAAACAATCAGAGCTTTGCTCACCAACACGAGTATTCTTTTGGTCAGCTATATAATTAGTCCTACGCCTTGTTGTTGCAATCACTTAAACCACGACAGGTTACACTTAGTGTGGTGTATTATCTGTAATGTCAGACTCAGAAACTGAGTTCAATAGTTCACAGTCACGTGATCTTAAGAGAGCTGAAAGTGGGTAAGTAATACTTACTGAACAAACTATTTACAGAAATTGTGTGATACGAAAAAGTAATTTTCTATGAGAAAGCTTTCTTTAAAAGATATGTTAGACGGTATTGACTATAAAAATTGTTTGACTAATATAAGTAATATTAACTGAGCTGTACACAGAATGTCTCCGCCCACTCACATCACATGGCTACCTACGAAATCTTTTAATAATTCAAAAGAAGTTAAATATCGCCTTGTAAAAGCTATTTTAAGAAGGGTTTAAAGATAGTTTTCAGTTATACAGAGTGCTTCGAAAACCAAACATCTTTATTTCGAATTTGGAACATTTAAGAGTAATATAGAGTCATTCGGTGCGCAACTTTAAATCCTTTTAAGTTAAGAGATGATTAGTAACGTACATGTTAAACATATGCAGCCGTTTCAAATTACAACCAAAAACCCAAACATAGCTTGTTTATGGAACGTCCTGTGCCTTTGCGGAAAATTCGAATCTTATCAACTTGAAACCACTTTTAACATACTTGACCCACTCAAAAACACCCTTTTCCTTAAACATTTCCAAACAGGACTTTTACATTTCACCGAAATGGATCGAACTAGTTTCTAAAAATTTACTCACTATACAGGCCCAATTTCCTTTCAACGACCAACTGATTTTGATACGTACGTAAAGTGGTGAGATCTACTTGTGAAATGTGTAAAAATATTTATTTTCAGAGGATATTCAATGTTTCTAACCACACAGCATATTTTGTTCTCGAGGGAAAAATAATAACAATAGATATGTAAAATCACTGAATACACGCGAATTCTCACTTATCACGCAATAGTATCTTATCTACAGTGACGTCATCGCTGTGAAAGTATAAACATAACTTCTAGCAGGAGTGGTCATCAATATTTTAATATGCGTGACTTAGGCTTTAGTATTTAAGGCGAGTTGCAGGAGTTTAGTATTTAAGTACTTAAGTAGTATTTAAGTACTAATAAGTCAGGAGTTTTCCGGTGTATGTTTAAAGAATATCCAAGTGAAAACAACTTTAAAACGTAACACCAACCAGACATAGAATTAGTAACAAGTTATGGAGTTATAAAAAAAAAACAGCATTGTAGTCTCAAAACCCACAAACCGTTTTAAAACCGAGTTTGAATTAATTAGTTTAACATTTAAAATCTAAAACAAATAAGCAGAATAGAGTTTTAATTCTTTTGGAAGTTGATGTGAATTAATTTTCAATCGTCTACTCTACATAAAATCCAGGATTTCATTGGGCTATATAGACTAAACCATGATACATAATTACTTTATTCATAACATGAAGTTATACTGTCAACTCTTGAATAAACAGCTGATGAATGTGTGATTTCAGTTATAAAAGTAAACACAGTGACAACTATGAGCTCTGTGATGATTAATCAGAACTGTACATTACAAAACTGAGTAATTGTGCATTACATGACCTCATTCACTGACAGAATATGTGAGTGAACTGAAGAGTATACTCATTACTGCGTCCGTCATAGCTTTCATCCAACGAGAAGTATTCTTAATACTAAAATAGTAAAAATAATTTATTTTGGCGTTTTACATTATAGTTGTTTTATTAAGTTAGTTTACGTTGTTTTGAGTACAATTAATGGTAAATGCGATATTTTACTTTACATAATTCCAACCGTTGCAATCTTCTATATTCTCATCAAAACCTTCAATAGGTTGTAACTTGTAGCGTAATATAAGTCCGCTATTCACACACATCTTTGAAACCTACAAATCGTTTAAATCTGAAATTCCACAAAACGAATACTTTAAAGGGCGACTTTTATGAAACTCTACAAAATATATTGTGTTGTAGAGTTGATAAAATGACTTCCGGAGTTTGCTTATAAATCGCGGATATTATAAAAGTTGCTACCGAGTGCATCGGCAACTCAGGAAGTTAGGCCTCATTGAACACCCTGTATAATGTTGCTTGTTGAAACGTTATTCCGATGCTAGTTTTCCATAAAAGTGATAAAATATTGTTATTGTATTTCGAAGCTACACATCTTAGAGAGTATTTAAAAATGATAAGAGGAATATAACAATAACGGCGAGTCTGATAGGTTTTATCACTTAACCTGACAAGTCATGATACATAATATACAATTATTTTTATTTAAATCCTTATTTTAGTGTTTATTGAAGGATAAAGCAAATATGGGGACAAAGAAAATGCAACTTGTGTTGGGAAGCTCAAAACTGCAAGGCGTTTTGCCCTACGACGTTTTGAAGTTGTATAGCAAATAGCTTAGGAGTTACTTCTTTTTTCGTTAAAATCGTAACTTCAGTACTTAGATAATGTAGTTCTTCCGGTTCACACGGCAACCGTTATAACTCACTTGATATTTCGGCCAATCAGTAACAGAAGATGGTACACCACAACGAGACTGAAATATCTCAAGCTACTTATCATGTTTTGACGCGGTGTGAACTGGAAGTACTAGATTGAAGTTGTCACACCGGCCGCAAAAGCCTAGAATTAAGTTCAGTACCAAAAGTTGGTTTCAACAGTGGCTTTTCTGCTGGAAAAGTGAGAGCTTAGGTATTTAAATAGGCAAAATTTAAAAACTCGAATTTTGAATCATGGAAATATCCCTTCTACTCCCACTTCCTAGAGTGTCTGATCTAAACAAAGAAGGTAGAAACACGCACAGTAAGTTGTTTTCGTAAAGATAATGTTTATATTATCTTTGAACAAGTATCAATACTGATCGACTCATACAGCTGAAGTGGATACTCTTCTCTAGGAGTAGTGTTTTATGATAGCATCAAGCAGGGGACATTGGACGCGTGTTCAGTGAAGGGTGATGTAGATGGCGGTATTGTTGTCAGAGAAGGGCGCCTGGGACAAAGTTCCGCCCCTAGCCGCTAGATGTCGTCCACTGCCGGGGCGGACTCGTGTGATTTAGTAGACTAGCCATTAGCTCAGTGGGGGTCTGTATCAGTATGTACTGTGTAGTGATAAGATCAATGAAGGGGTGTGGACATTAGTGAAATATTCAATACGAATAAGCTGGTCCACGACGGGTTTGGAAAGCAAACTTGTGTACTTAATTTTGTTGTTTGTTAATGCATTTGGAAGTGCTTGTACTGAAAATCTAATATACAGAGTGGGAGCTATACATTTGGTATATTATTCGTTTAACTCATACAACTCATTCAACTCAAAAATAATTAAGGTTCATATAATTGTCAATTTTAGTACAATTTTACAAACGTTCATGCTAATACAATTTTTGAAACTGTTAAAAATGAATAATTATTTGAATCATTGTTGTAGCAAAACGTGTGAATTCGGCTTCTTTTTTCGCTTGAGTATTTTGCTAGTATTTCAATCAAGTCAAACTCGTGACAACCAATTCAAACACGTGACAACTAACAACTCGTGACAACCAATTCAAACTCGTAACAACCAAGTCAAGCCCGTGACAACCAAGTCAAGCCCGTGACAACCAAGTCAAACTCGTGACAACCAATTCAAACTCGTAACAACCAAGTCAAGCCCGTGACAACCAAGTCAAACTCGTGACAACCAATTCAAACTCGTGACAACCAAGTCAAACTCGTGACAACCAAGTCAAACTCGTGACAACCAAGTCAAACTCGTGACAACCAAGTCAAACTCGTGACAACCAATTCAAACTCGTGACAACCAAGTCAAACTCGTGACAACCAAGTCAAACCTCGTGACAACAAGTCAAACAAACTCGTGACAACCAAGTCAAACTCGTGACAACCAAGTCAAACTCGTGACAACCAAGTCAAACTCGTGACAACCAAGTCGTGAAACAAGTCAAACTCGTGACAACCAATTCAAACTCGTGACAACCAAGTCAAACTCGTGACAACCAATTCAAACTCGTGACAACCAAGTCAAACTCGTGACAACCAATTCAAACTCGTGACAACCAATTCAAACTCATGAAAACCAAGTCAAACTCGTGACAACCAAGTCAAACTCGTGACAACCAATTCAAACTCGTGAAAACCAAGTCAAACTCGTGACAACCAAGTCAAACTCGTGACAACCAAGTCAAACTCGTGACAACCAATTCAAACTCGTGACAACCAAGTCAAACTCGTGACAACCAAGTCAAACTCGTGACAACCAAGTCAAACTCGTGACAACCAATTCAAACCCGTGACAACCAAGGTCAAACTCGTGACAACCAAGTCAAACTCGTGACAACCAATTCAAACTCGTGACAACCAAGTCAAACCCGTGACAACCAAGTCAAACTCGTGACAACCAATTCAAACTCGTGACAACCAAGTCAAACTCGTGACAACCAAGTCAAACTCGTGACAACCAATTCAAACCCGTGACAACCAAGGCAACCTCGTGACAACCAAGTCAAACTCTTTCAATGACCAACACGTTTAATGAATTATGTACGTAGAACATTAGTTTAGATATAATGGTTACGAGATATAAACAGTGAAATACCAATAACGCTTCACACACTCACGATCTGCAACGTATATTTTTTAGTATTCGCATTTAAAAGCGATCTAATAAATGAACCAGTTTAGTTTAAATACCCAATATTTGTTTTGAGTGAAAGGAAAGTACCTAAAAGAAACCTTGCCAAGCCGTTGCTATTTAGATTGTTTTAATCACTGTTCTCCAACTCTTTCCCCCAACACCCTGTACTTACACTTTTGAAACACGCTGAGAAATGTTGAACATATCTTTTGTTTTGTAATTGAATTGTCGCGTGGTTTATTACAGTAAATGTTAAGGTGTGTTGTTGTTCATGTACGTTACGGAAATCATTCGTGAACGGGTCGGTCACCAAAACTATTGTTTTTATTATTTTTTACCGTATAACTTTTAACCCACTAACTAGTTTTACCAATAAATGAAGAACAAATAAAATGGAAGAATCATATCGTATGATGGTGTTCAACTTAAACAATGGTTTACAAAACATAATTAATGTCTGTGCTTGGGGTGCTGCACTATGTTGATTTTCCAACCTCAGCCAGTGACATTTACATTTACCTACCATAACATAACATACCATATTTTCAAAACAATGACTATTTGAAGTTAAAATTAGTGGAAGAGAAACAATAGTATATAGTAAAGTTTAAAAAGCTGAAGTAGTTAAGTTTGGATTTAGTGTTGTCTTGATTTCGAACTCCAAACTTTGCTAAATCGTCGTAATAAATATGTTTTCAAATAAAATAGTATAGTTTTGTAATTTACCTAAAGCTTTTACACGTCTTTAAATGCATTACTTATATAAATATGCAAACCGTATCAATGAATAAGAACATATAAACAGTGTTAGAGCAACAATGTATTAAGAATACTGTAATTTTATTTATACAAATATAATTTCGCGACTGAAATTCAATTGATGTTGTTTTAATATTCTAGAAAGGTTGCTTTGACCACTGACCCTGACTAATGCATACATCGGGACATTGTGGAAAAACCACCAATGTTTTAACTAAAACACATCCCCAACATTAGTGCACACCTTTGTATTTTCAAATAAACTCCAGGAATTATGTGATTTTAAAGTTGGGGAAAGCCAACTTATACCACGATTATGCATACATTTCCTTGTCCAATTTGATTATCTTCAATCTAAAAGCAATTAACTTGTAAACATACGGATTGGGAATGAATCTTATATTAAAGTACTGTTTTTGTAAACACAATTTAAGTAATAAATGTTTTAAAATTACAAAACAGCCAAAGAAATAATGAAACTCTTCCTAAAACTTGCATTTGCGGGCTATTGGCAGTTTGGTATCGTTGTAGTTCCGGAGCTCCAATGGTCGGAATTGATCCCCGTAATACCCCATTGGTTACGATAATTTCGTTGGGCGAACATGACGTAACGCTAGGTAAAGGCTGAAGTTTAGGGTTGAGGTTCAGTGGTTGAGGAAACCTTTTTGAGTATCTTAACTTTTTATCGTCAAACAAGACTAACGTGACCTATTTTAGTATCTTTAGATATTGATGTCTATAAGCAAAAAGAAGTGAACTTAATACGAAAGTAGTACCTGTGGTACCCTTTCCAAATTTTAATTTGTAACACTACCGGTTTTGGAAACTGAGCCCATTGTCTCGGTGCTGTACATAAAGTTGACATGTCGTGTGAAAGATTAAAATATTAAAAGGGTTCTATTATGTTCACAGCTTTTTGCTATAACATCGGTAGCCCTAAGTGAACGTGATTTATTTGATTTTTGTCTATGTTTACCCTAACAATAATTTTTTTTAGCCAAACTGGGTTACAGTTATTTTATTGCAGTACTTCTTTTAATTATCTTCTAAGTTTCCTTTAAGAACAAAAAAATGGGCTCAGCCAAGTTGTTAATTAATATAGAAAAAACCAAACATACTAAGAACCAGAAACAAGAAACATGCAACTAATGTTCTGTCAAAATCCATAGTTTGTCCCTCCATATTTCTAATAAGCTGACAAAGGTCTTCCTAAATTGAAAAGGCAACTATCTGGTTAGGACTAAGCTAAATGATTTAACCTTCATTCAAAGAAGACAACCGTTTGACGAACGATGTTACAAATGATATGTAACTTCAATCTACTTATGTATATTGATCGAGTACTGAGACACAATTTATATTCACGGCGCCCAGTTATTGTGAAACAAGCACAATCAATTGACAACACGTCAAGTTTCACTTAGCGACACCGCCCTGTGATATTATCCGTAATGTCGGACCTGACCACAGAGTTGTATAGCTCTCAGACACGCACCAAGGCTTGACCCAACACTGGATAAACAGAGTTTCCTTAAGGGTGCGTCTCTAAAGAGTGCGCACGTAGTAATTGGCTGAACAACGGGTCTTCTTTCAACTGATGTGATCTAACTGAAAAATCAAGCACTTTCAAGGGTTTGCGAGCATACGTTTGTTACCTTTTAAAATAATTTTCACGTTCATAATAATGATATATTTTGGAACCAAAGGAAACCCATAGTTTTATATTGAAAACATATCATTCGAGATACAGCTGAGCTTTAAATAGTAATCTGGGTTGTTGTAAAGCAGTAATATTTTAAGTAAAATGTTAGTTTAAGCTTGACGATGCTTTATCAAATCAAGTTTGTTACATAAACATGCTTAGCAAACTTGACTCCCAACTTCCAACTTTGATCCGGCGCTTATTAATATTGACAGATAACGCTAAGTTGCAAATGTATTGTGTTCTCTACAAGTTTAGAAGTTGTTGTTGGAAATGGATTTACATTCACGATGAGGTTTAGCTCTCAGCTGACTTTGTGCTGAATAGCAGATGTGTACAAAGCTTCTCAACATGTTACATGCTGAAATATATTATTACAAAGTGGTTAGAAAAGGTAATTTTGGGAATGATCTTAAAACATATAAACAAGACAAGCAGTCACTCCTGAAGCAGGTGTTCCCTTATTAGTGTGTTAAAGTAATTTAAACTTCCAATCGAATAATATGAATCGGTAATGAAAACGAATATAATGATACATTTACTGCTCGTGATAAAAGAAAACTATTGCTACAAACCTGAGGTCTCTATAACACTCTAGTAACAAATGGCGGCCAGTCAAAGTTTGGATACGATGTCTGGCTCGAAAATATACGGGAGAAAAATGTGCATCCTTTAAAGTAACTTTGGCTCCTTTCCTCTCCCCACTCACAACAGAGTCTGAATAAAAGGCCAATAGTGTGTAACTGCTTAAGAAACACCACTGAAGAAATTGACTAGGAGTTGAAGTCATGTGAATATTTCAGACGACGAGACGAGATGAATAGCGAGTCTTGAAGCCTCATACTCACGAGTCTTATCTCGCCAACCCACTCTTGACTCGCACCAGCCTCGTGTCAACTAGGCTTCTCAAATTCGTGCAGACAACTTTGCTATGATCTAAGGGTACATTAGCTATAAACAAGATGCTATTAAGAGATGCAGTAAGGACGTTTATAATTAACGATTTATTCTGGCCGATGACTCAAGGTGTGTAGTGGCCGCTAAGCTGCACATGCCATAAGTCAGTCAGGCCATTACCATCCGGGCTTGTTTATTAATCCATTTAAACTTGATAGGTTTTAGATAATGATAGACCCATTTTTGACCCTATCAATTATAAAAATATTTATGTCAATTATTGTTTATTTATGTAATTTCCAAATTAAATGTATATGTATTAAATAGGTCCTGACCGTTGATAGAAAATAAAATTAAAAAACAACGAAGCATTGATGAGTCCAAGAGCAACAAGGGTTTTTGCACATATGCTCGTGTAGTGCCATAAAGTGTTGCCGGCGTGGTGGCTGAGTCGGTAGCGGATCAGAGGTTCGCAGGTTCGAGCCCTGCCTCAGCCAACGGTCGGTAGCTAATCGTCACCGTCACCGCACAGGCTGCGTAAACCCATAATTACTAGTGATTTTACTTTAAAAAAATAAACAAAAAGTGCGCGTGCGGAGGAGTATTTACACACGCCCGTGTGTAAGTGCACTGGTTTAAGGACTTTTGGAACAAGAACAATATTTTTTAACAAGAATTATCAGCATTATACGTTTGCACGCTTAAAATATGCGCTAGTAAGGCAGCGTGCAGTGTTATTCTATTGGGACCAGGCGAAAACATTTTCAAACTATTTTGCAGTTTTGAATTCGATGTAAGACAAAAGCTTCCTCGCTTACAAAATGGGTTGCAAAACGTGTCCAGTTAAGAGCGCTGGTATTGTACAGTTCCACCCTTGACCCCTAGATGTCGCCTGCTACCGGGGCGGAGTTTGTGATTGAGTAACTAACCATTACTTTAGTGGTTGGGGGACGGAAGAGTCTGTGTCAGTATGTAGTTATACTCTATGACAAGTGAAGGGTAGTAAGAGGCACATGAACACAAACCTCCAGATGTGTCAACACATAAGATCATTACTACCGTAGCACGGGTACGATCCCCGCAGTCACTACTGACAACTTGTTAAGTGACTATGTGGCAACGTTAGGTAAAGGTCGAGGTGGTGGTAAAGAAGACTTCGTAGTCCAATAGCTTCGCCTGGTAAAACAATACAAACTTTACCTTTTTACTTATTAGGTTTAATTTTAGTTTTTCTATGTTATTGTAATATTTTTCACTATTTGACTTAATTACTTATTTTAATGTTCATTTACATATTCATTTTCAACGGTTACCACCATTCTTACAATAACTTTACACAATATGATGAGGTTGCTGATGGATAATTATATACAATGTCAAAAATGAAGTGCTTAATACCTAGACATGAAGACACGTTTTAATATATTTATCAAAAGACTAAGAACTAGATAACTGTACAAATTTGTTATAGTCCCTTTGAAAACGTAACGGCGATTTTGGGTGTGGTTAGGAGCAATGGCTAAAAAGATGCAGTTAAGAAAATATTTGGCTATAAATTATTTACCTTAACCTTGACGAAGACGTGGTTTAACTGACTATATTAGTGTTTTCGTACTAGAAATCAGTAAGAAGTGGTCCTCTACTCATATCTACCTTTTTGTAATGCTCATTGTCGTCGTTGGTAGGGTGTTCACTTGATGGATAAGATTACTAAAACGCATCTTTATACGCTTGTAGATATATTCCTTGGATTTTAAATCAGAGTAAGCCAGCAACTAATTAATTATAGCCTACATAATATTGCGTCACACATGATTATTTTGGCGTCGCCATGACTCCGAGGACGACGCTCAAACTGTCGACAAGTCTACTTGCGTGATATTTCCCTCTAACTTCGGTAATGCTTTTGCAATTGTTTCTTGTTCAGTAAGTGAATGGTGGCGTGGCTAATTGTAGTCAAGGTAGAACGTGTGTAAAATGCGATAAGATAAGCGCTGGGCATGACTTTAAGTAGAACTTACTCACCACTTAGTAGTCACTTAGCATTGTTTTGTTCCTTTCTTAAACATTGTACTGGTAAAATATACAAACGGCCCTTAAGCTTTATAAATGTTGATATAAACTATAAGTTTTAATATAAATTATTGATGTTAAACCAACTTGTCCTATTATAACGACGATATAATTTTGAGTCGTGAGGAGTTTTAAAATCGGTTATTCTTAGCAAATACTAATGCAGATTAGATTATATTGTTTGGGACTGTGATTTGATGCCACTAGCACGACAACTTTTTGGCCCATTGCGCTCATAACAACCGTACAACTAAAAGAAATTGGCTTCTTCAAGAAATTAAAGAACGTGTTATCTTCAAGCTACGCAATATTGATTGTGTAGTACCTTCTAACAAATAACGGTTTTTTATTAGGCTTATGTACAAGTCCAGTAAAACTACCCCTTCCCCGTAATTTTACACCCCATAACATTGTTAAGATTTCCCCCTCGTCAGGCAACTAAAACCATGTGTAATTATAATGATTGCAATAGTTATGATCCTTCTAAACATATGCCCTTTCTTAGTATTTGTTTACACAAAAACTGTTGGACGCGTCTGTAATAATATTTCAACCTCATAAATTGAACCATAGTCAATACTATGGTTGTTTGTAAAAATCCTTCAAACAGCTATTTTATCACTATTTGAGATGCCGACCACTCTCATGAGGGTATTTTAAGGCAAATATATGGTGAAGGATGAGCGTGATGAGTGGTAGTAATGAGTTATGAGATGTAGTCTTGTTACAAACTAAGGCCGACTCTTCCTTAGAATGGGTCATTAATTAGTAGCCTATAATGACCAATGGAAATACAAGGACCAATGGCTTAACGTGACTTTTGAACCACGCAGGTGATGGTCTGATATGTCTAAACGATAGTGAGAGTTGATGCGGGTATCATCAGATGATCACTGAGACTATCTGAGTCGGTTTAGACCTATATCATCCTCAAAACCTGACCTCCACGAAGCTGGATTAGAGGACCACGCCATGAGTCCCACTCTAATGTATTCTAGTGTTTATAAAACTATCAGCAAAAAGCAAAGTGCAGAGTTCAAACAGATTAAAATGCACCAAAACGTAAAAGCGTAAAATGTTTTGACTTGAAAAAGAACCCTTTCTCTTTTCAGCTGCAAGATAAGTCAGAAAGCTTTCAGAAGGAGTGAACGATGCAGTCAAATCCACATTGACTGTCAAATGTTGTGCAAAGCTTCTTTCCAAGATTTATCTTTGCTTTCTTGCTACATACGTGTGTTTAATATTACATAGTGCTTAGTACAGAAACTAATCTCCCTATTTTAATAGTGTTACTATACATATTTACCTTTGGCATGACGTTCAATAAAATGGTATCCATGAAATCAAGCCTATTTTGGATTCTAACTGTCTGAACTAGCTGATCTATTTACCGAGCCTCTACTTGTATCTGTAGAGTATGAAGCAATGTAGTCATTACGTAAGTGGAGGATTAGATGGACAAAGTGTTCGATGTGTGGCTTTACTCCCGTCCTGGACGTAACGTACACAAGGCATATATAACTAGACATCGCTGTTTGTACTTGCGTACTTTATATGATGTTTAGTAGCTGTAGCCGAGACCGGTATTTGTAATACTAGAAACAAATGTTATCACTAGTAATATTTGGTAGCGTTTAATATTAAAAACATCTTTTGGTCATATTTTAGTGTCTTGTAAGTGCACAAGTCACAGTTTTGTACAAAATAGTTTTCGAAATCTTTGTTATCTATTCTATAACGGAAATAGAAACATTATTTCGGCATTTGTAAACATTATTTCTAGAAAGGTAAGTAATGAAAATAACTAAAGCGTAAGAAGATTACGGTAAGTTTGAGCATATCTAATTGAAGATAGTAAAATCCCTGTGTCTTCATGTCATGTTTGTCGCAAGTACGAGTTTATTAAGACTTTTCCTTATTACTTCACTGACGGAAAATTTACGGAAAAACGCTTGAGAGTTACTCGAGTATTTTAAGTGAAAGTCTAATGAAGACATACTTCTTTTCGATAAACTGGGAGATATCTGACAAAACAAAATTACCTTGCCATCCATGAGCGCATAAAAGTTTCATAAGTTTCATTGGAATCCAATCAAAAACACATTTTTTATAGCATAACCTCTTGTTGTAGGAAACCTGCCATAGTTCACATTATTGCTTGTGGCTAAGCTTCGGCAATTATTTGTTACTGTGTTTTGTTTTTAGAAACCAGATACAATAGCTTCTTGCTACTTAAATTCCGTATTCATCCAGGTTGTTAAAATCCTGTTTTAAGGGACAATTTCTTTTCGTCCATTGGAAGAAAGAGACTTTCAAAAACATTACGGCAGTATTGTTCCTACCTACCCACAACGTGTGAAGCTTTCGTGCGCTAGTATCAAGTGTTCATGTCGGGTTATTGGGAACTACATGTTATTTTGTTTAGACTCAATAAAGAACTTAAAAAAATGCTGGGAGAGTTCTAAACCACCTTGCATAAGCACGCGGTTAATCATCACTAAAGGAAACATTGGCTGGAATCTGATCCTTTAGTTTACAATCATGTCCATATCGTCGATTTCAAAGCTATTTCCCTCTACGAGCAGAGTACACAGCATATAACACACTCGCTCTGGTGTTTGACGAGACTTTGTTGAAAGGCATTCATGCCTCCAAATATCGGTGTAGTGTTGCAGGGATCAGTAAACTGTGTTAGCCACTATTGTTGCAAATACAGTATTTGTCAGAGTTGAAGTAGTTTTTAAAATTATATACAGAGTTTTCTAAGAATCTGTGATATTAAGCAATGTATTTCTCAAGTGTTATTTGATGTAGATAAATGTAGTTGTTTTTCTAAACGAAGTTCCAATAAGTTTTTCTTTTAACCTTTTAATTGTTAGTTTGTATTGTTTTTCAAAAAAAGGAGATTTAAACCAATATAATGTCATTAAACATTCAAAAAAATACTTTAAACATAAAACTATGTTACCATAATTATTACAAAAGTTTATATTTTTACTTCTGGTCATTTAGAAATTGCACATACAACCTTTAACATATTTAACACTCTTTTGGCCTTGTTTTTCAACGTACATCTGGTTGTTTATGGAGTTATATATATTTGTTAAAGCATCAGGTCCTTTTATTTTGCTATACAGCCAACTTTACAAAACAATAATATCAATACATTTAAACCCAATAAAACTCGCTGGCATAGCTCAGAGGTTCTTTTTTATTGGTAGTTGTGATGAATATTAAACACCCAATCTGGGTATCAGTCAATCCTAGTTTGTAAAAATTATCTCATATTCACCTTAATACACTCTCAAGAGTGGTTGGTGTCTCAAGTAAAGAATTAAGTTTCTATTGAAACAGGATAAGATATCAAATCGGAGTTGATGTTATCTTTAGAAATGAAATACTAGGTCTACCAACTTTAAATATCATAACCTTAAAAAAATTATTAATGAATAACATTAATTCATGACTGAAATAGCTTTATGTGGAAGTGTACACGCACATTGCAGAGAGCGCTTGATTAAACGCTGCAATATTCACACAACCTCAAACTTGCCTTGATGACGTTTCTCCATACAAACCACATGAACCTTCATCATGGCTTGGACAGAGTTATATCGTATGTTGTAGAATTCATACGTTCACATGTGGTGGTTAGAAAGTCATATAGGACATAGACACAATACAACGCACAACAAGTTCATAGATTGTAACACAAGGTTTATTAAGATTAGCGTTTTCTCTATAAAATATCTTGATATAAAATCGCCCTGATATTGTTTAAAACCGCCGTCAGTAGGTACTGAACAACCACACAGTTACGGTAATGAATATCCTCGGTGAGTAAAGTTATGAAAGAGATGTTTTCATTACACGGTTTCGCAACACAACACATGGCTACATTCTCATGTCTTCACCGGACGTGGATATATTGTGTAACATTAAACAAGCCTTGTGAAGCTTAACTAGTTCATTATGCTCAGTTTGTTATATTCAAACTTGCAATGATCTTACAGCCTTACAATGAACTAAAAAGGTATATACAACGAGCATTTATAAATAAATCATTTAAGATACAGGAAAACAGAAAACACATGTGGTTCTTAAACATTCCTAGTCACGTTTTTCTATGTTTCGTTATGAGGCCTTGACTCAGTTGTAACTCGCCTTAGAGGCTTTTGGGCGTAGACTCCCCAACGAGTGTAATCACTAATTTCTTCCTTGTAATAATCCTCTCAGCTATGTGATATCTATGCTTTCAAATTCTATAGTAGTTTTCAAATATAATTGAATTTACATAAGACTTGTCATTGAGTAAAACGTTAATATAACTAACTATGTTGGTCGAATAAGTGATACGCCCGAACTGAAAAGTTAACCAGTTGACCAATAACTATACAAAATAGATTCGTTTTTTGTCAGAATAAACTTAATTGAAAATAGCTCTAAATATGTTGTTTTAGCTCCAAATGTCCAACATTTTCTGAGGATGCACCACCGGAGCCCGCTGAGTGTGGAGGGAGGGGGTGTGGACCCCTCGGTGTTGCCCTTCATCAAGAATTTCAATTAAAAACGGAAATAAACAAATGAAAACACGAATAAAAAGTTGAACCAACAGAATACAGCTCCACTAGTGCTTATCCAATAGAGCGAAATTCTGTGAATTTTATCAGCTACTGGGAACAGATGCCTAATAGGCATACCTATCCAACATGAAGAAGGGGGTGTTCTACTTGAAAGGTGGAAGAGTTATGGAGGGGAGGATTTGAGAAAACACCTGCTTCTGAGTCTTCCCTACATATTGCACAATCTCTGTTCAAGTAACATATGTGTGTAAACAGTGCCGGTATCCTATGAACAATGTAAATTCAATATGCTTACTTATTGCCTATTTCAATATCACAATGCCTAGTTTAAATTGAATGTATATCAATGCTTTTAAAATCCATACGGTAACTAGAAAATATTCATGGCAATTAACATTAGCTCAAATTTTTAAATGTCTTATTTACAAGTTATTAGACCTGATAAATGAAAATGAACTATCAAAGATCAACTTGATGAAAGGATTTAAATGGATAATCAAAATTATTTCAAGCAAAAAACCACTTAACAATTGATTCAGTAAACAATTGGTTCTTCACAATAAACATGGTTTAATAGTTATTATAGTCAGTGCAAAACTAATATTTATGAATGAATTCGATTTACTCTCAGTTGAACATAATTTTGTTTTAGTTTTTAACTTTTGATTGTTTTTACATTTTGTATGATTTTTTCTTGTTTTATTTTCTTTGTCCAATGTAACAACAATGATAAAGTTGTTAGCTACTTTAAGCCTATGAGATAAGTATATAGTTACTATACCTTTTAGTTTTTTTAGTTACTATAGGTTTTCTCGTATATTATGATAGACATTTGTTAACACTATTATTTTGTCATACAGGTTTAGTTCATTTAGTTATACGTAATATCAGGATAAGATTAAACGAAATAACTTTTAAAACAACTTGAACTGACACTAGCCCAGAAAATGGCTCTTCTGGTCATTGTTGACATTACAATATTAATTCTGTATGACGATTTCGTAGATGTATTTATGATGACAGTATAAAACATTATCCTCTTCTTAGTGAGACCAACATACTGGAAAGTGAACTAGTGTTAGATATATTTTGAGAGGTTCTATCACATAGGCTTACAGGTTAAGTGTAAGAGAGGACTTGCAAGCCCTAAATTTAAAGACTAAATAAAGACATGTTTTATTTCATAGCTTGCAAATAGGTGGTACCAGCGGCACCAATGTATTTACTAAACTATAAAATAATGATTTCCTCATAAAATAGTTCGGCAAAGCCACGGTATTGAGTGTATGAGTATTTCCTTCTAACTTCAAACTTCACAAATCCCTAAGCACAAACATTATTCTGGGAAGTGTTGATATGGCAGAGCAAGGACATAAGATAGCACAACTAAAACTGCATCTGGAAAGTTATAACCCCACTTTGAGCCTTGGTTACGGTTTAAAGTTTGAACAACAGAGAAAGAAACTTGTGTCGTGCTGTTATCTTGTGTTGAAGTTTAGTTTATATTTCTGCCCTCAAGCATCTCTTGCAACGTTTACTAAAAGTCCAAGTGGATTTTTTCACTGCCAAAGTGCTTTATGGTAAGTTGCACAATGAACATTATGTTTCAGTGTAAGGAGTGTTTGGCAATAACCTGGTAATTCTCAAGGATAAAATTCAAAATGTCTTTTAAACTCAAGGCCAAAAATTCATTTTCATGGAACAGAATTGGCAAACACATTTTGAAGGAACCAGCATATATCTTAAAAAATGTATTCTAAATTTTCTTTGCAGGCAGATGACGAATTGCACAAAGCTTCCAAGGGAACTATGAAATTTGGTAACTCTGACTAATTTAAAACTAAACTAAAAAGCTACTTTAATATCTAAGGCTTCCGGTTTACACCGCGTCACAGTTGAAATACAAATACTGCTAAACGTTTCGACCTCGCTGTGGAGAGTCATCCTCAGTAGCTGGTTGACTGGCTGAGTCTCAGTATTTGTATTTCAACTTTGACGCAATGTAAACCGGAAGCCTTAGATATTAATGATGACGCCGGCCGCGAAATCTTAAGAATTAAGATCAAAAAGCTACTTTCCTTCCAATGTTTTCTTCAGCGTGAAAAATATTAACCAATAATAATACGCAAATCGAAGTATTTACTTTTAAGTAAACACCACTCAGCAAAGGGTTGAAACATTATCACAACAACTATAGTCTAAAAACAACGTTACAGAAACCATGGGTTATATTTATTCATGTATTTATTTCTTTATTCTTTCAACGGTCTAAGCCAATACATAAATAAAATAGTTTATAATACAATCTGTTTCAAATACAAAAGATACATAAAACGGTTGATTAATAAGAAGTGTGCTGTATAAAGAAATATCTTACAATTTACATAAGGTAACTTAATTGAATATGGTTACATAGAGTTCATAGTTTAGCTACAATCTACTTATACTTACCTTTCTAATGATTTCCTGAATGGTAAGAACAATACAAGTTAAAACAAAGGGGTGGTTTAGAAAGTAAACGATGGTTTGGTAAAGACGACGGTGAAAGCGGTGAAGAGAATTAGAGCCTTGGGAAATCACCGGGAACTGTTCACCTCTCCCAACTGCTGGGCTAATGGTTGTCGCTTAGTTGCATTTATAAACTCAAAGTGTCTTTAGTGTATGAATTCAATTAAATACGTGTGAGAATTACATTTACAATTCATAGAACCACCAACGTTGACTTATAGTTTGGATTTATGAAGTAGCTTAAGTTGTTCATCTCAATCTAGTGATTGTTAAGTCATTTTAAACTTGTCCAGTCCGTAAACAAAAACATTTTTAGTTTTCAAAACTGAGTTTATTTAAATTAACTTTGCCAAAATGACACAGTAAAACATTATAAAATAAAACATAGTAACAAATACACAAAATGTGAAAAGTTATAAAATAAATCACAATATAAATGCAAAACAATATATCATAAAGCTTATTATAAAAAAAGTAAAATAGGGCTATCATCAAAACATGAGGTTTTGAAATATAAGTAATGTTGAATTGATTTATGAGATCCTTTTAAATCTATAAGGGTAGTTTAATTTTTTTTGATTTTGGAGGAAAGATCGGATCGTAAGAAATTTACGAAAAATTCACTACATCACTAAATGGTGGAATTTCCCTATTGTTAATTTTTTTGTTTTAGGTTTTGGTACTCTTCGCTTGCTTCGCATATTGCCTTTTTCCAAGATTTACTTCTTCAGGTTGATTTAAGGAGGTTTCAAAATTTAAATTATAGTACAGTATTTTGTAACCAGTGAATAAATTATTTGTGTTCATATCACTAAGAAAGGAGTAAACAGTTCGTACACACTTATCTTGCTTTATGTTTTTGAGTATTTAGTTTGATGCGAATTTCACTTGACACGCTATACTTTGTGTATTTAATACCTTGAAGTTCTTATATGACAATGTCTGAGTAATAAATATAATTGAAGCCGTTTACATCGCTAGTGAACAAGTTTCAGGATATGCAGTCTTATACCATCTTCAGGTGATAGGAAGCGAAAGCTTCAGTCAGGATGTGCAGTCTGGTACAAGCGTTTTCAATAGCAAGCCAATCTGTCAAAAGTTGATAGTTTCAACATCGACAACTCGATTGAACTGGAGAAATTGACAGCATCTGCTAGGTGGCAATTGCCCAAGCACTCGAGTCTGCAATAGTTTGAGTACTGAAGATGAGGTAGCATATTGATGCAGCACTGTCATGTAGACAGAGAACATAAGGCTAGAGTCTCCTATCTAATGTGGAAGTTGAGAGATGTCATCAGTCAGGAATATCTAAGAGCTGCCTACTTTGCCTTCTTTCAATCACACATCTCGTATGGAATTCTCCTATGGGGCAACTCCGGTGCTGTATATGATATTCTTCTCATCCAAAAGGTATAATCAGAACCATCTGTAGAGCGGGTAGGCTTGAGCATTGCCGACCTCTTTTTATCAAACATAAAATAATGACAGTTATTAATCTATACATATATATCACACTAATACATTTTAAATTAAACAATACAGAATTCAATACAAGAAAGGATTTCCACACTCACAACACTAGAGGAAGAGGAAAACTGGATGTTCCAACACACAAGTTAGCTAAACCAGGTAAATCTTTCAAAATCAATTTTGTTAAATTTTTCAACAAACTACCTATTTCGGCTTGGTCTATAACTTTCAAAAGATGTAAATCCAAAGTCAATGATTGGTTAATTGAAAATCCCTACTATTCCTTAACAGAGTTTTTAGATGACAACATAAATTTAGAATTTTAGATTTTAGATTATGTAAATAAATTTTAGGCTGCATTATATTTTTAGTTCACATTTATATCATAACAATGTACTTTCAGTTTATGTATAGAAATTATAGTTGTAAATTATCAATGTCTACTGTAACTATTATGCTTGATTTAGTATTGCTGTGATATTTCATGTACTTGATACTAGTTATAAGAATTTTACATTTTAACCTTTTCATTTTTGTCAAGTACAAACGTTAATAAAAACTGCGTGATAATACTAGAATACAATTAATAATAAAATGAAATGTGAGAATACTTGTTGTAAGGATTTTCCTTTGTATAAAGAAATTAATAAGTACTATGACTATGCCCATTTCATGTAATACTGATGATCAAAGGCAATAAAGATTCTTGATTTTTTATTTTTGATCATCAGGCAGTTGCACAAAATTACAAAAGTAATTAAATTAATCTTTAAATTCATTTCTATCAATTATCAATATCTCCAGAAGAATATAAATAAAAATATTGAAAAATACCATAGATAACCACACATGTTCGAAAAAGCAACAAAGCAAACAGCAACCAGAACTAAACACATCACGACCAGAGACAGCTACCAACCATATGAATGGCTGGCTGGCTGTAAGCAACGCACGACTAATCCTTTTATGCACAGCCAATAGAAGTTATTGTCAGCTTACACTGATTATTTTAGGCTAGCTCATTAAATGGAAATGTTTCTAATGCTTTGTGTTTTGTTTTAGGTTTTTTCGCCTGAAGACGGGATCAGATTGCAGAACTTGAAACGTCGCACTCGTCATAAGTCTTCGTTTGGATTTAATTGGCCTCAACACAAATATAATACAAAGCCTACAAGAAAATTAGTTAACTTAAAGAACTGATCGATCATATGTTGTGTTTGTTTACTATATAAGCAATGGAACTCTTGATTTCATACCTTTATCTCAAGTACCTGTTATGCTGCGTGACAAGTGTCGCATGTCAGTGTGCGGCATTTATCGAAATTAGAATCACTTACAAGTAGAAGGAAACAAGAGGAAAGCACGCAATGCAGCTATTATATGTAAAATGAAATTGAATTATACGTAAATATAAAGGGCGTTGGAGCACGTGAAAACCTGTGAGTAGATTCCTAGGATCAAAGTAAACCTGTTACGTTCTACTAAAACCCGGAAATACTTAATTTTCCTATTTGTTCATCATTTTTCTTACAGTCAAATTGATTTCTTTATAAAAGGTTGCAAGTGTAGGCCTGCTCAACGAGAACTAACGGTTCGGCCAGTAATAGATGTTTTTTCTATTTGCGTTTAACATCTAAGACCGTTCTACAAATAAAGTTAAAGCTTAGAAAGATCCAGATAAGTAACCATTCATGTATTTAGTCTTGAAGGAATCGAAAAAGAGGTTGCTTTGTTCACCCAAATACAAAAGGGATGTATATTTTAATTATACTCGTATAGCACTAAGCTGTAACTATAATCACCAGAAAGTACACGCAACAACGAAAATAAACCACAGATTTAATTGAGGTGAAAGTATCTGAATCAAAATAGCCATTTAATTAAGGTAAATGCGTGTTTCCGGTACATTTAGAAGCATCCCTCTTCCCTCTCATGTTCCGCCCTGTTAAATCTCAGTGAAATCTAATCTTACTCTGATTTCTTAAATAAATGCACGAGTCAACGTTTTTATACGAACAGATAAGAGCCACCTAACATAGAGCTGCTTAAATACTTTTGTTCATTCAAAAATGTCTGGCTATTTGATTCGGGACAGCTTTGATTGCATTTTATTAATTTAAATGTAGAGACCTGTTGAAAAGTTAAACTCGATGATAAGTCAGAGTACCGTCTCTCAGTAACGGTTTGACTGGGACTCGTGGCGTGGTCCTGTAACCCAGCTTCATGGAGGTCAGGTTTTGAGGATGATATAGGGCTAAAGCGGCTCAGATAGTCTCAATGATCATCTGATGATACCCGCACCAACTCCCACCATCGTTTAGACATATCAGACCATCACCTGCGTGGTTCGGAAGTCACGTTAAGCCGTTGGTCCTTGTATTTCCATTGGTCATTGGGCTATTAATTAATGACCCATTCTAAGAGAAGTCGGCCTTAGTTTGTATCAAGACTACACCTCATAACTCATGACTACCACTCATCACACTCATCCTTCACCACATATTTGCCTCAAAATACCCTCATGAGAGTGGTCGGCATCTCAAATAGTGGTTTAGTGACCCTGTATCTAATTTCAAACAAGTTGTTGATAGTAAAAGTTTGCTCAAAACCAATTTACTAAGTTTATTATCTTATAACTGTAATGTCTTTCTATTATTGCTGTTGACCAACGAACAAACGTTTGAGTACGGTAAAGGTCATACTACAAGCATTAAAGCATTACGTACAAAAACGTAATCAAAACTATGTACCATGTTGTAAATTAACTTTAACTAATTAATACGAAAGCAAAAATAATATTTTGCAACTTAATTACAACTGTTGTTTTCGTGTCTCTAATAACTTCGTAATAAGTAACGGACACCAGAGCTGCATCCAACAGGTTTATTAACTTATTTGACGTTTATATTTAACAGTGACTCAGTGAAATGGCAGGTTGTCTCGGCCAGAGGTTTTCCTTGTAACTGGTGGGAAATGACAAGCTGTCCAGAACGGATTACGAGGAAACCAAAACAATAAATACAATGTTAGAAACCACCTCATCTCCAAAACATAATTAACACGTATTTTAGGTCTAAAATATTAGATAACGAGATAATGTTTTAGTGTTTTAGATGATTAAATGTACCATTGAAAACCAGTCCAACCTTTACTCGTACGTACCTTGGTCATTCGTTAAAAAAAGTAATTTGATGAAATTATTAGAGCATTAAACTCTGATAAGCACAGTATAAGCAGTGATGTCTAGTTAAGTATTCCTTCTGTGCGTTATGTCCAGTAAGGGAGTAAGGCCAAGCATTGAACACTTTGTCCATCTAATCCTCCACTTACGTAATGACTACATTGCTACAGATCACGATAGGTAAAAGTTAACCTAGTTGCTTTAAATTTAACTACTGTAAGGATAAAAACTAAACTTAGTTTATTTATAGATATTGGTGTTTTGTATCATCGTGAATTGTCCACCTTTAATGCGCGGCGACGCTTCTATGCAAGAGTTTACTGCGGTCTGTTTTCTACCTTGCAAAGTTATTTTTAAATTAATAAACATGATATATATAGAAACTTTTGAAGTTTGTCCGTCACGCGTATGGAGCGATATTTTTGAAATTGTGCTTTTTCAAATGGAGTTGTAAACACTAAAATGTGGACAGTTTTCAAACTTGATTTGTGAAACCTAAACCACCGATGAAAAGACGGGCTCTCTATACACGTGTCATAAATCTCCTCTATTTTCTAATTAAATCAAGTTTATTATGTAAATATTATTTTGAAAGGTGAAAAAAGCCGGCGTAATCTCACGCAAGCGCTTGGTTTGACAGTTGAAAGAATGTCCGTTGTTTAGCCAGTTGTTACATGCGCGGCGGAGTTCCTTGGGTGGACAAATTCAGCCTTTCTCTGGGGTGACCACTGAGGCGGACTCTTAAGCTCTAAAGTTATAACTTAAAAATCACATTAAATCGCATCATATAAACCATAACACACAAGTATTTCTGTCTAAGTAATCTAGCAAAGTTTATCAACCAAGTTTCAGCTGGACGAGTATTGAAACAAACTCTGCAAAATTAAATAGCGCATGTAACATTATCAATGGGATTAACATAAACAGGCAGCCATATATGAAATAAAAGTAAATGTTGCCTAACTTGTTTTGATACGAGAGGCCGCTTATGCAAGCCTTACAAATTCACTTAAGCATAAAACTGGTTTTATGGTGTATAGACATTTCTAAAACCAGATGTTAAAACTAGGTTTAGGGCGTTCTTTTTAAACATTTCTAAGATCAAAATAGGGCGTTTTAAACATTTCTAAAACCAGATGTTAAAACTAGGTTTAGGGCGTTCTTTTTAAACATTTCTAAGATCAGATGTTAAAACTAGGTTTAGGGCGTTCTTTTAAACATTTCTAAGATCAGATGTTAAAACTAGGTTTAGGGCGTTCTTTTAAACATTTCTAAGATCAGATGTTAAAACTATAGGGCGTTCTTTTAAACATTTCTAAGATCAGATGTTTAGGTTTAGGGCGGATCAGATGTTAAAACTAGGTTTAGGGCGTTCTTTTAAACATTTCTAAGATCAGATGTTAAAACTAGGATTAGGGCGTTCTTTTTAAACATTTCTAAGATCAGATGTTAAAACTAGGTTTAGGGCGTTCTTTTTAAACATTTCTAAGATCAGATGTTAAACCTTAGATGAAAGCCAGCTCGTGTCAAAAGAGCAAAGACAAATCGTGAAGATGCTTCAAACAACATTTGACAGTCAATGCGGCTTCAAGCCCTACTTCTGAAAGCTTTTGACTTACATCTTCAGACTGAAGTTCGGAGGAAAACTCGTTCTAAGACCAAAACCTAAGTAAATACGGGTAAGATAGAGTTTTTGATGTAAGAAACTAAATATATATATACATATGTAGTAATAAATGGTCCAGTTTTGCCAAAATGATTTTTGGTGATCGTGGTTCTCAACAAGAAGGGTTTCCTGATTTTCACCGTAAAAAGGGGTGGTTAAACGTAACCTAATCAACTCTTAGACTTTCGTGGCAACCGGTGTCACAACTATAATCTAGTTCTTCCGGTTCACACCGCGTCCAAACTTCATAATTATGTTGAAATAGTTCAGCCAATCAGTGACTGAAGATGGTATTCCACAGCGAGACCATAATATTTCAACCTAATTATGAAGTTTGGACGCGGTGTGAACCGGAAGAACTAGATTATAGTTGTAACCTAATATTACTTACTCGTGCTGTTTACTTGTAGGCTATTTCCTTTATCTGATATTTTGTGCTATGTTTTAGGTTACTTTTCATCTGAAAACGGAATCAGATGACAGATCCTGAAACGTCGTGTGAAACACTTGGAAAAGTAGTTATGTGCCAGAGCACGGTGATTCCTACGAAATTTACTCGTATTTAGTTGATCACTGATCAAACTACTAATTGAGATATTAATTAGTACTGTAATAAGATTACAACAAGATTTTTTTTTCGTATGTATTGTATGTATTTATTATATGTAGACATCACTATGTCATTTGAGATGTACACACATACATAAATAAATATATAATTTATCGTAGCAAACATATTACATGTTATACAATCGTCAATTTAAGAGAATGAAACTTGATATTTTGGCATTCTGACATCGAGGTCCCATTCAGCTTCATGTACTTAATTCAATAATTACGTTTTAATTTGAAGTACAAACTGTAGGCAATAAAATTTTAATTGAGTTAAACACAAGGAAAACCTGTTTTATCTTCTGAGTTCAATTCAGAAAGGTACAAGAGCCTTTGTGGCAAATTTTTAAACACTAAATGAATCAAACTATTGCGTATATGATGGTTTAAATGATCGGTAAAATCCTTTTACGCAAAGTATTGAGTCCAGGAACAATGCATTTTCAACTGTCAAACTGGGCTACAATCTTGAATCTTCAATTTCCATAACTCTCCTCTCGACTCTTGAGCCTGGGTTGGGAACACTATTTTCACATTTACTGCAGAAATGCGGGGTTCTTTTAGCTCAACTCAACTACTAATCATATTGTACAAAACCAAAATTTTCGGTACAGCCCTAAGACGAAAGCTGACTGTTTAGTAATAATCGAAACGTTTTTGAAATACTTCACACACTATTTAACGAATCTATTTCAAGTACGTGAGTTTCAGAATGGTTGGATTCGGATTTGCCTATTTATTAAGAGAGGGCTAAAATGATTACTTCGTTCACGTCTTTTAAACAAGTAAAATGGCTTGAAAAACACTTAGCTGTTAAATTTAGGTATTTGGAAATGCATTCAAAGGGTCTAACATAGTCATAACTCATATTTAAACTTAAAACTTTTATAGATGGATCTTATATTTTTAAGTTCTTTTTATATAGACTTAGCAAATGTAGCAATCATAGTGTTAAACTTGGATAAAAGCTTAAATACAGTACTGAAGCAGTCTGGTTAAGGTCAACAACATCAAGTTAATAATTTAACTAAAGACATAAATCAGCTAAGGACATAAGTAACAAAAAGCTGGACCAAGAAAAAGTAAGATAGGTTAAAATAACGTAAATACTGCATTAACAAGTACTTTTGTACACGAAATGTGTTTAATATATTGAAGTGTATAATAAGATGTATTTAAAAGTAACTAAATAGAATTGAAGTTGGTTAAGAAGAAAAGGACCCACGGGAAATCAGCTAGAATAGTTAGTTATTCTATGTTGAAGATATACTAAGCAAAAGGAAGCTTAAGGAAGCTACTAAGCAAGGAAGTCAGTACGATACCATACGTTGGAATGCAGTTATCCATATAAGTGAGTGCACACAATCAATGGGGCGCAGATGTTAAAATAAAACCGTGTGACATTTTTGAATGTTAAATACTTTTGAACATTTAGAGCTCCGTCCTTTTCATATAAAGTTGTAGTTATTAAACACATTTTTAAGCTGACAATATTTCAAAAAGAATCTAGAATAAAAATAAATACTGAGCATACTGCAATACATCATGATGATACAAACTTGATTGTTTCCATGTAAATGAGCTAAACTCGGATTTGTCACCAGTGTTAAAGCCATAAATACTGAACATGGAGATTGGATATTATGTCTCTATTATTTGCTGATTTTAGTACTTCTTTTATGTGATAGAGTAAGGTGATTAAGTACAGAAAATGCTTATTTGTTCATTAGTTGTTTTACTTTTTATACGAAACTTTTAGGCTATCCAAATTGGGTGATAACTTATCAAACACAGACAAGTGTAAAGGGTAAAGTCAATTCGTCAAAACTTAATTTTTTCCGTTAAAATCTAGAAATCTTGTATCAATAAATTTAAATTTATATATAGGCTATATTTCTAGCATATACGCCTTATGATAAAAAACAATAAGATTTTTTGAAAAAAGCCTAACTACATATAAATAAGGTAAAAATTTCTTATGTAAAGGCCACAATATTATTTTCCTAGTATTAATCGGTCTGCAGGTTTAGATACATTTACTAGCATAAAAAGGTTGTCAAAACCATTATTAGTTGGGCTGTTTCATTTGATTTTGTTGTTTTTTTTTTTTTGAAAAAGATTCTTTCTGACATTTTGCGATTTAGTTTATTTGAAACAGGTTATATTACAAAATATATTACTGACATGTCAGGCAACGTTGTCCTTGTCTTAGACAAGGACATGCCAATTTTATTCGCATGTACAGATATACTCATACTACTGATACACGTCTGCTTATACACATCATAATATGTTAGTACATACAAAGAAAATTTAAAAGTTGATTTTATAACGTACCAAAGTAACACTGAGACTTCTCCATAAAGTGCATGTGCATAAAACGTTATTTCAAATATTTTTTACGTCGTCTGAAAAAATTTTGACAGTAAGTTTTTACAATGAAAATTGTAATAAACTTATTGTAGAACGCACTTTACACCGAACAATGTATACCTTTACCGCACTCGTTCAATGTCTAATAATTCTCCCAATAGTAGCCGGGTTTAACCAGATTCAGTCGCATGAACGCTGTGTTTAGAGTGGTTATGACTCAACACGTGACGTCATTAAATCCCAGTTCTCCACATTTACACAGGAATAATCTATTTGTGGTTGAACCAGTCATGTTTCAGTATCGAGCTTTACAGAGGTTCATATCAGCTTAACGTCCCTTGCTGTCAGTAAACCAGTTTCTAATCACAGGGTTATATGCAGGAGATTCATCCAAGGCCGTCTAGAGAAAAACTCAAGTGCGACCTGAAATCTACTCCTTGTCCTAATCCTCAGATTTCAATGTCCTGAAAGTAGTTTTCTAAGAATGATATTCTACAAACTTTAAGCCTTTAAAGCTCAACGTGTCAACTAGGCTTCGAAGAAAAACGTAAAATCTAATACCGTTGTGAAATTAAACAGCTCAACTCAAAAAGGAAACGTGCGAAAATTAAAAACCCCACACATTAGAACTTTAAAACGTAATCAGTATATAGCTTCGAACATTCAAACACAACAGATGTAGGTAAATAAATAAATAGTTTATTGCGGAAACATATACATGCTATGCAATCGTCATTTAAACGTTGAACTAAAATTGTCCTTGCATTTTGATATCGAGGTCCCATTCAAACATACATTTGAACAGTTCATTCGCTCTCTCTCATTCTTTCGAATTGTTTATTTATTCATTACAAACGGCAGTCGCCAATATATACATGGTACAATAGATGGTTGTGATTGAAATATAGTTTTACATACTACAAGGAAGTGTAGAACTACAACTACGATAACTTGATTAAGACATGATACATAATATAAATGAAACTGTGTGGTAGAATATAACAATAACTATGAAATAAATATGTGTGACAAATGAAATAATAATACAATTTGATAAAATTTAACAGTTGATAACAATAGATAAATAATTTAGGTAAAACGAGTAGACAAAAACATTTACCTCATTTCCAGGTTTCAATGTAATTGGCTCTGGCCGTCAATAAATAAATAAATAAACATTGCTGACCGTTACGTGAATGTTGCAGTTTGATGAAGTAGCAATAACAATAGTGATTTGTTTTAATGATTTGAATAAATACAATATGATAACATATAACAGTTGATAACGATTCATAAATATTTGTAGATTTAACGAATAAATAAATAGTTTATTGCGGAAACATATACATGCTATGCAATCGTCATTTAATGGTTGAACTAAAGTTTCTCTGGCATGCTGACATCGAGGTCCCATTCAAACATACATTTTGTTCGTTCGCTCTCTCATTCATTCGAATTTTTACATTTCTAGCATAAACGCCTATTGTTTCTAGCCCTCCTATAGTACGTCGTTAAGTTGTAGGTAAACTGCACTCAATGTGTCTTTGGGCGTACTGGAAACTGATCTCTCATACAGTGACTCCTGCAGTTGCCTGCAAGTTACACAAGAGACCAGTGGCGCTCCTAGGACGTTGGCCAAATAACTGAACCTAGCAACTTGCATAACAGTTCCATATGCACGAGTGATTCACTACCTCCATTAACGACACGGTTTCTCATAATGTAGACCTAACCTAACCTAACCTAACCCTGTGCATAATTATTGCGCAGTAGAGTCAATAGCAGTGCAGAGACATTGGTGATTGTCAGTTAAATTCGTCAGTGTTGATTGGTTGATAGCGGCTGCTTCGCCCAATCGTGTTCGCTGTGCCTCGTTACGTATGTCGATCTCACAACTACGGTTGGTACACCTGGCGCAAGAAGGAAGCAGTTGGTAGCGCTGTGACTGACATCACTAAATCACTCTTTGAGATACTGTCCACTCTCATGAGGGTATTTTAAGGCAAATATGTGGTGAAGGATGAGTGTGATGAGTGGTAGTAATGAGTTATGAGGTGTAGTCTTGTTACAAACTAAGGCCGACTCTTCCTTAGAATGGGCCATTAATTAATAGCCCAATGACCAATTGAAATACAAGGTTCAACGGCTTAACGTGACTTCAGAACCACGCAGGTGATGGTCTGATATGTCTAAACGATGGTGGAAGTTGATGCGGGTATCATCAGATGATCACTGAGACTATCTGAGCAGCTGTAGAACTATATCATCCTCAAAACCTAACCTCCATGAAGTTGGACTACAGGACCACGCCGCGAGTCCCAGTCAAGTTATTAAAAGAACATATTTAAAAATTATATACATTATTAAAAGAAGAACTACAGTGACCGGAAGTCCACTGAGGATGCTCGATTTTAAATTAAGCGAAACATTTGACACTGAAAATCGTGTAAATAGCTTATTAACACGGTCTGTACGGGAAGCTTTAGTTGATAGTTTGATGTTATAGCCTAGTGTTGTATTTCTCAGGATTGTGTTTCACTGAGGATAATCTGCTTACAGACTTTACCCTTTGTACAAAACCACAAAAGCAGTTTCCCCTCTCATATCCGGTACAATGACTGTTACCTTAATGGTACTTAACGGATCAAGGGTGTGCAGTGATGCAAGATAATTGTGCTTGTTAATTCATTTAAGTAAGCGATTCATAATGATATTCTTTGGACAAACAGTTGATATATACAGTTGCGCTGACGATTATTTGGTGTAGTTATTATTAACAGAAGTTGAACTCTTATTGCTGACATTTTCCATCGTTAGTGATACAAAAAAGATCACGAAGTTTCGGGATCATCAATCAGATCCCGTCTTCAGGTGAAAGTAGCCTAAAACATAACACAGAACATTAGAAAATGAGCTAGCCTAAAGTAGTCAGCGTAGCTGACCAGTTAAACTCTACCCAACAACATGTAGTTGTTAAGGTCAAACAAAAAATTAAATCTTAGAATTTAGGAGTAGCCTAGAAAAAACAAAACTACAATGTTACAAACACAAGCCACACTATGAAAGTAAACAAGTCACCGGAGTAAATTCAAAACAAATCACAAAACACGTCCACTAACTGAACGAGCTAACTCTAGACTCCATTAACGATGGAAAATGTCCGCAATAATAGTTCAACTTCTGAAATCCTCCGATCGTCAACAACAAACTTCAAACAAAGTATTATTAACACTTATAACATTGGCATATTTATATTTGTTTCGTGATGCGAATGTTGTTACTCACGAGGCAAGTCAGATGAACCATTATTTTATTGTTGAACGTATACAATATTTAAGTTTATAACTACTCGATTTCTTTTTGAAGTGAATGAACAGCTCCCACATATCATTAACGTTAATATAGCTATACTGTCAACCTATATATATAGCTAGGTGCAAACCTCCAAGATGTTTTATATATATTATGGGATGTTTAAATCCTTTTATTTGCCTGCTTCATCTTAAGGAGGCAATAAAGGATTTGCTTTTGAAACTCGGGGCCAGATGTATAAACCAAAACCTCAACAGACGATAAGAATTCTTTTTGTTTACCATATAAACTGTTTTGACATGAAGTTAAAGCTTTCTAGCTATGAAGTGGTGTTAAATATATTCTTCAAAGTAGTTTGTTTACACCTTTAACCTTTTAAAAAGTATTTCGAAAGTTGAATCCCCTTGAATAAAATATATGTTTTTCGTTAACAGTGTTTTGAATATAGAATATTGTGGCACATGTGTAACAACAACGAGAGACTTGCGTACGAGGGCGGATAACTATTGCACGGTTTTCAAAATTTGCAGAGGAAACGTGGAGGAGATCACGAGGGTACGTACTGTATTACAAACAAAAATTTGCCAACTTTCATAACAATAAAATAATTTTTTGAAAATATGTATATAATAATTTAATTGTCAAATTTGATACAACAATAAATAAGCTTGTATAGTTGATTATGCTCTATGCAGGCCCAGTTTGTTTATGAATCCCAGTCAAGTACATCTAGTTGAATTTAAATTTTAGACATTTACTTTCGAGTATCAAAATATATGTACGATTTTATTTTCGGGTGTTTGTTATTTTTTCACCTAGGAGGCCTTGACATTAAATATTGACACAACACATTAGATTCATTTTTAAGAATACGGCTTGGAAAAATTCTACCGTTTTATTAAAACACCTATATAATCTGTCGTATTCAAATTATTTTATCAAACGCTTCCACCTCAGCTTTGTAAGAGGAAGGAAGATGATTCCACGAAACTCTCGACATTCATGAAATGATAAAACTGTCGTCTCATTAGAGCGTTGAATGCAACATTTCCTCCAAGATCTCATTAGCACTGCTCGTCCTGGCCTCAGACTCGTGTCTTCATTTCACCAACTCTTCTTCAAGGAAGAGACATCTGAATACTATATAACCTGTACAGGGTGTCCTATAAGTAAAGTGCCAGACTCTAGGAAAAGGTTATATGGGTCAAAATAAAGAGATAATTAAGAATACAAGTTTTCGAAAACGCCTGGTTAACCAGATATTTTATGTTTGTCACCAATTATTTATTATCTCCCACACCACTTGTCAATCACTTGACTCAACTTAGCATACGTTTGTATATAAGTAAGACCATTTATGGAAAAAATTACCAGCATGATCTAACTTATAATTTTAAAACGGTGGCTATTTTATGGTATTTTTAGGACATTTTTGGAGTTACACCTTAAATAGTGAATAAACGGTGATTTTACGATGAAATGTAAAGGATACTGTGTTGTAGCAAATTTTAGTACCTATCTATTGACACCAAGGTCAAAAGAATCTATTCATAATCAACAAAGTTACAGTGGAAACCGTGGCAAACATTAAGATAATAAGGTGGAAAGTTGTCGGTTTTCATCCAGAGTTTCCCCTAAAACTTCGTTGTTTCTCAATAGATTTTTACGACCTTGGTGTCAATACGTAGGTAATAAAATGAACTTCAAAACGATATTCTTTACATTTTATCGTTAAACTCACCGTGTATTCGCTATTTAAGGTGTAACGCCAAAAATGCCCTAAAATTACCATAAAATAGCCACCGTTTTAAACTTTAAAAAGTTAGTTCATCCCGGTAATTTTTTCCATAAATGGTCTTATTTAGATACAAACTTATGTTAAGTTTTAATCAAATCCGATAAATGGTGTGCGAGATGATAAATAATTAGTTAAAAATATAAAATGGCAAATATCTGGTTAAATAAGCATTTTTGGAAAACTTTTTTATTTTGTTTTTCTCTTTATTTTGACTCATATAACATTTTCCTAGAGCCTGGCACTTTACTTATGGGACACCCTGTATTTATGAAGTAAGATGGGTTGAAGTTCAGAGTAAACGCTCAGCGAGCTAAAGCTGAGAAGTCACCGAACATGGTTGCCATGGTGACAAGCTAATGAACTTTCTTTAAAACACATACAAAATATTAAAAAAACTGTATACAGTGTAAAGTTTAAGTCACTTTAACGTTTAGGTTTCGCTGTTTTTCAATTTGAAGTTTTCTTGGCTTTGGTTAAAGTGTATTTTAACAAGTACAGAACAAGGTGGTTTGGGCATTACAAACAAATCAACTTTGAATTCTGTGTAACTTATCTATGGAAATAAATAATTTTCGTTAAAGGCTTTTCGCAAGAAACTAATAAAACATCAATAATATTTTGAAACTAACAGATTGGTTTGATAGTAACTAACTTGAATAAACCGCAGAATATAAATTATAATTTATTTCCCCGGCTTTTGTCACTTTACAATATGTGTTCATACATTAATGAATAAACAATCGAATTGTTGAAATTACTAGTGTTATGCATGTATAATATACGCAAAATAAAGTGTCAAACAAGTTTACAAATTTATTGCAATCTTACAAGAATCTCTATTGTGTTTATATAGTGAGATTGTCGATACAAGCTAAATAACTCACTATGAGATAACATTAATAAACTATCTAATTATAACAAGAAACAGTAACAAGTGTAACAAATGTGTGCGAGAGAGAGTGAGTCTTCGCGTGAATGTCAGTAATGAATAGAGCATGATAAAGCAAGCCAGCCAAAATCAAAACTTAGTTCAAATCCAATGTATCTTTACTAATCCTCTTTTGTAAGTTTTGGGCGCAGCATTTCGCTTGAATAATATTATCTTGCATGTAACCTTTTCGCAAACCTCATATAATATATAGTGATGTTATTATTTATTCGTTAAATATACACATATTTATCATTTGTTATCAACCGTTATATTATATAATATTGTTATTATTAAAATCATTGTTACAAATTACTGTTGTTATTGCTACTTCATCACACTGCCTCATTCATCTGTCAGCAATGTTTTTATCTACTCGTTTTACCACAATTATTTATCTTATTGTTACCAACAGTTATATTTCATCACATGTTATTATTAATTCAATCGTCTACATATATATTTTTCTCAGTTATTTTCTAATACACAGCTTCATTTATATTATGTATCAATCAAGTTATTGCACAATTTCACTGATGTGGTACTACACTAACTTAAATCGCATGTAAAACAATATTTTCATATTTTTAATCACAACCATCTGTTGTATCATGTATGTATTGGCGACTGCCGTTTGTAATAAATAATAATTGTCACATACAAAATACATTGTTTCAATGACAAGTTCAACAAAACAATGTTAACAATAATAGTAATATATGACTGGAAGGATAAATATATATATTATAAATAATTTTTAGCTAAAAAATTTGTACGCTACAAAACTCAACACCGCAGCTTTTTATATTGTCAGGTAATTTATTGTATAATTTTCGGCCGGCTTCGATAGGAAGCTTATCATAAATATGGAGTCTGTAATAATTTGGCCTAATTGATTGGTTTCTAATATTGTATGTATAATTTGGTTGCTGGTCGAAAATTTTGATAAAAATAACAATACAAAAATGTATTGAGACGATAAAGGTCAATTGATAGTTTTAAATGATTCCTTGCAGGAATCACAAGCGAGATAAAATTCTCATTGCTGTCTTTTACAAAACTCTTTGGGTTTTGTTTCAGAAGTTACCCACAAAGAGACTCCATAAGAAATACTGGGGATGAATTATTCCAAAATATGCTAATTTTAAAACATCTTGAGTACAATAAAATGCCAGCCTCCTTAGTAAAAATAAGCCCTTAGACACTTTATTACAAACTAGTCTATGTGTTGATCCCATGTCGTTTTTATCTATGAATAGAATTTGACGCAGTCAGTTTCTTGAAGAACTATTATTTAGTTTGAAATTAAATTTATGGCTATTTTGATTGAACCCAAAATTAATGTAGTATGTTTTATTAAGGTTGGTACTTAAATCAAGATTTTGAAGTACTCAACGCAATTATTATTACGTCAGTTGTTTATAATAAATAAATAAACAATTATAAATTCAACAGGCTCAATTCAACAAAACAAGAATAATAGTTAGTAATAATGATAGATAAATATATATATATACATATGAACAAAACGGTACACAACAACCATAATTTAATAATTTACGATTATTATTGAGATGTCTCATACATTTAATAAAAACGGATTTAACTAATATTTTGTCTGAAACTTACATTAACATATTTTGTGCTTTTAATAAAAGGCTTTCTACCACACAAAATATACGATTTTGATAAACGTATATCAAAGTAATCAATTTATGAAAACGTTTATGAAACAGGTTTTGTAATCGTCTGATTATTAGCCTCCAAACGAATTTGGTTCGATTGATGTTGTCATTTCAGAGTGAACCAACCACAAAGCGTCAATATACGCAGTTGTAAATGAAAACATATCTTCGTTGAAACCAAAATGAATATTTTCATGCAAGTTTTTGTCGACAATATTTGCAATACGATAACCTTTTTCAAGAGTAGTTTGAGATCAAGTTTGCAGGCGTGAGTATGAGGTTATTTGATATTGTTGTTTCAAAGTTCTCAGATATCTTTTAGGAGAGTTCTGTATACTATTTATTCATATGTAATGAGGTTCTGCGAACTAGAGTAGGCAAAAATGCCACTATCAACCAATAGACGTAGACGAGAGACTCCATTGGACGATCCCCGAGGTCTAAGATATCTCTGCACTCCTATTGGCTCAACTGCGCTCTAACTATACATAGGTTTAATTCATCTGGTTTATAACAGGCTCTGGGGAGTTTGTAGCTTTCGTCAAAGGTGGTTTTTTCATTTTTTTCCAGATTTCTATCGATTCTCTTATGCTCTTCAGATAGTAATAATAGTAGTTGAATAGGCCTAAGCACTATAGTTGTGTCGAACATGTTTCTATGTCTTGTTGCTAAGCTGTGCTCAGCTACCGTTGACTATGATCTTCATGTTTTCGTTTGCATGATGCCTTCCTTAATTCTGGTAGAAATCAGCCTTTTCGTCTCGCCAATGTATACGGATCTACACCTACATGGAGTTTTGTACACCCTGGCATACTCTCGGAAATGTTTCCTTGACGGATCGAAGAAACCTTTTTTAAATACATCACGTAATGTTTTTTTATCTACGGTTTCATGGAAAGAGGTAAGCAGTGGCCTGAACTGAGCTGAGACAATCTCCCGGGTTGTTAAGGGTATTGGAGCCCAGGGAAATTAGGCACAAACACTCTTCGCTGTTTGAAATCAACAGCTGTTTATACAAACATATAATCACGGGCAGTTTTGTTACGAAAGTAAAATTGGGAGAAAAGTAAAATTGAGTAAAATAAACAAGTGAGATGCGATACTATTCAGAAATTAGTCGAAGCAAACGTAAAGTTTGCGTTAAACATTAAAAATACAGAGTGTCTCAAAAAAATGTAACACAATATCAACTACGTATAAACTATAAACATTTATATACGGTTTTGTTACACTTTATTGTTTAAAAAAATACAATTACAATTCAATGAATTCATACGTTTACATATCGGTACCGTACAGACAAATAATTGTTAAGTGGTCACTTGGTAATCAAAATACAACGGAACTTTCAGCTAAACAAAA
>CM032065.1:43942889-43970713 GCA_018831715.1 Matsumurasca onukii | reverse complement strand
ATTTTAATTTGTTCCAACAGGAGATCGACTGTAAAAATGTTAAACCATTTCCAGGGATGACAAAGTGAATATATAGCTTGTATTGTCTAAAATCTCACCTGTTTTGATTTAGTCTTGCTTTCCTCTTCTGAGTCATCTGCATCATCTTCACTGTCCAGGTTATCCATATCGATATCTTCATCAAAGTCTTCCCCTTCATCATCAAAATCGATAGCTTCGGCATCACTTCCTTCTTCTTCATCTTCTAGATCTGTCAGTTCTTCATCCTCGTCAACGTCTGCTTCATTGTCATCACCTTCTTGATCACTGAATTCTTCTTCACTCTCGCTTTCAGCCTCTGAAAAACATTAGAAAAATTTACTTTTTCGAACGTACTAGTTGATTAATAATTGTGATATAATTTATTGTTATCAACCAGTTATTTTACCCCTTGTCTAGTGCTTGGAACATTATATATGATAGTGTACGCAAAATTAATTTTAACCTTGTTTTTGGCGCTTGGTCTTCTTCTTACTGCTCTTGAGCTTGTCTCCGATTTCGTCAGCAAAGTCCAAGTCGTCGTCAGCGTTGCCGAGCATATTGTCCAACAAATCGTTAAACTCTTCACTTCCAACACTCTCATTGTCACTATCTTCCTCCTCCTTCGACTCTTCATCTTTTAATTTCGGCCTTGTCTGTTGCAGGTATCTGTGATTTTAAAACAAACAGGTTTTACATCATGTGAACTGTTCCTATTGAAAGCTTTTTTTTTAAAGTCCAACGAATATTACAACCATTTATTTTAGCCCAAGGATTTGAGACTGACTAAATTTATATATAATACCTCGTCAAGCAATCCTTATTGGAGATATCTTCTACCGGTTTCAGTACTAATGTACCATCATCAGGAGTGTTTGCAGTTTTTATCGGCCATCTGGCATTGTCAGAATCATCAAATCAACACAAAAGTACATGACGAATAAACGTGATTTTTAACAATCACAAAAGCGGCGCCTCGCACATACCTGTATCTCCTGAAAATTCGCGATCGTGCACTTGTGTTTCCTGAAAAGTCCATCATCTGAGGTAAAATGCTAGGTGATGCGGGAACACTAGTGGAATATCATGGTGCAGTTCGTTTATCGAAACACGCCCTTATTTACATGGAAAAAAATATTTTTCGATAGTGCATCATGGTTGTATGGTGCGACTACCCATATATATAACCTGGTAAGAATGATCGACTTCGTGTCGGAGCCTGTGAAGTGCACTTTCTTTGCAGTGTTGCCAGATTTCATGATCGCAGTACTGAGGTATAATTGTGTGCATATAACAAGTTCTGGATGTGATGGATGTCGCATCACACTTATGAAGGTAGATTTCACATAGAGTCGGGATACAACTATTCAGCATAACTTATGTTAAAAACACTTTTCAATATCGTGGCTGATTTCTATCAGTTCAGTAAACAATACAAACAAAAGGTTAAATCTGTTAGCCTATAACGTATAAAAACAGAAAAAACCTAAACAAACATAAAATACCTAAGATTTTCATTTCCAATTCTTTTACGTAAGCTAACCTATATTTTTAAATTTAACTGCTTATTTGTTTTGCATTTTATATTTTACAGTTGAAAAAGGCTATGCCGAAATATACTGATCTCTTTTGAGAATTCATAATTTCATAACAATCGAATCGAAAACCTCGGTTTTATGGCGTAAAATCTTACTTGTGGGGTAAAACACTTATCTAATATATCAAAGGTTCGGTCCAACTTTCTCTTTAAATCAATCCGTAATTATAACTATAAATATATTTATAATATTCGTCCAGAAGCTGTTCCTTTCTCCAGAAAATGGGTTTTCTTTTTTCTACGACCTTTCCTATTATTGGTCGACAGAAATGAATAGCTTATTTTCAATAAAATCATAATAACCATAATATAATACAACTTAGGTTTGTCAGGCGGTTAAAACCGTTTTAATTATGTTTTTGACTATAGTTTATGACTCTACTATTAGAAAATCGAGAATTAGCTGAGCTCATAATATAGCAGTGAGCATAATAGGCTAACTGTTATATTATGAGCTCAGAAACCCCTCCATTGTAAAAGACTTTGTGCTGTGTAATAGTCCTTATTGGACAGTCCTTAAAACATTTTACAGATTAATTCGCATCAATGAATTAACCACCAAACTTAAAAATGTATATCCGTCTCTGGTTGGAGAATTAATGTACACCTATGAAAAGCTGTAACATCACAAAAGTACAACAGTACCGCGTTGTACAACAGCATATTTAAATACTTGTACCCTTAAAACTACAAAGTATTAAACAAGAAAAATGTGTCTAGAACAAAATTAAGTATTTCTTACGTTTTTGTAAAAATCCTGGAAACTATAAGAGATAGTCAATTGGTTCTTAGGACCTTTATTTGGGGACAATTATTTTAAGTGAACCCTAAAACCATGATCATATCTCTTACCGTTCCCGACTAAATCAAAATTGAAAATCAGCGTAATTTTACCAGCACAGCTATAACTATTGGACGAATCTCGTTCAACCTTTTACTAGTGTACAACGGTGTACAAAGGTACACTCAAATGAGGAATGTATTCAAAGTTTCAGCTTTCTATCTTATATGCAACACATTCTAGAACAAAGTTAAGTATTTCTTACGTTTTTGTAAAAATTCCAGAAACTATAAGAGATAGTCAATTGGTTCTATCTTATATGCAACAAACAAACAAACATTACGGCATTAATAAACATCACTAAACATTGTTCCACTGTGAGTTACGTCAAAATCCATAAAAATTTGACTAAAGTGTACTTGGTACACGGTCTCACGTTTACCAACAAAATCCAAACCAAACCTCAAGCGTATATTTCTTGTGTGTAATATTATACATGGTCTACCAGACCTCCCTTCCAGTATGTACATTGAGAAGCGGGTTGACCAAGTTGGAGTAAATAAAACATCTACGGACCACTTACTATAACGAGCCAAAGAATAAACTAAAATTATTTGTTGAGTTTATGGTCGTAGTTAAAATCACGAATTTTCACCGTCGAATAAGAGGTAGGATGTCATGCTATATCATTTTATATGATTTGATCTCCAAGAAAAATTAAACAACGCTTCTAACAGATTGAATTTATTAATGAGTAAATATGGATTTTAAGAATTAAAACGGCCTTGGGAGATTTGATTCTATTGGTATAACCGATCTTCGGAGAACTTCAAACATTTATCCTACAGCGGGAATACAATCCGGGATTATATGTTCTTCCTTATTTCCCGCACACAATAAGCTGTAGATCGACAACAGCTGGGTGATGGTGATGGAATGGTCGAGGCACAGAGAAATGTATTGCGCACGTGCATAGAAAGCGTATTTTTAGAACCATTATTCTACTGTTCTTAGCCCCACGAACAATAAGCATAACATATTATATATTTTGAATCACCTCGTCAAGCCCATGGAATGCAATCGGTTTAAAATGTAATAGATCATTTTTTTGCTCGAATTTGCCTGGGGAAGTTGGGTATGGGGACATTTTTAAAATTGTATTCGAGTAAAGGTTGAATTATCTTTAAATCTAAAAGAAAATGTAAATTTGGTCATACAGAAAGGCGTTATGCATAATTTAAGTTTAAGCGTTGTTGCGATGTTTTCACCGTTAAACGCATCAAATATCAACATATTATAAAAGGGCAGACCAGCTCGATGAGGCGAAAAGAATGGTATAAAAACCAAAATCCGTCCATAAATAACCAAGCTGTAGCAGTTTTGCACAAAAACCACTTTTAACCAAAAACGTAGTAAAGTTCTGAGACACCAACTCTGTCTTATTATTTAAAGCGAGTTGAAAGCAAAACTGCTACATCTTGGTTGTTTATTGACGGATTTTCTTGGTTTTGAAATTCTTGTTTATCAAGACGGTTCGTCCTGGTATATAATATGTTGATATTTGATGAGATTAACGGTGAAAATTTAACAACGCTCAACAGTTCCAACGCTTTCATGACAAATTATCACTTTTTTAATAATTCAATCTATCGAATAACATTTAAAAATTTATCCCCAACTTGGAAAATTCAGGCAAAATTAAAATTATCGTACACTTTAAACCTATTTCATTCCATGCAACTTGACGGGCTGATTCAAAATATATAATATGTATGTTCATCGTTAAATGGGGGCTTAATAATGAACAAGTAAAGTTAGCTGTCGGCGAGAAAGACCGGTATGTACTGGGCGCGACTTTGCTCTACTAACCGACTTTGCTCTACAAACTATAAATCACAAAGTATCCAGCTAGTAATTGAGTTGTAAGGTTTGTTGTCATCATGACTTTTATTGTACATATTTGTATTCCTGATCTTTTGATAAATTTAAGACTCCTAACTAAATTTGTGTGGGAGTTATTAATTTACAACAAGTAGCGTAACTTTCACAGTACAGCATTCAGCTGAACGGATCGTGTTTTTTTTGCTGATTAGTATTACTAAATGAGGGTAAAATATAAATTTCAACCGATTTTCTGGAATAAATGATTTTTCTCATAATTCAAACTATGAATCACAAGTACCAGCTAGAAGTAATTGAGTTGTAACGTTTGTAATGATGACCTTTATTGTACTTATTTGTACTCCTGATCTTTTGATAAAATTTTAAGACCGGTTACTCAATTTGTGTAGGAGTTATTAATTTACAAAAGGTAGCGTAATTTTCACAGTACAGCACATTCAATGAATGGATTGCTTACAATTTTTTACTGCTGTTTTGTATTTCCAAATGAGTAAATTATAAATTGACGTTTATCTGTACTTTCGACTTATGGCCATAATCAAACTATGAATCTAGCGTGTCCAAAAACGCTAAAAGTAATTAAGGTTGGTTTTTATAAATTGGTCTCATTGTACTTCTATCTATCCCTCAGCAGGCCTTCTCATTCAATAATCAGCCACAATCACGTGTATGATAAAACAATCATGATCGACTTCACTGCCAGGCATAGCAAAATGGCGTGTGAGTTTAAAACAGGCTGGAGTCGACTATAAAGGTACCAGAGGTCTCGGATGTATGACTAAGATACAGCAACGTTGCAGTCAAAAGGTGTGTGAAATAATTACTGCGGTTGCCACTATGGCTTGCAAAAACTGGTGTGCGACAGCTGTGTACATACCTGTCGGCACACCGCCGTTAAAACATTAATTTTAAATACCTTCCAATCAACTTTGTTCAAATATTTTTACATCAATATTTTATAAAAATAAATTCTTTAATACAAAATTATTATTTAGCTGATAATTCCTTAAATAAATTGTCGCACCATGTGTATGATGCGGCAATTTTCATGATGCTACTCTGACGTATGCGTGGAGGATCTTAACTACCGGTTACAAGTGCACAGCGCGTTCGATCTGATTTGGAGATTTTGACAACGCCAGATGGCCGTAAAACTGCAAACACTCCTGATGATGGGATGATACATAAGAACTGTAACAGTACAGCCAGAACAAATTCCAAGAAGAGGAGAAGACGCCAATTCAAGATGCAATTTAGGACCCTATAACCGTACAGGATATCTCCAATAAGGATTGCTCAAAAGCGGTACTCAAAAGTGTTTAATTTAACTTCTAACTTATTGGGCTATGATGCTGTAGCCTGGCTTAAAGCCTAGGCCTAGCTTACTGCAGCTTAATAATTATTCTGAATATATTATAGATAATTTAGTAGCTTATGTTGGCTTACACCCATAGGATATATACCTATGGGTTAAAGCTATGACAAACATGTAGAACCTCATAGTTGCACAAGTAACTTTGACGATCATCTGGTTTTATTTAACAAAGAACCGATGGAACCGGTAGAACCGATAACTGACGACCGAAAATGCTGGAGAACTGATAACCGGCAAAACTTTGGAACCGACCCATCCCTATTTAATATATTAATAAATAATTATGTGAAACCTTACTTAATTACATGTCATCCCCATCTTAATTTTACACAATAAACCATGCAGCAGTAAATTAAAATTCAGGCAAAATTAAAGTTGGTTATTGGCCTAGCGAAAATGTATTTATAAATCAAACACTAGCGGCTGACTTATGTTCACCTGTACGGAAGAGTTAGATCAACTGGCGCTGTTCTCAGCTTGCTATAATCAAACACTAGGCGGCTGATGACTTATGTTCACCTGTACAGGAAGAGTTAGATCGCTTCTTGCGCTGTTCTCAAGCTTGCTATAATCAAACACAGGCTTGGCTCACCTGTACAGGAAAAGAGTTCGTCAACTGGCCGCTGTTCTCAGCTTGCTATAATCAAACACTAGGCGGCTCACCTGTACAGGAAGAGTTAGATCAGCTGGCGCTGTTCTCAGCTTGCTATAATAAACACTAGGCACATTTGCGAGCTTATGTTACCTGTACAGGAAGAGTTCGTCAACTGGCAGCTGTTCTCAGCTTGCTATCAAACACTAGGCGGCTGATGACTTATGCCTGTACAGGAAGAGTTAAATGGCTGGCAGCTGTTCTCAACTGCTATAATCAAACACTAGGCGGCTGATGACTTATGTTCACCTGTACAGGAAGAGTTCGTCAACTGGCACGCTGTTCTCAGCTTGCTATAATCAAACACTAGGCTTGGCTGATGACTTATGTTCACCTGTACAGGAAGAGTTAATCAACTGGCACGCTGTTCTCAGCTTGCTATAATCAAACACTAGGCTTGGCTCACCTGTACAGGAAGAGTTCGTCAACTGGCACGCTGTTCTCAGCTTGCTATAATCAAACACTAGGCTTGGCTGATGACTTATGTTCACCTGTACAGGAAGAGTTCACAATCGCACGCAGCTGTTCTCAGCTTGCTATAATCAAACACTAGGCTTGGCTGATGACTTATGTTCACCTGTACAGGAAGAGTTAGATCAACTGGCACGCTGTTCTCAGCTTGCTATAATCAAACACTAGGCTTGGCTGATGACTTATGTTCACCTGTACAGGAAGAGTTCGTCAACTGGCACGCTGTTCTCAGCTTGCTATAATCAAACACTAGGCTTGGCTGATGACTTATGTTCACCTGTACAGGAAGAGTTCGTCAACTGGCGCGCTGTTCTCAGCTTGCTATAATCAAACACTAGGCTTGGCTCACCTGTACAGGAAGAGTTAGTCAACTGCACGCAGCTGTTCTCAGCTTGCTATAATCAAACACTAGGCTTGGCTGATGACTTATGTTCACCTGTACAGGAAGAGTTCGTCAACTGGCACGCTGTTCTCAGCTTGCTATAATCAAACACTAGGCTTGGCTCACCTGTGTACAGGAAGAGTTCATCAACTGGCACGCTGTTCTCAGCTTGCTATAATCAAACACTAGGCGGCTGATGACTTATGTTCACCTGTACAGGAAGAGTTCATCAACTGGCACGCTGTTCTCAGCTTGCTATAATCAAACACTAGGCTTGGCTGATGACTTATGTTCACCTGTACAGGAAGAGTTCGTCAACTGGCACGCTGTTCTCAGCTTGCTATAATCAAACACTAGGCTTGGCTCACCTGTACAGGAAGAGTTCGTCAACTGGCACGCTGTTCTCAGCTTGCTATAATCAAACACTAGGCTTGGCTGATGACTTATGTTCACCTGTACAGGAAGAGTTAGATCCAACGCGCTGTTCTCAGCTTGCTATAATCAAACACTAGGCTTGGCTCACCTGTACAGGAAGAGTTCGTCAACTGGCAGCTGTTCTCAGCTTGCTATAATCAAACACTAGGCTTGGCTCACCTGTACAGGAAGAGTTCGTCAACTGGCACGCTGTTCTCAGCTTGCTATAATCAAACACTAGGCTTGGCTCACCTGTACAGGAAGAGTTCGTCAACTGGCACGCTGTTCTCAGCTTGCTGCATGAAGTTAGTGCTCATTACACTAACGGCTTTCTGTCCTGAGGGAAGGTAGCGCTTACGCCGTGCCAAGCATGGGTCCGGCCCTCTTCGGTCTCCTTCGTCCACATTGACATGGTGCTTCGGGTTCTTGAACACAAACCTCTCCAGGAACCTGACCAAGGTGAAGTCTTGGAGCGGGTCGCCAGAGTAGCTTATTGGTTGTTCTGGAAATCATTTATACACATTGATCAGTACCGCTTTTGCCTTAAGGAAACTTGGAATTTTTTCAGATGGGGAAGGTGAAAAGAGGAATAAGAATAGAAGCGAGAATGTGTGAAGTTAGTAGTCAGTGTGCAGTAGGGGAAGGCAGATGGCAGTGTGATTATCAGCTGGCTATTGTGTCATTAGTTGCTATGCAACCAATGTAACCAATTGCAGCATTTAACTTATGCTTTGTATGCTAATTATACAGGGGCTTTGAGGAGAGTGTGGTGTAGAGGACAGAGGTCTGTTACTTCCTTATCTTACCTACATTCACTCACTGGTGAATTTCAGTAGAAAAAAAAAACATTTTGAGAGTATTTATACGACTTATTAACTAAACAGCAATGGATTCAAAAAATAAAAGTACAATATTGCAGGCCTGAAGGGTCTAGTACAAAATGGACATTTGGGTCAGTCTGAGATCATTATCAGTCAACTTGACAATGGCGGCTCCCAATGAAGAATACACTCCGTACGAAGGAGGAAGGAGAGGGATAGTTAATTGGAACTGTTCGGCCCGTGTTACAGTATTTCCTTATCTTATCCGACGAAGAAAAACTCAGAAAAATTGAATTTACCAGCAGTTTTCAAGAGAGTCCCGAAATTTCAGAACTAGGGGGGGGGGGGGAATTATATCAATCACGTCCTGGTACCAGAAATCCAAGATCACACACAGGCTCTAGTTTTGTGTTATGCTTTAGGTTACTTTTCACCTGAAGATTTGGATTCCAGATCCGCAAAGTTGTGTTCTCTTTCTTTATTCTCCTATGCCAATAACAAACTTTAAACAAAGAACTGCTATAAGGTGTATTAGTGTTTGCCATTGCTTCCCCCCTTGACTACAAATACTCACTGTCAAGGATGGTCTTGGCGAAGAGTGCGACGGTGGGGTGGTAGTGGGCGAGGAGAGAGCGTTAACTCGTAAAGCTGCCTCTCCCCCTGCGTGTGCGGATTCAGAACCTCCCGTCAAGTAACCGGCTCTTTGCCTTCCCCACTGCTTGTGGTACTCAAGTGGACCCATCCTGGCTTGGGTTTGTCTGTTGTGTTTACCTCTTTCACCTCAACATCTTCTTCTTCAGCATTCTTATCAAGCAGTTTTCGGCTTCTGTCTGTAAATGAACTATAGTAAATAATAACTTTTGGTGGGGTAGGAAAGGACTATTGATATTTACAAAGATAATTATTCCGAGATTATCATTTATCATAGCAGGAGATATTAAGCGTTAAAAATTAGAAAATCCAAAACATTTGTGGTGTACCTCTAATAGGTTATATTAAGAGTGGCAGGATAAAGCCTGGGCAGCGTTTTGGCGGGATAGGGAAAATTTTGCAAACGATGTTTTAAGTAGGTAAACGTACTACAATGGGAAACAGTTTGAAGCATAGAGGCATTTTTGAAACTTAAGGGAAAGGTAATTAGAATCTCTATGGAACTCCGCAAGAAACTGTCCTGAGTAATCTGTCTGCTACGTCGTTTAAAGCCCCTACTGACAGAAAAACATTTAATAACAATATACCACAGTCTATTCCACAGACACATCCTGTATGGGCTACTACTCTGGGGACACGCCTCTGGTTGTGATGAAGTTTTTATTTTACAAAAAAGTGCAATCCGTATCATCGCTTCTGCTGGGTTCCTGGACCACTGCAAACCTCTGTTTAGACAACTGCAGATTTGGACTGTTTTTAGCCAGTATATAATGGCAAGCGTGATGTCGTAAAGCAGAACTTGGCGTCCCTTCAAACTAGAGGTGAAGCTCAGAATTTCCTAACTTATGTAATAGTGCTGAGGTGAATGTGGAGTTCAGTAGGCTGAGCAAAAGAAAGGACTGCTTCCCACTACTGACAGTACTGATGTACAATCATTTGCCTTAACAACTGAAGACACTGTAGTCTACGATGTGGTTGGTAACTAACCTTTTCTATTCCACCCAGGAATTTTTCGACTCTACAATTAACTAGCCGTGCCGCCTCTTGTATATAGTGTATATAGTATTTTTAGTTATGTTGACGCCTTCTATCCAGTATGACTGGTCAACGAAGAAGACATCAGGTATCAAATATCAGGTAGGAATTCTTTATTTTCTGTGAGATATGCTTACTGGTAAAGGGGCATCCTTATAAACTTCTTCGTCGTCATCTTCATCGTTGTCCTCCTTAAACACATGGTGCTGGTGTGTGCGTGTGGCTAGAAGTGCTGGACGTTTGGAGATAAGTTCCGAGACTAGATATAAGAGGGCACAGCTCAGCTGAGAGGGACAATTCAAGCAAACCTGCAAAACAAAAGATACAAGAAAATCTGTTGTTGTATATTGTTGAATAGGTCTAGCACTGTTACAGTTGCATTTGATGTTACAACTAAAGAAAACAAAACAACGGTTATTAAAGTTAAGACACATTAAGAACTTACACTTTAACCATAGATGATATTATGGTAAGTAGATAGCGCATAGATGCCGAATGGCTGAGGCAGGAAAATCAGCATAGCAGCCCAAGCGCTGCGAGGAAATTTGTTAAGAACTTCAAGTAGAGCCACTGACCCACGTGCAAGTTTTATTGTTCTCCAATATCACACGATTTGGTCACATTAAAGTCAACAACATGGGACAATTTTGAGCATGTCGAGCCGAAGAGGGAGAAAGATGGCAGCGCTATCTGTGCTTGGGCTGCCACAACTATGTTAATTTTCCTGCCTCAGCCATGTGGCATCTGTACACTCACTACCTATCATAACATTATCTTTGCTTTAACACAATCAAACACATTTTTAAACACTTGTTTTTATATCTTTATGAGTGAATCAGGACACTCTCTTTATAACCTACTTCCTACGCAAGGAGGAGGTTACACAATTCGACTTGGGACTTTTTTTTTTCTTGTATGTTTGTACCGCATAACTTTTGAGCGCCTTCTACCGTTTTAAAGCGGTTTGTTTTGTTTTGTAGAGGGTACCTACTGGTGGTCCCATATAAAAATATTTTGAATCAAACCTAAACTTCTATATAAAAAAGTAAAAACTCAAAAATCTCAAAAACCCTGTATTTCGCGCATATCTTGAGCTGTAAAAGCACTATTTTAAAGTACACAAGGGCTTAAGTTACACTATTTCGATGTAAAATTAAATTTCCAACAACCTGGTATCCTTTAATCTATGGAATCTTTGGTTTCGGCTGAGATAAAACATATTTTATTAAATAAATAATTAAATTTTTCTTTGTTTGACTTTATACCTTTATAGAAGCCGAACTATACACTTGGTTAAAGTTTTGAAGGAACCAAGTGAGGGTTAAATTTAATTGTCTTTCAGGAAATATGGTTGGTTAATATGATATTCTTTATATTTACGGAGCTACGCCCTCCTTCGCTAAAAACACAACATTTTAAGCATTTTATTAAGTTTTAAAGCCATAACAGCTGTTATAGGCCTATTAAGTTTTAAAGCCATAACAGCTGTTATTAGTTGAATTTGTTATGAAATTAGACAGCTATATACTGACTGTATCCTAGGAAACCTAGGCTAGTAAAAAGAACAAGCTCAAACTGACAGCTTACATTAATTTCTGTCCAGTGCTCTGAATGTCAAAGTGAAGAAATTCCGACTAAATAAAATATTAAATTGAAATAACTTTAAAACGGTCGGTTCCAGAGCAACGGGAGATGTTTTGATAGGTTTAGACGTGATATTCTATTATACAGGTAGGCTTATATATATTAACCTATGGTAAAGTTACATTTTATGGGTAAAATTTGACTTTCAATGGCTATTATGATCTATTTATAACCTACTTTCTACGCAAGGAGGAGGTTACAAAATTCGACGTGGGACATTTTTCTTATATGTTTGTACATGCATAACTTTTGAACGCGGTTTGCTTTGTTTTGTAGGGGTATCTACAGTGATTCCACATGAAAATCTTTTGAATCAATTGTAAGTTTCTAAATAAAAAAGTAAAAAAAAAACTGTACTTTCTGTAAGTTTTGCGCCATAAAAGGACTATTTTAAGCAAATAAAACTTAAATGACACTACTTCGACGAAAAATTAAATGACCAATAACGCGGTAACACGGTAAATGTTCTAAGACAATTTACGCAAAAAGACGTATTAATAAACAAAGGTACCAAATAAACTCGTAATTTAGCGTTTGAATTTTTACTTTGATTTAATCGAAATGATAACTAACCAATCTGTACAAAATTAAATTGTCTCCAAAATGATGCCCCTGATAGTTTCGATGCTATATGTATGAAGATTTTAATTTATCAAAAGTTTTCCCAAAAGACCAGACTGCTCGTTGATTTTTGGCAGCAAATGTGTTAATTATAACGTTATTGAACCGTTAACGAATCACACTGGAAAACAAAAGACTTTTCAGAAAAAAGGCCCCATCTTGGTTCCTTCAATTTTTAAAGTTAAAGGAAAACTAAAGTTAAGAACCACAAATGGCTATGAGAAAAGTAAATGTCTACTAATTTGCGATACTACCAGCAAGAAGAAAGCGCAACTGCGAGTGAAGCTAACAACCTAACCATTAGGAGCTTGACCAGGCACCAATACTACATTTATAGAAAGGGCAGAACCCTGCTAGTTTTACCGCCATCGTTTAAAGCTAATTCGTTTGAGCTTATTTATTCGTTTGAGCTAGCCATGAACAAATCGAACAGCCAATGTTCTCTGACTTGGCCTTAGCAAAGCTCTGTGTAAAGGACTTACCACCACCCTGATCCAAGCAATTGTGGTAGAACCGCTACTTTGAGCGAAGCCGTCAAAATTTTGTATACGCTTACCAAGATCTCAGACAATTAAGTTAAACAAGCAATAACGAAGATGAAAGGCCAAAGGATGATGAGGGAACCACCTCAAACTGGCTGAAATATACGTTTGTTAAAAATCATTTCATGTAATTATTAAGTTCAAGGTATATGATTAAGTTACTAAATTCAAAATATCTAATTAGGTTCAATTTCTGAAGCAATATTAAGTCTTTGACCTTATTTATTTTAAACTAACTAGCATACCATAACATTCTTCTCAAAAAACTAAAACTGTAAAATAAAAATTTTTAATAAAAAAAGTGAACCGACTTAAAAAAGGTTTGAATGAAAATCTCTAAAAAGGGAAAAATAACTTTAAATGCATAATATCACGTGTCTTAGTCTACTAAAAATGTATTTAGTCACTGCTACCAAACTTCAATAAATTACAAAATTGAACTTTGAATTTCTTGTTTACACAATGCATTGAAATTCCACCAACCATATTTAGACTTAAAAAGTAGCTTACTATGACTTGAATGTTTCATTTCAATGAGTGAAATATTGGACTGGCTAAAGGCTTTAAACCCAGTCTAGGCAACGTTGATCCATACATTTTGGAGAAAATGTCATGTCAATTTGAAGTCGGCGCTGTCCTAGAAATTGTTTGTGGACAAATTTGCAGCGCCGACTTTAAATTGACATGACATTTTTTAATTTTACCAAAATGTATGGATCAACGTTGCTAGACTGGGTTTAAAGCCTTTAGCAGTCAATATTTCACTCATTGAAATGAAACATTCAAGTCATAGTAAGCTGCTTTTTAAGTCTAAATATGGTTGGTGGAATTTCAATGCATTGTGTAAAAAAGAAATTCAAAGTTCAATTTTGTAATTTATTGAAGTTTGGTAGCAGTGACTAAATACATTTTTAGTAGACTAAGACACGTGATATTATGCATTAAAAGTTATTTTTCCCTTTTTTAGAGATTTTCATTCAAACCTTTTTTGAAGTCGATTCCTAAAAGATGAAGACATATTAACTTCTTTGAATCTTCAGTTGGTTGACAATGTCTTCCACAAAACCATTAAAACAATAGTTTAATTTGAAAATGATTATATTTCGCTTAATAACATTAAGCTTTGAATGTTATTAATTTTTTGAAGTCGGTTCACTTTTTTGAATAAAAATTTTTTATATACACTAGAGTCCGCTAATCAGAACTCCGTTAATCTGAAAATCCGCTAATCAAACACTGTTAAAGGGAAAAAATTAAAAATTTATAACAATGTTGAGCCAGTAAAATTAATTTAACTATTTTTCCAAGTTATGTCATACTGTATGTGTTTAATAACGAACCAGCACTCATAATAATGCACTATACACCCAGGTATGCACACACAAAATAGCTTTGAACAAAACACACTGACAGTATGCCACGGTGAGTTGTTTGTTTTTAGAACGGATGACCGTACTGTTTTCTACCTGGAATTTCAGGCCTGGGCGCAGGGATTGGGGTGGAAAGGTCAGTGTCAGTGTGTGCTATATAAGGTAAAAAGGCGAAGTTAGGACTACAAAGTCCTCTCTACCACTCAACCTCGACCTTTACGTAGCATCATTTGTAATCCCCACAGTAACCACTACATAGTCTAAAAACTATGTAGTGGTCATATATAGGTAGTAGGTCATATAGAGACTATATACATTAGAGGTTTTTAGTCTATAGTCTAAAAACATGTATAGACTATATAATTTTAGTCTATATATGACCTTATTAGGTCAATATATAATAAATGCATTAATATATGCCAAAAATTCGCCTAATCCAAATTTTTGCTAATCTGAACAGGGTCCGGTCCCAATTAGTTCGGATTAGCGGGACTCTAGTGTATATAGATTTACTACAAACAGATATGTAAATAGATACAATGGAACCTCCAATAAAAACCCTTTACCACCAATAAAGACGTTTTTCATTTCATTTCATAGAAACTCAATTATACGAGGGCTGATTAATCATAAGGCGTCCATACTGAGGTCAGTCTAGGAAAAAATCCTAAATAAGGAATCAGAACTATCCAAATCAGTAGTGAAGTAAAGAACAAAAGGTTTCAAACTTAATTTTAAAGGCAATAAAACGTTTTGATTAGTCTGTACTAACCATCTTCAGTTGTATGTTGAAAATTAAGTATAGAAATGTATAAGTATGTATAGGAAGAAAACATATGTTGCACCATGAACTTTCGGTTTTTGTAAACTAGTGACTAAGACAAATTTTAAACTTATTTTTTATTAGGAAAAAATTTTCTTCAAATTAGTCAGGTATGATTACTTGTGATGTATTTGTACCTGTAAAAGCCGTTTGATGAACACCCGCACCCTGTCCAGATTAGTGTCATTTTTCAAGGCCTTGAAAACCAGATTCATGAACATAGCTTGATGGGCGGAAGACGCTAAATGTGGATCCAAAAGTTTCTTGTACAAAGCACAGAAGAATCTGTAAATCACAATAATGAACCACTGTTTGTATTAAAATAAGTATGTTACACAGATTTTTTTCTAAGTAAATAAAAATAATAAAGCCAAAAAAAAGTAAAAAATTTTAATTGAAGGCAGAACTGAACAGCAAGTCTGCTCTGAGAAGGTTCTAGTTAAACGGACCAAAGTTACGTGTGCAGAAACAGTTACGTTGTCCAAACGCTTGTAAGCATTCACAAGGTGGCTTTACACCCAAGAGGCTAAGAGTATGAAAGCAAAACTTAATATGAAAGTGATTTGAACCAGTTTTGCTGATTAATGCACCTAAACTAGAATCTACAAAAGGAACATTTGGGGTGAAAATTAGACAAATGTTACTTATATTCCCTGGTTACATATTATATACCTAAATTATAAATAAATTAAATCAAAAGAATATACGAAGCACCCTTGAGCTATAATTTTATTCACACAACTAGTTTTGGAGGTAATTCCATCGTAAATGTATAGACATATAGATAATAAATAAAAAAATATAAATATATAGTTATAAGAAAACTACAGTCAACTCCCGATTATCCGGGCTAATTAAGGGGAGGAGACACATGGATAACCAAAAATCACAGGAAATCCAAAACTAGACCAAAAATTAACAAAATTGAGAGGATAAAATTCTTACAATTGAATTTAACCAGTTAAATATTATTCATTGTGTTGCCATTTTCCGCTTTCTCAATTATTTCCAACTTTTGGTGAATTGATAAAACAGTTCGTTTCCTCTTCTTATCCATCACTAGGTCACGCGCGCATAAATAATTATAGTCTCAACTGCACCACTTTTACTTTGACACTGACAGGTGTCAGTGATCTTGGCTGAGAGACAGAAGCGAATATACACATCATGGTCGATCCTGACTCAATCTCATTTGCTCCGCTTGCGTTATAGTGCTTGGCGGCGCGAGGATACAACGCGCGCGGTGTAGCGTCAGCTGTATCGATCCGCACTGTCCTTGAAGTAGCCTCAGTTTTGGAGCCCACAGATTACACAATATTGCGCAACAATCACAGAGCGCGTAATTAGTGAAACCAGTATGTGATCCCTTTACTGTATTGGCAATTTCTTTTTCTTTCATGACATCCGTTCCTATGGTAGGTGCTCATTATTTCAATTTTTTTTCTAGTAGCAACCTGGATAATAAGCACCCGGTTAATCGAGAGTTGACTGTAATTTAAAATTTCAAACTCAATATTACAAGTTTTTATTCGCCGTCTTTTCAAAGAAAAAGCATTTTTTATCGTCAGGTCTGTGCAGAAAGTAGTTTGAAAAATATGAATTGGTTTTATATTAAGCTATAATAAAAGGATATATATTAAAGTAAAGAGATATAAGAAAAAGTATAGTTCTTCTCTTTCCCATAATTATTTCCCCAATATATAGATACGTACATTTATGCCATTTAACTCAGGAGGTGCTGGGAAGCTCAAAACTGCAACTGGATGTGGTGATGGAAAAGAATAGCTTCATTTTCTATGGAAATTTGCTAATAAGTTAAATAATGAGGTAAGTTATGTCCCGTACTTTAGGTCTTATTAGGAGTTTTTTACGTATTTCTTCCCAGGTATAGCTTTTCTTTGATTGGTACACACCCTGAAGATATTTTGGTAGACATCCTGAAGATATTTTATTTGAATTTAAACTTATAAAAAGTGACTCACCGGTCCGCAGAATGGCCGACAATCTGGTAGAGGAGACACAACGTCTGCAAGCTGATGTTGAAGCTACAGGCGTGAACCAGTTTAAACAATGTGTCAATGTGTTCCTTCATCTCATTCTGTCCCAGCCAGGCGAACGGGTAAGCACGATTCACCCCCATCAGCAGAGCTGCCATCATCCGCGAGTCTATGTCTCCCTGAGAACGTACAACTGGGGTCAAACTTAGATAACGTAGCTGAAGTCGACGGGACCCAACAATCAAGAAATTCCTGGCGAAAACTAATATCCCAAAAATCAGGGTGAAAATCCCTAAAAACCAGATTTTTTTTACAGATCCGGAAGCTTGAAAAGATTTTCAATCAACATCATTTTTGAGAATGGAAATCATTTAAGGAATAATTTTGAAATCTGTGGGTTTTTTGGAATAAACATTATGCAAGAATGTTAAATTCTTCAATTTTTGACAGCAACTATATGTTAATCCTGAACTTTAGTTATAATCTAATATTGCATAGCTTAATAAGGATAAATAGTGTAACAAGTTTAAACAAGCAAACCAATATTTGAAATACATTATTATCCAGTGACTTTCCGCCAAATTTTCAGATAATCTGGACAAGAGCTGCCTCATAATAAAATATTTTAAACACTGATTTCTTGATTTTGAATTTTTTCACTGAAATTTGTCGTGTTGAACTACAGTCAACTCTCGATTAACCAGGTGCTTATTATCCGGTTCTGGGATCAACGGGTTAGCTACTAGAAAAAATTGAAATAGTGAGCAACTACCATAGGAACGGATGTCATGAAAGAAAAGAAATTGCCAATACAGTAAAGGGATCACATACTGGTTTCACTAATTACGCTCTGTGATTGTTGCAATATTGTGTAATCTGTGGCTCCAAAACTGAGGCTACTTCAAGGACAGTGCGGATCGATACAGCTGACGCTACACACGCGCTTGTATCCTCGCGCCAAGCACTATAACGCAAGCGGAGCAAATGAGATTGAGTCAGGATCGACCGTGATGCATATATTTGCTTCCGTCTCTCAGCCAAGATCACTGACACCTGTCGGTGTCAAAGTAAAAGTGGTGCAGTTAAGACTATAATTATTTATGCGCGCGTGACCTAGTGATGGATAAGAAGAGGAAACGAACTGTTTTATCAATTCACCAAAAGTTGGAAATAATTGAGAAAAGGGAAAATGGCAACACGGTTAAATCGCTTGCTGTGCAGTGCGGGGTGGGAGAGCAGACGGTTTGTGATATTTAGCATGAATAATATTTAACGGGTTAAATTCAATCGTTAGAATTTTATCCCCTCAATTTTGTCAATTTTTGTATAGTTTTGGATTATCCGTGTTTTTTGGTTATCCGTGCCTCTCCTCCCCTTAATTAGCCCGGATAATAGGGAGTTGACTGTATTTACCAATTTCAGTGAGAATGAATTAATTAATCGCAAATAGATGTACTCACCTTCTTCACTGTAGCTTTAAAAAATGAAAAGTATATGGAAATGATGTTTTCAGCGAGACGGGCATCTTCACTCGTGAACAGGTACTGGGAGAGGAAGCAAACAGCGTAGTATTGAGCTCTGGGACCTACATTTTGTCTGGAACATAAGCATGTGAGTAACAACGGTTGAGTATTAAAAAGATGTTTTTAAAGCTAACCTCTTGTTTTAAAAGCTAATATCCCTTATCAGCCTCTCAGCAGAATCTTTACCGCACTCTTGTAATCCAAAAACAAGCTTTCAGAGTGATAGCAGACCTGAATTGAAATGAGAGCGTTTGTACACATTTCAAAGCACAGAAGATCTTGACAGTTATAAGAATTTACATTCTTGAGGTTGTCCTCTTGGCAAATGCTTAGAAACGAGGATGTTCCCCACAATTTCAACCTTCCATCTCGCCACAGCAAGTGTTTTGAGACTAAACCAATGTGCGGGAGCCAAGATGTTCAATCTGCCGCGGAAGAGTTGAAAAACACTGACCCCAAGGCTTTGAAGGGAACTCAGCAGTGGCTGCTACAGAGACCATTTTACAGTGTAAATAATTTTAAAGACTGGGCAAACCACAGTAAAAAGCAAGAAAATTATATCAAGTTTTGTTGTACACATAATAAATGTGGTTGACACTATTTCTGTAATAATTATAATATAATAATATTCTCTACGCCTCGTTAAAGCTAAGACACAATCAATCCTAGATTTATGATCCAGCCCAGAAGACACTTACTAATTATGTAACAATGAATAAATTGTGATAAAGAATGTCTTATTTTGCAAGAGTTAGGGCTACTGAGTTCTCTCTACCATTTAAACTCAACTTTAACTGCCATACCAGGTTTCATTTATACTACCTTGTTCACATGAAAAATACTCAGCACACAAACTATCCCAAGATGAAACCAACTTTAATCTACCATTAAACAATTATTGTACACTGCAGTTAATCAGTTCCAAATTTGAGTACTAAACTTGATAGACACCTTCCGTGGTGACTTGATCACCAAAACCATAGAAAAAGAAAGATTAAATAATATTTTGTACTGTAGTAATGGTGTATTCTAGCTATGCTGTAAAGTAATTTCTTAGTTTGAGAAACACTTTACTATTTAATAAAAAAATAAATTTAACACAACGAAGGTTTCTTGGATAACTTCAGGAATTCGCCAATCCAGGAAAAACATAAAAGGGTATTCAAAAATATTTTCTAGAACAAGCGATGAAAACTTTAAAGTGTTTTTCGACGGTATAAAACGATTTATAAGAGAGTGATCCGAGCTGCAAAGTCCTATGAAATTAACAAACAGATCGAGACGTCTACAAATATTTCAAAAACTACTTGGAACATAATCAATAGAAATAAAAATCCAAAAATAAAGAATAAAATCGAATTAAATCTTGATGGGAAAAGACGATGACGCTACAGTAGTATCGGAAAGTTTTAATAACTTTTATTCAAATCTCCCTCAAAACTTCAGTAGTAATAATTTGTTTTATAGACCTATAGATTTTGATAAACATACAATTCAATCAATGTTTTAACACCTGCAACAACTTATGAAGTTGCTTTGATAATAAGGCTTTAAAGCCAAAAATCATCGGATATTTAAAATATCATCGTGGTTGTTGAATCAATGTTATATGGAAATTATTGAAGTTCTAACTGAATTAATCAATGCATCCTTTACTAATGGGATTTTTCAAATTTAACGAAAGTAACTAAAGTTATTCCAATTTTTAAAGGGTGATTCATTGACTTAACAGTACCGACCAATATCATTGGTACCGGTTGTTGGAAAGATTTTAGAAAAACTATACTTTGATAGACTTAGTTCCTTCTTAGAGAAACATTCAATTCTTAATAAAACCCAATACGGGTTTAGACGAAAGCTTTCAACTTTTGATGCGATCAATAAATTAGTTGAGCTCGTTATTACAGGCTTAGACAAACAATTGAAAACCATTGGCGTTTTTTTGGATCTCACTAAAGCTTTTGATTGTGTGAATCACAAAATTCTACTAATGAAGTTGAACCATTATGGAATCCGTGGCATTGCTTATGAGTGGATTAAATCATATCTAAGCAATCGAACACAAAAGTAGAAGTTGAAGACATTTTATCATCATCAAAAAATAACATGCGGTGTTCCTCAAGGATCAATACTTGGACCAATTTTGTTTTAATTTATATCAATGATATTGGCTATAAAATTGACTTCGACTCATTTAATTCAGTATCTTGAGGATGATACAACATTAGTATTTAAGGCCAATACATTTGCGAAACAACTAATTATCAACCATTAGTTGTTATCAATGGACAATTATTGCAAGAAACTAGTACAGTTAAGTTTTTAGGTGTTCATATCGATTGGAATTTAAAATGGAACACCCATATTGATTATGTTTGCAAAACCAATCTTCGGCATTTTCTTATGCGATCCCTATCTATACATTGTAAGACAGATGTTCTAAAAATGGCATATTATGGACTTATTTACCCTCATTTATCCAATGCAATTAGCATATGGGGCTCTTGCGAATCACAAACTCTTAAGATCGTTTATACTACAAAAAAGGCTATTGAATTATCTCAAAATTAAAGTATAGGGATTCATGTCGTGATGTTTTTAAAAAGTTAGGGACATTTATTTTGCCTTGCTTGTATATTTATGAGACTTTAATGTTTATTATAAATAAGTGTTCTCTACAACAAGGCATTGACAAACACGATTATGACATTCAGTATATGAACAATTTCAGGTCAAACCCTCACCGCCTTTGTCTATTTGACAAGCTACCGTCTCAAGCAGGTATTAAATTGTTCCAAGCACTTCCTGATGAAATAAAATCGCTAAGAGGCTCAAGAAACTTTAAATCAAAATTAAAACACTATCTAATTAACCATTCGTTTTACAGTTAAGGTGAGTTTATGGATCCAAATAGTTAAAAATATTATAGATTAAGTTTTTATTTCAAAATTTTTACATGTTTTAGTTCTTTCTTTAGTTGGTTGTTACTAGTGATTTTGTATTTTTTCCTTTTCTTTTGTCAACACAAAGTGCATTTTGTAAAACTGACAAATAAATTGTTATTTGAATAAAGAGAATTTAGTGGATTTCAAGACCACAAATAGTTGAACCACTGAGTTTCTACTTTACTTTAGTTTAAATTTTTGTTAACTAGTTAGCGATCAAAGTTGACCAATTTCAAACTACCAGCCAATTAATCAGTTAACACTCACCTAAACAAGAACTGCTCGATTTCACTGGCAACAACTTGCTTCATTCCAGGATGAGATCGTAGCAGCTGTCAACGAGTAGATCACTTTGGACACAACTTTTTGATTTGGATCTCCGAGCTTATTGACAACATTTTTCAGTAAAACCTGAAAAACCGATCACCTGCCTAAAATTTGTCATACAGTACTTTCTTACCAACTAATTAACCCTTCAGGCGATAATGACACGACTCAACATGCAAAGTTGGTTCCCTCAGTTATGGCTATTGACGCCTCAGCACACAATACCATTAATCTTACGTTGCAACACTGGGTAGTGTTCAGATTTGTCGCTAAAGTGCAGCATGTGATAGCCTCAGTCCCCCCTCTTGCCCACAGTTGCATATCAGCTGATTCCTGTCAAAATTATTGGCAGGAAGGCAAGAATACTTGCTTACAGCGCCATCACAGTAGAAAGCTGGGCGCTACAAACATGTCAACACGCAGTAGTTTAATACACACGCTGTCAGTGCAAAAGCTAGTTTCAAACGTAGAAAATAATGTCTTTCTAACCTGTGATATTACAACAGTAGAAGAAGGGGAAAATTAGCCTTGACTTTTTAACATTAGTTTTTGGATAACGTAGCCTGTGGTTAAAATCCTGGTACCGCTTGAAGGATTAGCTTAATTGGACTTACAGAAAAACTAACTACACATCTAACTAGTCTGAATACCAGCCAGCAGTCCAAACAATAAGTTGTAATTATCCACATTTATCATGAAAATTTCTACATAATATTCTCATAACATCATTTGACAGTCTACATGCCCCTATGTAAGCAACTGCAGTGCAAAAACGTACAGTCTCCTGTTCAGGATTGCCTGCGAGAAGTTTGTACAAAGCGGTGACAGCTTTCTCTCGATGAGCATCAACAGTGTCCTTGCTGACTCCATCCAGAGCTGTCAGGAACTGATTGTAGAGTGTCTTCAGCCGATCCTCAAACAGCCAGGCACACAACAGTTTCCTACGTGTCACTGCATTGCCGGATGATAGCTCGGTGAGCAGAGCGACTGGTTGCTGGCGAACCAACGCAAACGCGGTTTGGCGGAAGCAGATCCGACAGAAACAACTCTGTCAGTGTTTCTGGAAACAAAGATAGGCAATTTGAAGTTCGGACTGATGTTAAATAAATTTCAATTAAAATCACAATATTTTCTGATGTTATTTGATGATATTAAGTTATGACTGAAAATAGGTTTCTCTGGAATTTCTATTGTATTGCCAATGTTATGATTATTGGTTAGTTTTTTAAGTAAAATGTAATGAAATCACTTTCAATCTTCAATTATGTGCAACTTTTGAAACTCTAACTGGCAAAATAATTCATTGTTTTTTATTTGATACTTTAGTCATTTAGAAAGGAAATGTAGCAAAACTATATATTATCTCTAGATGAGATCAACCTAGTTCCAAAATCCTGGCGATCAGAAAGTTGGGATTCATGGAAGCTTTAGTTAACTTGCTCACTCAACTAGCATAACCATGCCCTTGAAACCCATTACCTGTGAAACCCAGTCAACAGTTAGTTAACTTACCCATAACTGTGAGACACTCTTTCTTCTTGGACACTTTGACCGAACTGACCAGGTTTAGTAGGGATGGGAGGTTGTAGACTGGGTTGTCTTGAATGGTGACTACTGCTGCAGCAACTCTATCCGGCGCTGTTCCTTTCGACATGACAGTTAAGCCAAGCCTTGTCACCCTTCACTCTGCGACCTGCGACTAAAATAAAGTAATGGTTAATACCAAATTTCAAATTATAGGTGATAATGGTTGCATCGGGCATTCATTAACAGCTATCCCGACAATTTAACATGTTCGCTACCAGTGCGCCAAATAAGGGACTTTATTGGCCAATATAATTCAATATATAGGCCCTATCAAGTTTATACTATAAAATTATTTTATTTATATATTTTGTATGCACATGCTGTTTATGTTCTCTTCTTTTTTATAGTTTTTATCGTTTGTAACAATCTATATATTAAAAGAATTTATGAAAATCTAATGGCAGTCAGTGCAAGTTCCGTTCTATCAGGCCGATTTTCTTCATTGTTTTTTAATGAAAGGTATTTATGCATAGATTTGTCACTAAACATCAAAAATCGCTTCACTTTCGCCCTTCTCAAGTTATACTCAAAAAGTCTTTTTTCCATGTTTTCTTAGCTTTGTCCTGTCATATCTCAGGTTCTTATTGATATAAATTGTTCGTTTTAGTCTAGGAACACTCAGTGAATCATGCTCTTTCATCAGAGATATATCATTCGACGTATTTAGTTACATCTAAGAGGAGTTATCGTGGACAAACAATTTTTTGGCACTGTTAAGAATTTAAATTTGCTTGAGATAAGACATATGGGCAAAGTATTAAACCCAGCTGCTGTAATGTAAACAACAACAAATAATAACAATAACAGTGCATAAGTTTGTGTGTTGCAGAGTATCACGGTCATCTAGTATTATTATTAAGATAAATAGGTTAATTACCCATCAGATGGAAATCCTCTTCCTTTTTAGTATCATTTCAGCTTCTCCTTTGATTACCATCAATTCAGACTCTTTTATTTCTGGTACAGATTCAGGTTCTTCTGGTAACTGAAAAGTTTAGTCATGACATTGACAATAAAATTAAGGCTAGTCTTCAGGACACCCCATTATACATAACAAGCTATCTATCAGGATGAGGAGATCGAGAAAAGTAGTAGAGGTGTGGTTCGTTCCACAGTATAGTAATTAATTACAGGTTTAAGTTATCAGCAAAAAATGACATTTTCAGTACATTTAAAGAATATTTTTTCCTGCTGGGTAGTCGTGATTAGCCTCTATCCAAATTATCATGATGTGCTCTGCAGGAGTCCACTCATACAGGATATAAATAAATAATTGAAAAGTAAGCAGCCACATTGTTATAGACCTATAAATGTTCGGTCAAAGCCTAACGATAATGATATATGAAAGACACCTATCCTCATGCTCAGAGTTCTCAATTTACTTTCCAGATAGTAAACTACATTGGCGAAGGTATAGTTTGTCTCATTAACAAGGCACAGTTATAGGCATACAACACCTTGACCTTTAGTTTTGTCACACTTGTAAATAGCCTAATAAGTGTGAGTGAAGCTGGGGTTTCCATTTCAACACTAAGATCAACATTGTTGAGCATGTTGGGCTCATGCTGGGGCAATGTTGAAAGAATGTTTGCACTTCTCTAGTTTTGAGCCCAACAGTGTATATATTGTTGGGGAAATGTTGTGACTGGGTGAGGTTTCCATTTAGTCTCATTTTTAGCAGTGAGGTTTCAACAACCATGGCTGAACAACATGTGACTGCAGCGTTTTTGGTGATGATGGGAGTTTATATTAAGATTTAAGAGTCATGGAAAGGTAAACCACGTTGGCGGGTTTGTAGTATTTTGCAAAGCGTGGAAGTGAGGGGCCTACGGAGTTTGATGTTGGATTTAAAAATACAAAGTGGATATGAAAACTTTGTGAGAATGACTTTTACAGATTTTGAAAGTTTGCTTAGTTTAGTGGCACCATTGATAATAAAAACTCTGTTCACGCGCAGTTTGCAACACTGCGACAGATGGGAAGTGTTTCCATTGAGTTGGGTACAGAGCCCAGCGTCTTTGTACCGCAACATTTTGTCCCCAACAATTTTTGCCCCACAACATTCGTCCGTCAAATGTTACTGTTTCCATTACAACTTTGTCCCCAGTTTCGAGCCGGAAGCAGCCAACGCCGTTATGCGCAGATTTTGTTGAAATGGAAGCGTAGCTTGACTGTGAATGTTTCGTTTAATTGTTTTGTAATTAGTGTTTGTTTTATTTCTACACAATATTTGTATTGTCCAAAGCAAATATACATACATTGCTAAATTAGATGATAAACGCTTGGCTATAAATTATAAATGTATGTTTACCTCATTGTACCACTTAAGGCCTCCAGGATCCCCAAATGTTTTTCAGAGCCATCCTCATTAAACTCATTTGTTGATTCTTCATGTTTTGTTATTTTCTTATGCAAATATTTGTTTCTCTTTTGCCTTCCTTCATTTTCGCCCACAGTGTAGGCTTACGTTTGTATTGCCCTACTCTTCACGGTAGTTAGTAATATAGTCTTATTTTGGCAACACTAACATAAATTCTTGCTCAAAGTTTAGAATCCATCAATATAAAATGTATAAGTTTAAATATGTCACTCACAAACCCTGAGGAGGGTCTACGTATTATTTAGGCACTCACACTGCGTAAACTGACGAACAAAATAGTTATAAGTTATAACCTTAAAATAAGACTTGATAATTAGTTGACAATACCAGCGCACATGTCACCTACCAAGACGGCCATCTTTGCAGAGCTAAAGAGTAAAGAAAGGGCTAGGTGGGGTATTAAATGATCGAAGTTCAACAGATCGAACGTGTTTTTTTCGTCTGTTTTGCTGGTTCAAATGTTCGAAAACAGGCTACGCTCAAATGATCGAAAATTTTGGTGTTCCGCTCATCTGATCGAATGGGAATTTGTCCCCGTATTATCCCTGCATTAACCTGTGAACTATTTTCACTCTACACAGCCCTTAAAGTACCCGATCAAGCTCAAAGTAGGTTAGAAACTTGGATATTGGAGAATTAGTAGGTAAAGGTCACAGAGTATTTATTTTATTTATTATAGGATAGTGGCTCATATATTTCATAATTTATATTTTCTCGTTATTGTTAATGTTCCACACAATTTTATATTGTTCGGAAATAAAGATATAGAAATAAAGATTTTACAGAAAGTCGGCGACTCGGTTGTCATCTACTGTACTACCTGTGGGGGACTATAGAAGTCGCTGAGGAAGATTGCTGTCTATTTTCTTCCTCATTTTAATTATTGTTTAGCCAATCTAGTCGAATATAACGAAAAAATACATCATTTCAAACCTTTACTACTGAGGTGTAAAAAGCTAGGCTTAATAGGCTAGTCCTACTAGTCTACTAATCGATATGTTATGCACGTACTAGGCTTGCCAGGTTAAAATATTGCGTTTACATTACTTGACTTTACACAATCATGACCATACAATAAGCCTAGCTTAATAACAATATATATTTGCTTTGACAATAAAAAATTGAGTCGCAAAACACAAATTACAATAAAATGAAATGAAACATTCGCTCTCTCACACTAAAAGTAATCGCAAATAATATTTACCAATCTAATTTTGTAACTGCTCTACAAAAATGTATATAATTATTACATTTCTTTAGTAACAAATTTGCTATTTAGCGTTTATACAAATTAAGATCGATAATTATATTTTATTATTCTATTTTTATTACAATATCTTATAGCAAAAATATTTTAGAAATATAAGCAATGCATAATTTCCTTTTGTGGTACCGTTTATCAGCTTTCCACCCTACTTTTACCCCAACCGCGACCCACCATTTTCCTAAAAATCCCGCCTTCTGAGTTTGTCCACCCAATTCGCGTTATGTTCAACAGATCGAAGGTTAAATGCCCGAAGTTTAAATGATCGAAATTCGAACTGTTGAACTTCGATCTGTTGAGCCTCACCGTTGATTCTGGCAAAACAAAACAGAAAACTCTGTTCTTTTGTCAGATATATGTGATGAGGGTAAGCCCCTTCCATCATATATGTAAGCTCATTTACTCAACCTAGATTTGATTTAAAATGAAATAACAATAATAAAAATAATGGTATATGTGTACTTTAATCCACCTATATGTTTAAAGTCAATAGTAAGTTCAAAAAAGAGGCCGAATACAAAACAGACAATGTGAGTGCACCTACAAAGCATGAGGCGGCCGGTTAGAGCTGGCGCGGGTCTAACTCTGGCTAACATAAGTACAAACTGCAAATGGCCAACGGGATTTTGCGCTGTTAATAGGCAAATAAATTTGGCGTTTACTCGAATTGAATTTGGCAGCCTGTAATGTTGACGGTTCAAC
>CM032065.1:43914923-43942789 GCA_018831715.1 Matsumurasca onukii | reverse complement strand
GATTATAGTTGTGACACCGACCGTGATACATATTTCCAAAGTAAGATGAATTTTCCATATTTCGATTTGAGTAGTTATATTTATTCTTTACTGTATGTAGTGTATAAGCTTTTAACACAGCTTGAATCAGGTGTTTGACTTGATTACTGTTATTGTTACCCACCCTGACGTGGAAGTGTGAAATGGTGGCCACACTGAGTCACGCACAGGGTAGGTCACGTGATCAATTATACGTGACAACCTGTCACGCCACCGTGGGGGAGCTCTAGGCAGGTGTTTACTGTAGGCTACATTCCGTACAACGCCCAACAAGCTTAAGTTCTCTTGACTTCTTAGCAGGGCTAAATTTTGGGTTTTGAAGCTCTGGGAGCTTGAAAACAGTTTCAAGCACATCATAGTTGAAATATTGAATTCATTAGAGGATTACTAGGACAAAGGTAGTAAAAATATTACGTGTTGACTTTTGTGAGTTTTGGGAGGAGCTTTTGTTTTTAAAATGCAATTTTAAAGAACGATTAAGATTAAACCTGATCGTTTACACATTTGTAACACCTTACTTAACAGGTGTATCAGTAGTCAAAATTTTTAAATAACCAAACTACCAAACCAAGATGGTGGTAGAAAAGTGGTTTTATAATTCTTCACCATTAGACTCAAAGATGCATTTGGGATTGGGAAGATCAAACTGCAAACCGCATTGTTCTACTACGTCATGTTCGCTTTCGCGACTGAAATGAAAAGCTCCATATCCATAAAAGTTCGCTAAAAAGCTTGTTTCTTATTACCAGTTTGCGTATTGTCAAAACTTTTGTTAGTAAAAATAATTACCACCGAACATTCCGAACATTTTTGACTCCCCTGCAACCACTCCACGTTTACGAAATCAAAGAACATCCTTAATTTCAAGATTATCTGGTGTAATCAGGAAATTAAACAGTAACGCGATTATTAGCACGAGCCCCTGCGTAGCCAATGGCCGTGTTTCCGGTATTAAAGACAATGAGAGGGTCGGTCTGCAGATTGCCAATCTGCAAGAGGGTGGTGTGTGCCTAAGGGGAAAGGGTTGTTAGAAATGAGTCAACGTTTAGCGTGACTCTACAATAGGAAATACAGTATAAGTTTATTTCCATCATCAAAGTGTTATGATAAGTAGATTGCGCATAGATGCCACGTGGCTGGGGCATGAAAACAAGTTAAACAAAGTTGCGGCAGCCCAAGCACAGGTAGCTTGCGGTGAATTCTTTTAAGAGTCTCAAGAAGAGCGATAGACGCACGTGGAAGTTTGTTCGTTCTGGAAAATCTCACGTTTGTTCGTTCTGGAATTTAGGTCATCGACATCGGACAAACTCGAGCGTGTGGAGCCGAGGGGGGAGAACGACGACAAGAGAGGCAGCGCTATCTGTGCTCGGGCTGCCGCAACTAAGTCGATTTTGTTGCCTCACCTATGCACAATCTACTTACCATGACATTATTTTGGTTAAATACACTACGTATAATCAATGAATAAATATTTCCACGTAAACAAACATTTTAAACGTAAACACCATGTAAAAAAGTATATTTCATAAAACAATACTTAACAACACTGAAACCAGACAACTGAATTTCAAACGTTGTTTCTTTTTCGTGGCATTCAATATTAACGTTAAAGTATTTTTAACTGGTTTTCATATTATTTGCGTTATGACAAAAGTATCGTTCACCAATTTCCTAAAGTGTTTTGCTCGCTCACTTAGGGGCTTCGTATGTTAAACTTATCTCTGTCAAACTACTATCCTATCTTTAAGGATTCAATGACAACGTCCAACTCAGGATTCAAATTTTAATTATCCTCCAATTCAACTCCATTAGAGGAAGTCAACGGGTCAAATCTGGTTCTCAACTTGTTATATTAATAATAAATAATTGATTACTAATTGACTTTTATGATTTAAAACAAGTCTCATACATGAGCCTTATTACATTGTCATACACATTTTTAGTAGGAAATATCCTCCCTAATGGGTAAAATTACACCGAGTTTTGTCAATCTCCATTAAAATATTTATAATTTTGGCTGTGCAATTTGTTTATACTTGGTTGGGAAGCTTTATACAGCAACGCAACAACGAGTGAACACATTAACGTGTTTATAAAAAACAGCTCTCAGTGGCTGTGAGTCATCACAAGGCTTTGTGTTGCTGAAGTGTGGATAAGTGACTTGTGAGTCTTTTGTACTTTGATAAACTTATCGCAACCGTCCAAACACTCTTTGTAACTAGAGATCCTTTTAGATTCAGAAAAATAATTATGCTGCAAAATATGTTGCAAAAATATGTAAAAACATATATTTTCTTCCTGAAGTGGCCGGAAAAGTCAAACTACATTGATTTCCGTTACTATAATGAAATTAAAGTCGATCAAAATATGTAACCAACCAAATGGGTTAACACATTGTGTATGTTTAAATAAGTTAATTTTGTGTGTTTTGAAAGTTATATTCAACTAAACAAATTAATCTACAAGGTCGGTGTCACAACTATAATCTAGTTCTTTCGGTTCACACCGCGTAAAAACTTCATAATTAGGTTGAGATATTTTGGCCTTGCCGTGGAGCAACATCTTCAGCAGTAGCTCAGTTTCAGTCAATCAGTGACTGAAGATGGTACTCTACAGCGAGGCCGAAATATCTCAACCTAATTATGAAGTTAAGACGCAGTGTGAACCGCAATAAGTAGATTATAGAAATTAAAGCAACATTTTTAATTTGATTGATAACCGTGTTAATTAAATGTTTTGTCTAAGTTGTTGTACCTATTCCCAATTTGTTTTATTGTAATCCAACTTTCTCAGCAATTAAAACTAATTTTATTTGTTATACATATGTTTAAAGTAATGTTCTGATTTTGGAAGTGTGCTTAAAAATACTTTTAACCCTCAAAAATACTTTAAATCCTCGCCTCGTCATGTTTAAAACACCCACTCACATAACACAACTACATTTAGTCCGATATACTTATTTGACACACGATTTGACAGGTAGAATATGTGCGTATATGTTTTCAAAGAAACTTTCAAAATTGAATAGAGTTCAAATTTTTATATTCAACAAAAGTTAACGTTATCGACATTGAAGAAATCAAGAGACAATTCTCAAGGACGTGGGCTAAGTATGAAAAGAATCCAATCTAAGCCCTAAAACTCAAGAACTGAAAGAGTTTAATGAAGTCCAGAATAACCCAAGACTTATTTGCGTTTGGTTATTTGAACCTGTGACTTAAATTAAACTGGGTTGACCTGCCAGATAATACAATTAGATTCTAAATATTTTTAACTTGTTATGATGGCACGGTTACACCTGCGTACACTAACAACACAAGAAGTAATTTATTGTAGTAATATAACTTAAGCCAATAGTAGATAACTATTTCACCTAACTAATTTGAACTACAAGACTAAAAGCTTCCTAATAGTCTTAAGGCATTAACCCAGATTGGTCAGAATGCCAAATGAATGGACAGTAGCCTAAGTGCCATTACCGGTGTACTGTGGTTTATACTTTGACTCAATGCCTCTACTGACTGATTATAGTTTGTCTTGTTTAACGAAGCGAAGTTAGGACTACAAAGTCCTTTCTACGACTCAACCTCGGCCTTTACCTAAAGTTACCGGGTACAAATGTAAATGGTGGCTGCGGGAATCAAACCCGTGCCAGTAGTGATGAGCCCCGGAGTTGCCTACGATACCAACCCGCCACGTGTTTCTTCTTGGTAGTTGGGGGTGTTTATAAATATAGAAGATTAATGTTGAATACCACGTACATAGTGTATCTACTAAATTCAAGACAACTGCAGTGCATTAAGCCTAGCCTTGAACCAAACAAACTACTTATGAAAGATTTAATGTACGGGTTATTCAAAAGAATGTCCTACTTTCATTCTTCTGTAACTTTTACAGTATGAGTGCTTTTTAATAACTTACGTAGGGTTGAAAAGAAAAGTTTCAAAGTTTTGTTTAAATTTACTGAGAGGTAATTTCCGATTTTAATTATTACAAGATGGCTGCCCATTCAACATAAGATATTTTGCTTTCTTGAATTTCAAAGCCGGTAGTTTTTCGTAGATTTGTGATTTCCTCGTGAATTTCTTTTGTCGGGCTAAGTAATAGTTAGGTTTACAGACCACTCTGTACGACCTGCGCCTTTGAGTTACTGCAGTTAATTTCAAAATCTATATTAACTTCGCGATCTACGGAAAATAGTTCGATTATCGACTAGATGGGGAACACATAGTGACCGTTAATAGAAGTGTACGGTACCAATAAAGACAAACTTTGAAACGTGCTATTTTACTAGTATTTAGTATATCTAAGTAATAGTTAATGAAGGAGAATTGTTTGAAAGTAGGTCATTCTTTTTAATCCTGTATACGTGTGTAGATGTTTAGTAAAACACCTCACTTATTTTGTTGAGTCTTTTACTTGAAAACAGTGTGTTGTATTGTTATGGAGCTCTTTTGATGCCGAAAGCTAGACGTATAAATAGCAGCAGTTGAAAAGACTCAACATTGTTCAGAGCAAAGCTGGAAATGAAAAGTTCGCATGGGCACCACGAGGCGAGATTGCTCCTTTACAAACAAGTCTTTCAACTTTTAACTGGCTTCTTTGTGGATTAATTTTATACCATTATATACGATATTTAATTTAAAATGGTTTGTTTACTCTGCATTGGAAATAGTATGCAGTTGAAAGGCAATGCACTTTTTCTTTTGTAAGTTCTTGAGTAGACGGTTTTAATGAAGGAGACATGTTTAAAAGTTTACAATTTTACTTGAGTGAGTATCAAAAATTTTGGAGGTTTTAAGTTACAGTTTCATAAGAAACTATTACATAATTTATTAAAATCTGTTACTTTTAAACTGTTTGTGATAAACTAAGTGTCCGCTAAATATTATAATTACAAAAGTATTCCCGCCTATTAGAGCCATATACGCTTAAAAAACCTTTAGTTTGAAAGTTAAACAAAAAATGATACTAAATTATTAGCCTATTTTTATTAAACTGATTACTACACCAGAAGAAGAAATTTAGATAGTGATTATTTTGAGTACTCTTCAATCGATATAGCTTTAATATACGTCATTCCATCATTTTTCACACTGATGAACAGAACTAAAGTGAAACTTATCAAATTTCAAAATAGCAGCCATTTCAAAATTTCAAAGTCAATTTGAATCAAATTGGAATTTTACTTTTGAACCATTTTGAACCATCAGACACGGTGAGCACTGAGCACGCAGACAGGTGTAAGCGTAGCCTGACAGAAGCCGTACTCAAGTGCCGGGCTAAGTGCTTAAGTGCTGCATGAAGGGTGTCAAGTAACTCAGAACATTGTCCCTCGCACTGGCACCGGCGTGGCTTCACTGCCAATTCACCTCCTTCACCAGCTGGTGTCAACTGAAACAAATGCAACAAAGAAAGACAATTACATTAAAGTCGAGCAACAATTACATTTAAAAAGGAAAAAAATGTGGACATAACCGGGGTTATCTCATTGAGTCCCGGTTTCGGTCCTGTATTTTTGTCTTCAATTTTCTGTGATATTAAGTACTTCTTTAAGTTTAACGGCATAATAAAGTGGGCCGGATGGTGTAGTGGTCAGCATAATCACCCGGCAAGTAAGAGACCAGGTTCGAGTCCTTGGAACACGTCAAAAGAATGTTTTAACAAAATACATTTTATATTAAAAAGTGTGATGATTTACTTTTGAACGGATAAATGTGTCAGACTACAGTATAAAGCCATTTATGGGCAAAACAGCAAATCGCCTTGCAAACTTAAAATACGAAAATAATTAAAATAATAAACCAACCAGTGTGAAAAATTTATTTTTAAAAATATTATGGAAAAAATATTTATTCTTATTCAATTACTTATTAATTCAATATTTTACTCGAAAAATAAAACGAAAACTACATACCTCAACGTTATTGCTTTGACAATTTTACCCTGGGTAGCGATTAAAACTAATAAAATGACAACAAGGCAATAATAAAACATATGTTAAATACGTATTTCTAAAATTATCGTTTTCCCACTGTTGCCCCTCCCCTACGACGAAAGTACAAAATCAAATCTGTAACTATTACGTGTTAGATTGGAAGCATTGATCATAGTAACATTGATTTTAAGAAGAGTAAATAAGCCAGGCGTAATCTGTGGTTTGTGCTGACTCGCATCTTATCGATTATTATCTGTGCGAACAGCTGACTTTTCCTCAAGTTGTTACATGAATGTTTACAATCAATAGTTTGCTTGTGCGTATTGAAAGTTTGGTCGCTTTTATCAAAGTTTATTACATTTATGTTTTATAAGAAAGGTTTACAGTGTGTTAACTACAGTGATATTACAGTGTTGTTGTGAGTAGCAGTTTCCAGCCTAGCCTAAATGGAATTCTACAGAAAGGTAAAACATTAAACTCGTATAACTGAAATTAATTTTTAGTTTAAACAATTTACGGCGTTCAACTAAGTAGTTTATGTACAATAGGTATATTAAACTATTCGTATGATACAGATATGTCATAATCTTCATTATGTTTCCATTTCTGGCTTAATTTAAATTAAGTAGCGACTAGTTAAAAATCTTACGAGTCAAACGAAAGCTTGGTTTAGAACCAGAAAATATTATCACAGGAAAATGTTCCATTCAATAGTTTTGTCCCCAACTAAGTATACTCGTATTTGTAAAGGAAGGCTGTTGCTTGGGTACTGACATCACACTATATACCGATCCTGTGTTATCTGTCCCTGTTCTTTTTTCGAAAAAGGGCGTAGAGTTTGTAATTTTGAGTTTGTAAATCATCAACAATTGATTATGTGATTTTGTTTGTTTTAGACTATTAACAGTTATTATACAATGTACTTATGCGGGAAGATGACCTAAAGTTAAAGCGGTCAATGTTAAGCAAATACAGTTTTACAGAGTACTACATACTTTCCTTTATATATAATTATAATAACAGTATCCCTAAGTGAATTTTCCTGAAAATATATCTATATAGATTACAAACATGTCCAGGCTTACAGAGTCTCATTAACATAGCCAATGTTTGAGTTCCTGGTCATTGGCAAGGGGAAGGGACCAGAGGAATCACTGACACAAGCAGCACTGGTACAAACCATTTCTGCTGACCTAACTTGAAATAGAATTCTTCATTTAAAATGCTAACGATATCCAAAAGTATTTAGGCTATCTACACCTTTTCTAGTTTTATATGAGAGTATGTCAATGTCTTTGAAAATAGTAACTTTTATTTTGCCAAGACGTCCAATGAAGATAAGAACAGTCGGCTAAATTTGAAAAGTCAAGGGAAATTAATTTGGTGTAGCTGAAAATAAAATAAGTATATTTTTCTTATCTTTCGGTTTGGCCTGTAGATCCCACTGTACAGGGTTTAAATCAAATGCGCATTTCGTAGCGTTTGGGCTAGATCATCAGTGAAAGTCTATTTACATATTAAAATACAAACTTATATTATATACACTTTATATAAGTTCATATACTCTTTATTTGTGTGGTTTTAAGTCTTCTCTTCCACTTAACCACTTAATAGTCAATTTTATGAAAGTAAGTATTTTTTATCACACTCATCTTTCACCACATATTTGCCTTAAAATACCCTCATCAGAGTGGTCGGCATCTCAAATAGTGATTTAGTTATTTATTTTAAGAAGTCGTTAAGTGTATTGGGAACAAGTATAACAGTTGCAACTATTGCTGAACTTGTATTTCTTATCCTTGTCTTGAACTGATAATGAAGTACAAATTTACTAAGAATATACCATTCTCATTTTTACATGACAGTTTCTCAAACACATTTGATATCTTTTAAAATACAGTAGACAATTCTACAACGTATATATTCTCAAGTAGAACTGAAGATTCTCAATTGCATAAGCGATCTTTTAAGTACAATTGATATCTTTTCAAATAAAATTTACGTTTCATATACAACTGCTGTAGACCGACATGTTTTCATTGTTTTAGATATTAGTTCTAATATGACTTATGTACTCAATGTGAATACGTACATTATAGTGGTTTAGTAGCTCAAGGGAGATCTGAGTAGATCTCAGGAGCTCTGATTACACGATGTTCCAAGATAAATAAAGTTGGTTTCATTCTCAGAGCCTCATTAAAACACTCCTGATTCTTAGATAAAGAGTTAATATTAACTTAGTTCTTCTTTCAAACCAAGCTTTCGTCGGTTTCCTATTCAAATAGTGTAATTTAATTGTGTCACCGTCAAGGTAACAGTGTAATCTTCTTTTGTATTAAGATTTATTATTTCATGGGAACAGTACAGAATTTAAGTTAAATGGCAAACGAAGCGTATTTTTCATGACGTACAACTACTATGTTAAGCCGAGAACATAAAATTGAAACCAAAGATAACTGTAGGTAAATAATACAAAGATGCTAAACAACAGTTGGGCAGTAAACTGATAGCACTACTAAATAGAATGTAAACAGAAGCGTATTTTTCATGATGTACAACTACTATGTTGAAGCCGAGAACATAGTAAATTGAAACCAAAGATCACGTAACTGTAGGTAAATAATACAAAGATGGCATAGAAATCAGTTGACAGCAAATAGGATAGCACTAGGAATTTATAATTAAATGCAAACGAAGCTATTTTCATGAGACAACTACTATGTTAAGCCGAGAACATAGTAAATTGAAACCAAAGATCACGTAACAGGAATAATTCAAAGATGCAATGGCTATAAGAAATCAACACAGTTGAAGCTAAGATAGCACTGGAAATTTTAAGAGTTAAGAAATGACGCACGGTTTGGTCACGATTTAAGTAATCGACATCGGAAAAACACGAGCATGTGGATCCTGGGAAGGCGAAGATGGCAGCACTCGCAGCTTATATGTGCTTGGGCTGCCGAAACTATGTTGAGTTTGCCTCAGCCATGTTGTATATATGCACTATCTACCTACTATAACATTGTCTTTGTTGAATCTCAATCAGATGATTGGGTTCATAACAATGAATAATTCTCAGTAAAACTAGTAGAATAACATCAAATCGATAGTTAGTCGAGTTCGCGATTATTCACAAAATGCAGTAAACAAATTTAATAGTAATTTGAAATTTTCTCTCTTGTAAATTTTCTTCATAGTATTATTATACTGTGGGCATTTATAATAAAGGGTAAAAACCTAGTAATCTTTTAAAGCCGTTAATGTTTTCGGCGTGAGGTTTCCACCTATGGTCATCTAAACCAGTGCAAAATATTTACGTGTCTTAATGCTTGAGGATGATCAAAACAATGAAAACTCTTTTGAAGCTAATATTTTCTCCTAAAACGACCGGAAAAGCCCGAAATAAACAATTTTGTAAGCTAATACGTTCCACTATTATTTATTGACTTGTCATATAACATTTCTTGTAAACAAATACCCACTTTAGAATTATTAACTTTGAAAACAAGGAGAGTACAGAGAGATCGCTAACAATGGCATGGGCCGATGTTGTGAGAATTCCTCTCAAAGAATTCCCATTTGAATAGTTCCACTCCAGCCCCGGCCTCTACATTTCGATCCAGAGCCGAGCATTTCCAGCCATTTCCGGCCAAATCACGTGATCTCGCATTTTCAACGTCATTTAAAAATGATCATTTACATATTTGGAAAACACTCCGACACCGTTGTGGTTTCGAATTGAATGCGTCGAATAACAGAGCAAAAAATATGTAAGTTTAGATTTGAGTTTTGCTTAAATTTTTATTAGATCTTTTTGGATTAAGTTGTACTTGATATGTAACAATTTATTGCAATAACCACTGTTATTACAAACTTTTATTAGTAGTAAACACGAGAAATAAAAATATGATTCTTCAACTTTAGGGTTTAAGGCATGGTCTTATAAATGAAAAAGGGAAATTTGGCTCAGGATAGTCACTAAAACATTTAGTTCAATTTAAACTCAGGTTTGTGTTTTAATACAAAACGCGACGAAATTGTAGGCGTGAGGTGTCTAAAGAAAATGCATGTTTTTAATCGATCTTATATGGGACGCAATCTAAGGTCACAGCCACTATACTGGGCATTCTTAACCGTAATAAATGTTTGCTTAATATTTTATTTTCAACCATGTCTCGTCCAATTTCTCCAGAAAAATTACGGAGGAATTTGTTACGGCATTTACAGTTTAAGGTCTAGGTCAAGAACTGTAGGCTAAATAATTTCTTTGTAACTTATTATGGTTACAAAACAAACGTGAAATAATAAACATTCAAACTTTAAAACTGGGTGCAAAACTTGGGGTGTGTCTGAGATAATCAAATTTAGCTAAGAAGTTGTGAATTTGGCTAAATTATGTCTCCCAAGAGAGCCAAGAACACAGGCTTACACGAACCTTACACACATAAACCTACATTACGCCCAACATCACTTCTCATTCAGGTCTAACTAATTAGTAACTTTATATAATCCAGTGAAAGTTCCTTGCATCTCACTTGCAAGGTAAGAGCACAGTTGTCTAATCTAGTTCTTCCGGTTCACGCCGCATCAAAACATCAGAATAGTTTTGAAATATTTCGGTCACGCAGTGGAGTACCATCTTCAGTCACTGGTTGGCTGAAACAGAGCTATTTGCTGTCTGCTATCCTATTGGTGAGGGATGTCAACTATCGATGTTCTCATTGGCTGTGACACTATCGACAGCAATAGCAATGGTGACAGTAGGCATCCCTGGTCCAATGGACGTCAGGCAGTTCTGCCACCAATAGGATAGTAGCTCAGTTTCAGCCAATCAGTGACTGAATCTTTAGAAATATCTCAAGCTTCAGATTATGACGCTCTCACGCAGTGTGAATTGGAAGAAATAGTATATATTTATGACACCGGTCGCGAAAGTGTAAGAGGAAAAAGTTTATTTGTACGCAAGTAACATTATTTGTGAAGAATTGTAAATTACCAAATACAGCCTCACTTTACTCTCTTATAGGCGTTAACACTTTGCCTTTCCGACATTAATCTGAATTTGTCTGAAAGTACAATCTTGTTTAAAGTCAAATTTGCTAATGCAGTCTTAAGAGGTAAACTCTTGAGTCAAGTTACTCTTAAATAAATACCTATTTATTGTGTTATTTTAGTTCTAGTGTTTGCCTCAAAAAATTAATTAATGCTGGTTCTAAACTATTGAAATTATAAATATTTGTAACAATGGACTTAATAGGTTGTAAATCAATCAGACCAAGATGGTGGCTCCCACCCAATTAGGGCACTCCCGGTGTAAGTTATACCAACATGAATCGTCTTAGGTTATACTATTTTATAGGAAATTCAATCGCGCTTGTGGCTAGGCGTCGGCTGTTTTTTTTTTTTATTTTACTTTACCAAATCGTAAAAATGTCGTATTACACTTTGAGACTACGACGAAAATACTGCCCTACTTCTTTACTGCGTCACCAACTAACCTATTGTAAGTGTAAAGAGAACGTGCTTGTGTAAGGATGAAGCTACCACCGCCAATTAGGACCTGTACACTCCCAACCAAAACCGATCAATGTACCTCAAGACAGACTGTACTATCTACTTACCTTACATCACCTCAGGCACACACTGTTTATAGATTCTATAGCACTACCTTCGCAACTTTAAAATAATAGGTTTGTGGTTTTAGCGAATTTCTTTTGGGAATGAGAGATATTCATGCCGTACGAGCTCCAGACCCGAGAGCACGAGATGAGTACCGACCTGACCCCGAACAAGTTTGTTTTGCTTGACTTTGAGTTTTAAAGTAGGTGTACTATCAGTTTGGGAGAGCAAAAAGTAAACAACCTAAAATCTGTAAGATTAATAACATGTTTTTTCAACTAACCTAAAAATGAAAAAAGTACAGACAATCTGTAAACGAAAATGTGTGGAATCATAGGCTTTTCACTGCTCAAATACTCATGATGCTGTTAACTGTTATTGACGCTATGAGAAGGTCAAGGACGAACGATTATTTCCTTTAACAAAGGTACAAAGAAGAATAGTTATAATTCAAATCAGTGGGAGAGAGGAAATGCTCTTAAACACTTTATTTCAATGGTGATACATTATGTCAGAATGTATAAAGCAAGTACAAGACATTAACCACGGTTTCCTGACAAATACAGTGCATGTTTTCCTCAGTACATTATATATTTCTGACGCAAGAGACAATAAGTATTTGAATAATACTACAGAATTGCCAGGGTTTGAATCATTCATGACGCTTAAAACAGACTTACTCTGGCCTAAACTGTGTATGCTGAATACTGGACTTACACAGAGTCCTTTGTTGGGAGTTTGTTGTTAAAGATGGTAGGATTTCTGAGTTTGTAATATCATTACCGACGTTTTATATTTTTTGAACAAGAAGAACATGACGTTTCGCGATCTGGAGCCTCATTCCGTCTTCAGGAGAAAAGTAACCTAAAAATTAGGAAATCAACTAGCGTACTATCCAGTCATCCTTCACCCAACAACATTAGTTTTTATGTTTTCTTCCATCTTTCCTTAAAACTTGTTGAATACAATATGAACAATAACGTTAAAAATCAAAAACATTATATAAACCACGGCTATTGATAGCTGCCCACTGACTGACTGGCTGGCTGGCTGGGAGCAGCAACGACCAATCACAGACGTGCATCAGACTGACCAACTGTAACAGAGATAACAGATAATGTTTGATAAGTTTTTTGGTGTACTTGCTTGTTTTAATGTCCAAACTCTGCCTTTAACGCAATAAAAGTATTATTTCTAGAACATATATGATTGGCTAAATAGTGTAACAAAACACAATATTTAATTTGGCAATGCGTTTCGATTTTTTTAGATTGATGTGTATTTAGTTAAATCACTACTGAGATATGATATTTATACCTAGATTGAATGGTAACTATATAATAATCAACCTTCACAATCAATAAATCTACTAAGCGTTAAGCATTGCTAGAACGGTTTACTGGTATTTTGATTGGTTATATTTAGGCCGTACGGCAACCCCCTAACAACCCCTTAAACTGTCGAGTAGTACTTGATACCAGCTTGCTCAGCTGACGGCAATGACGTCACGGTCCAAGGGAGGGAGGAGAAATGAATGGAGGGGTGAAAAGTGGCATAAAACGGTAAACTATCTATTAGTTTAGTATCATCAGCATGTATCTTGTGTCTCATACAGCTAGGAACCTCTACCGAAAATTTAAGCTCGTATCAAAAGCTCCCCGTTAGGCCCCTATAGTGATGAAATATACTATTTATAACACAACCTACTTATTCTATAAAAACAATGTTAATTCTACAAACGTAGCTCAAACAGTGAACTGGTTAGCTGTGAGAATATGATTTATCCGTGTTGTTGAGCACAATAGGGTTTGGAGAACACCCAACTGTGTCTGTAGGGGAGTATATCACTTCAGGGTAATGTGTATTGTTGTTGTGCGAGCAGTACTATATTGCAGGGGCAGCTTGAAGTTTGAATACACTGTTGAGTATGATAAGCGTTCGTCAACAAAGCTCAGATTTCTTGTGGGATTGGTGGTTATCATCAATAAACAATCGGATGCCAGCGGTATTCGCTTGATAATATTATATTTGGTAAACACCATATATGGCAAAACTTGATAAACACGTCAATATTCACTCTCATTCTTGCAGGTTTATTTGGAGTAGAACTAATGATAATTGTTTACAGTACCTTTACAGCTGATTATGAAAGTATGAACACCCAAATCATGATGGAAACTAATAGAAACTAAGTATAAAACTAATGGAGGCCACCATTTTGTACTGGTTGGAGATGTAAAGCTCTAGTTTCCACTTTTTCTTCTTCTTTTTAACCAAGACTTTTAAAATAAATGTCGCTTGGTGGTTCTTACTAATTAAAAAGTTTGAGCTGCCCTTCAAAAATCTTATTTTGGGAAATGGGCAAAGTTGTAATAATCTCTCTATACTTATGCTTGAGTGATGGAGTCATAACTATATTCTATACTTAGAGGTCTCAGCTGTGTCGGCACTGAGGATGCCACATCACAGAGAATGGGCGAAACGTCTGACAATTTAATGTTAGTTTTCTGACGCCTAGAATATAGTTGTAATAATGGTAAAGTTAACTTTTGTGCATAACAATTTATATGTCTATATGTGTATTATAAACGCTGTGTTTTGAAACTAATTTTATATATTTATCCATTTAAAATTTAACTGGGTATTTCCGTACGTTTAACTCACCCTGTAGAGTTTTTCGAAAGGGGAAATACCTACAAGTATGTGTTTTACGTCCTAAACATAACAAAGACGTACAACATATTTTGCAGAAATGCGTTAAACATGAGTGAATGTATGAGGGTTTTGTGTTTGACTTTGTTGGGTCTGGCTTCTGAATATTTTGACAAACCCCTACAAGTTTACTCGCATCTCTGAATCATTCATACACTTCAGGGTTTTGGCTTGTTAATGTTTTCTACAAGCACAGTAGTTGATTGGTTTGCTATATAATCTAATCTAACTTCATACTTTGATTTGAGACATAACCACTCTAGAGGGTATTTTTTAGGTGATTATGGGATCATGATGGTGAGTGTGTTGAGTGTTTTGATGGATCATGAGGTGAAGTGTCTTGTAACAAACTAGAGCCGACTTTCCCAGATTGGATTCATATGCTCAACGACCAATGGAATGGACCAACGGCTAACGTACCTTCCGAACCACGGGAATGGCTATCGTGAAGTTATCACTGCACCGGGAATCAAACCCGGGCTGTTTGGTTCAAAGCAAGCACTACTCAGCTAAATACCTCGACGTACATAACTACTGCTTTATTTTTAGATATACATTTTTCTGTAGTCAAGACGTTCTACGGGTAAAGTTAGGGGTTCTTTATGTACTCTGGGTATAATGTTGGTTGCCAAGTGAAGAAGTATGATAGGTCATTGACCTGGAAAGTGTTCGTGACTTCAAGCTTAAACTCTGGTCACGACAACAAGTACTCAGTTACTGTTGGTTTTATAATTCTGTAGCTAATTAAACAGGAGATTAATTGCTGGAGCAAAACTAGCTCATATTAACTGACTAATGCAAAATACTCTATAACAGCTGTGTTTTAATTAAAAAAAGTAACATTTTAACACAGTTGTTTTGAAATTATATGTGGTATTTTAATTACTCAACCACACGGCTCAAACATAATATGTGTAATTTCTGTTTAACTAAATGTATCTAAAATTTAAACAAATTTAAAAAGTCACACTCGCATGCTTGCTGGTTTATTTTGGTAGCCTAAATCTTAGGCTAGCTCATTTTCTATTTTTTAGGTAATTTTGTTGTTTTGGGATCAAATAACAGATCCCAAAACGTCTTGTTCTTCTTGTCTACTAAAAACTACGAGGCGTCTGGGATAATATTTCAACCACGGAAATTCTGCCATTCAATCAACTTTAAACAAATACTGATAAGTTAATTCGATTCAGTGCATAATCTTTCTAAAATGATTCTGCGTTTTTAAATTAGAAATCTTAATAACGGCCTTATTAACTAAATTTTTTATTTTACCGAATACGATAGTACTTTTACTGAAAAAGATCATGAAATTAATTTATTTAACCACTTTTATTTAAATGCTAGTATTTCAAACAAATCATGGTTTGAAGCAAAGCTGAGAAGACAGCTGTTCTGATTGTTCCGTGAACTAATACTAGTTGAAGTGAAGCGGTCTAGTGAAGAGCTAGGGTCTGACCTCATTCCTGTATATTACATAGCTCAGTGTATCTGCATACCCGCACACCTTTACCAACCTGAATACTCTGAGCATTCAGTCTTCTTTCGTACCAAAGATAATGTTGTAGTAAGTAGATTGCGCATACATAGTCCGGCAGCTCAAGCACGGATAGCTGCCGTCTCTTGCTGTCTTTCTCCCCCTCGGCTCGACATGCTCGAGTTTGTCCGATGTCGTTGACTTAATGTGACGAAATCGTGCTATTTTCGAGGATGAACGAACTTGGGCGTGCGTCAGTGGCTCTACTTGAGACTCAAAAGAATTCCCTCGCAGCGCTATCTGCGCTTGGGCTGCCGCAAAAATGTCAATTTTCCTGCTTCTGTTGGCATCTACGCGCTATCTACTTACCATAACATTATCTTTGTTAATACTATACATAACCCGTTTCAGCCAGTCATAGGAGTAGGTAGATAACATGCTGTGGAGTCGTGGCGGGTTGGTAGCTCATCACTCCTGTGACGTAGGTTCAATTTCCACTGTCACGCTAACAATTTGTTGAGTGACTTTGAAGCTAGGTAAAGGTCGAGGTTGAGTGATAGGAAGGACTTTACGATAATGGGGAGGGCTTCTGATGAATGAGGCTAAAGTCGTGGTTTTTTTGGGCCGGGTGTTTGGCAGGGTGTTCGGGATAAATTAGTTGCATGGTCTTCGTTTAAAAGCTAGAACTTACAAATCGAGCAGCGTAGTAACATTAAGTATATATATACAAGATCACAAGGTTGGTTTCACCGCGTCACAGTTGGTAATACAATTACTGCTGACGTTTCGACACCTCTGTGGAGGTTTTCAGTAGCTTGTTGACTGGCTCGAGACTAAGTACTGAGGATGACTTCAACGGACTTAACATGTATTTCAATGACTTTGAGTAATAAGCTATACGTCTAAAAATATTTCAACCGCGAAAGCGTAAAGTAACATCTAAGTATCTGCTAATTAAAATTATGTCTTCTTTCTTTTCATTTTTCTCTCTTCTGACTTCTCCTTTACTCCTAACAAACTGTGGAGTCGGTAATTGGTAACCAACGAGATTATTACATGGAGATCTGAAAACAGTTTTGGCTGACAAATTATACTAACTTTTGAAACTAGTTCATAACTACCTCACTCTCGTTTTATACGTTACAGTGGAACATTATGTTTAGTCAAATTGTCAACACTAAAACAGCTGTTTGAACAGCATTAATATACTTTATATTTACGTTGATCAGCACCAGCGTCCATGGCTAGTGGCTAGAGTCACGGCTTGCAAAGCGCGAGGTCTCGGGTTCGATTCCTGGTTCAGGTACATGGGTTTGGGGTTATGCCCACAAACCTTAGGTTAAGTCACTGATTGAAAATACCATTGGCGTAGACAGTAAAAAAAAAAATACATTACATCTGCTGGAAAGCTTTTCTCAGACGAATGTACACAGTTTGAAGTGTGTTGAGTTAGATTCAAGGGTGAGTTTCAAGAATCTGAGAAGTGTTTAAAGTAACGGCCTCCACAAACCCGAGTTGAATGAAGATAACCGAGAGACCTTGAATAAAATCAGAGGGTTTTAATGAGGCCGAGTGAATGTAAAGAGTTTTTCTGGAGCTTGAAATATTTAGAGTTGAGATTCTTGGAGCTTGCTCTCATTTTTGGTTAGTAGACTGTGTGAACAAGCGATGATATATAAACATATTTTGTAAACTTTACTTCATTATATTTAAATCACATCTGTAATTCAAGTTCCACATGTATTTTACCGCCTCGTTTTCTCATCTCAACAATAATGTCGCAACGATCCGTGGCGGATTGGTATCGCGCGTAACTCGGAGTTCAACACTAAGGTGGTGCGGGTTCGATCCCCGAAGACGCAACAATTTGTTAAGGGTTAACGGCAACGCTAGATAATGGTCGAGGTTGAATGGTTGAGAGGATTTTGTAGTTAGTTCTAACTTTATGAAATTCAAATTGCACTCGAGGCACCAAGTTCAAATTGCTGAATTATATTGATGGCTGTAATATTTACCACGTTTTTTTTGACTAGGTAAAGTAAGGTGTAGTGTATGGTACCTTGACAACAGAAGGAAATTCCCAATATCCCGAAACTTTAGGAATAGTTTCTGACCGGGAAAGTCCGAGATAATTGTAATATACGAGTATAAAGCCGGTTGTACAGGTGATTGACTAGTGACTGAACGAGTAAATTTTAGGTCCTTCCCGTCATGCTACCCCTCAACCACATACACTTTTTGAAGCTCTTGGTGTGAAACCTTCGGAAAAATCATTCATTTTTTAAGGATCTGACAAGTTGGTGGCCGAAACAGATGGTGTCTGAACATCTACCCTTGTAGCCGATATTTTCATCATAGCGACGTAACATTTCCGGATGCCCCAAAATACGAGGCCGCAGGCTGGTGAGAACATCGAAAGGCGAGTAATATTTGTAAAGCGATATCACCACTCTCATGCTTTCGACCTGAAATATACCTCTATTTCATAAGTATAAATTATAACTTCTACGTAGCGAGTTATAGTGACCTACAACAAAGTTAAGCCAAGAGGTGTAAACCACCAGATTTATTCCGATACAAAAGCGTGATTGTGAGATTCCGAGAGCCGTCGTCACTTGTTTATTGAAGTTTCCCACAGAACACGCGATCCAGCCATTTCCTGGCTTCTAGAAACGATACTTGTAAAATACTTCTTCAAATCGTTAGCTTTCGAACCTTTATAATTGAAACTAATACATATTAACATCACATTGCAGCTGAAATTTTAAAGTTAGAGGTATTATGAAATTGTATCTTGTACGTAGAAATGTTCAAATGATTTGGGTTTAGTAGTTTTCAACTTTATGTTAGTTAGTAACGTAAAATCGTCTGTAGTACTGATTCCATTCACAATCACGGAGATAGAACAAATATTTGATTAATTAAATAAATAAAGTATTGAGTTGAATATTTACTGCTATGCAATCGTCTAATGCATTTGAAAGCTAACACTTTTCATACATTTAACATCAAAATCTCATTCCATTATACATTTATATCATTTACTTTCTCCTATTCATTAGAGTTATTCTGCTCTAGCCCTACAGTCAGTCAGTAGGTTCCGTGCTCTCCCAGTTATGTGCCATGAAACGTATGTACTACAAATTTCTTTTTCAACAAAATTTGTCTTCGATGTTAGAAACCTGTCGTTGGGGCATTTATGATATAGCTTCCGGTTTACACATTAAACTCATGTCCAAAAAGAAACGTTCATAATTACTAAATCCCGGATAGTGCAATAGTTCTCTGCGAAAGCTTTAACAGTTTTCTTTTAGAAATTTGTATTTCACTAACCTCTTATCAAAGCCAGTCCGTAGGTTAAGAGTGAGAATTAAAAGTCAAAATTTTAATTGGACATACATTTTTTTAACATTTATTTTCTCTCATTCATTAAAATTTTTACATTCTAGAATAGTTCGTATTTGGTGTAGACAAGAAATTTTGAGGTCATTAAATTTCAAATTGGATTTACAATTTTTGTACATTTCTTTTTTCGAAGACAACGGTACTTACAGCAGAAATGGGAGAACCTTCCCTGGGTTCCAGCTGACCAATAACTATAACCTGACTTCCGGTATCACACGGTCTAAAACTACCACTATGTCGGATTTAAGTTTGATGTGTCCTCATACAATCGGAATTTATCAAGTATTTGTCTCAGATTTCACTGAAATTTTAAAGACAATGTTGTAAAATCCCATTCACAGCAAATTGAATATAGATAAACTCAAGCCTACGTATTAACCTTCTGACCAATAAGGTCAAAATTTAAAACTTTGGCATGAACAACACCAGCGCTTTTCTCCAAAGTATGTAACTAAATTCTTTATTTTAATATTCAACAAAGGAAAGAGCTAAACACATGTTACTTTTACCCCACTCGTATTTAACTATATTTTGCAGAATCACCCTGTACCCTGCACCCCCTCTCTACTACCCTCAATCACTCAACGCAATTAGCGGTATTGTAATCACGCATTTGTCCGGTACTCGAGGGAGAATGCTTTGAGACCAGAGCACATATGTAATGTTTAACAGCTCAGAACTAATGTGTCAATGGTTTCAATTTGTTTGTTTTGTTGTCAACACGTTTTTAGGTTCAAGGACACTAAAGAGATTTCTAAATTTCTTGATTCTTCTAAGATGGGCCCAAAAGGGTTGATTTGACGAAGGTTGTAGTGAAACTGTTGATGAAAGTGAAAATGTTCTTTCAGCGGTATTGCGTTAGCTTAAGGCTGTGCAATGAGGGGGGAAAAGTGACGTTACAGCTTAAAAATACCACCATCAAAAAGGTTTGTCTTGATTGACGAGGCGAAGTTAGGACTACAAAGTCTTCTCTACAACTCAATCTCGACCTTTACCTAAAGTCACCGTATAGTCACATTACAAATGTAAGTGGTGACTGCGTGTATCGAACCCGTGCTACCGGAGTGATGAGCTCCGGAGTCGCGCGCAATACCAATACGCCACGGAGTCGCACGGATTGCACATTGTTTCAGTGAGCTTTAAACAAAGGTCGATGTAGACTTTAGGGTAGATTGGAACCCGATTCCCAAAAATCTATTTTATTTTAAGAAAACTCTCCTTATAACGTTTACAATATATTTTTAGAGCTCTGAAAACCTCTTTTAAAGGTGGACTTCTAAAATTCGAAAACTGTTGGCTCTTTAAAAAACTTAACCGCTTTAATGATATCAACTGCAGACGTTCTTTATTTTTATATGTTCATTCATTCGATAACGATATTCATAAACCATGTAAAAATTAGTTTTCCACAGAAGCTTTACAAAGCAAAATCAGTCGAAAAATTACTGAGGAAACAGAAAGCCTTAAACAAATATTAAACACGATATCGCATAACAAGAACAATTCTCTCTGGTAACGGTGACAGGAATGGAACCAGCTCTGATCCGTTCCATAACAGTAACAGTTATTCCAGCAATACAGACATTACAGTAACGTCTGGCACCAGGCTCTGTGAGGAACGTAACGTTCACATGCAAAACCTGTTATAAGAGATTCCGTTATAGGTTTGTTGTTATGTTACGATCAAATTTGTACTTTGTAAATCATTCATACTTCTTCCTAATGTAATAAAGTCTTAAACGTGAATGGCGTTGTTTGTTATCGAATTTCCTTTGAAAATAGAGATACTCATGTTGTCAGCATGGTTAGATCCAGGCCCGATCCTGACCCCCAGAATACGTTTTGAGATTATTTTTCAAAACTAAATAAGTGTATCATCTCTACAGGTCGCATTTTTGTCCGATTGTCACCAAATTTGGTACAGATGTCTTTTTGTAAATATCACAGTCGACTCGTTAGCCAGCAAAATCATATCACTGGGACCAGAAAGAGATTTTAATGATCTAAAAACAGTAAACTTCGGCCGATTTTGATGAAATTTGAAGTGTGTTTTCCTTTCACGATAACTTCCAGTTAAAATACCTGTAAAATACGTAGCTCACAGCCTCGTAACACTCGTCGTAATAGAATATAAAACTGAGGTCGAAGGCCGAAGTAAGTCTGTGAGTGGTCGAATTGGAGTAACAAATAAAATACGATCACACGTTCTATTTATATGAAACAATCGAACAATACATTTCAAATAAGACCACAAACTCACCCTTGAATATCCCCTCCCACCTTGAACTTGAACTTTGCTTCATGAATGTGTTAAGAGTGTAGTAGTGAGCTCTCAATGTATAGCTATTTATCCAAATAGAGTTATCATTGGACCTTATTTTCAGACTGTGACTTATGATTGACGTTTTTCGTAGTTCAAAGACGTTTGTATTTTTACAGCTAATAATATAATAATTGGTTTCACAAACTTGTATGGAAATATCAGCCAAATTGGATGAAAATTCAGAACAAATGGAGTAAAACCCAGATTAATACTTGGGTTGGCAAACGCTCAAGGTCATCCGCCATTACCCAAGCTGCGAACAGTGGTGTTAAACCACGAAGCTAACTTAGCCTCATACATCACACCATGACACAACTAACGATAACTAACCGAGGCAGTTCATTGTTCTACGTCATCAACTTTGTATCACAACTCACACTGGCAGACTCACACTGTTCAAGTAGTGGCCATCTAAGCCCTTAGTGTTTGAGTGGGCGAGAACTTTCAAAGTCTCATCGGACAAAAGTTACATCACGGACTTTCCCTCCCGATGATGGAGTAACACTACTTCTTACGTTTCGGGAAGTTGGGGACTCCAGCCGTTTTCAAAGGCCTAAGCTAACCTTGCACTAAATAATTTTAGCTAACCTTAAACTGGTCTTGGAATAATGACAAATATTATTAGACACAGTTAGTTAATGATGCTCAACCTGAAAACAAAGAATGAAATCGAAAATGTTTGATTATAATGTAGGATGTAGACCAAGTTGGTATCATATTAATTTTAAGGTCATATTCAGTAGAGAGGAATACCGCAAACTTGTTCTCAATATGCTCATTTTGTGCACAGTTGTGCCGTTTCTGATTTCAACCCTCTAAAGGTTTTAACCACAACTATTTTGCTTTGATACTTCTTTTCTACTGCAATTTGTTCATTCGATTTTATCTAACTTGTCTTCTAGAGGGACGGAATTGGGATGAAGTTCACTTGTCTGACAGTCATCTTGAGGCTTTGTGGTCCCACGAGTGGGTCTCCCAGGCTAAGATAACCGGGGCAGTACAATAAACCTTTGGTTGACGTACAATTGGTTCATAACCAGCCATACTTAATCTAATCTAACTTTATCTTGATGTTTCACATGACATAAGATTTTCCAAAATCACTTCTGACTCCTCGTGCTCTTGTGAAGGTGTGGTTCCTAACAAAATAATAAGGGTTATCGGCCTATTTATTGTTTTAGGTTCAGCAATATTAAGGCAAAAGTCACGGACATTCAATTCGTTAGACACTACTAATACTTAATCCGGTCCTGTAATACAGCTTCGTGGAGGTCAGGTTTGAGGATGATATAGGTCTAAAGCGGCTCAGATAGTCTCAGTGATCATCTGATGATACCCGCATCAACTCCCACCATCGTTTAGACATATCAGACCATCAACTGCGTGGTTCGGAAGTCACGTTAAGCCGTTGGTCCTTGTAATTCCATTGGTCATTGGGATATTAATTACTGACCCATTCTAAGGAAGAATCGGCCTTAGTTTGTAACAAGACTACAGCTCATAACTCATGACTACCACTTATCACACTCATCCTTCACCACATATTTGCCTTTACCCTCATGAGAGTGGTCGGCACCGAAATAGTCTTTAGTGATCATTCAGTAATAATTCTCTTCCGGTATCAAAATAAGCACATTCTTTGGAAAGTGTTTAATGAATAGTAAAGCTATAAATAGTAAAAATATTGTACTCTCAAACTTTGAAGCCCGTTTTTTTAATTATATGCATTTTAACGCATTCAAGTTTTATATTCTTCCTCACTTAAACACAGCTGTTATCAAGTTAAACGGAAACTGTACTCTGCAGTTAGTTTCTTGCAGGACCATGTAGAGACCCAACCAGAGCAGTCATATATCACAGCATTCAATACCACATCTGGACTCTACTGACAACCGAGTAATAACTCATATGTCGAGGTTCTCTACTGGCATTGCATCACGTGACTACAACCACACATTACTTGTATTTTTTACAACATCCCTTTTAAGGACAGAGTTTAATTGAGTTTGGTTAAGATAGTTAACATTTGCAACTTGCATCTGTTCTAACTCAGGAGAGGTATCTTCCAAGCAACTAACTTCGGACAGAACTCAGGCATAGTTGCAAGTGTCTTGTAACTTGTCCTGCAAGAGTCCTCCCCAACCAAGAGAACAAGGGGTGAAGTGGATTCTAGACTTTTCATTGTATAACATGTCACTAAATGACTATTTGAGATGCCGACCACTCTCATGAGGGCATTTTAAAGAAATATGTGGTGAGGGATGAGGGTGATGAGTGGTAGTAATGAGTTATGAGGGTGTAGTCTTGTTACAAACTAAGGCCGACTCTTCCTTAGAATGGGTCATTAATTAATAGCTCAATGACCAATGGAAATACAAGGACCAACGGCTTAACATCATCAGATGATCCACTGAGACTATCTGAGCGCTTTAGACCTATATCCTCAAAACCTGACCTCCAAGAAGCTGATTACAGGGCCACGCCACGAGTTGTCAATCATTGGGGAGTGTTGATTGCCGAAGTAAATCTGTTGTAATGTTTGTGAAAACTAAAACGTCTTCACTTTTATCAAATTTCCTTTTAAAACCGAATTATTCGTCTTCATGGTAAGACCTAGATTACAAAATTTGCACCGATCTGATCCCAGAACACGTTTGACATTAATGTTTTGCATATGTATATCCACAGATCGCATCTTATCCGATTTTCATGAGATTTGGTAATTATGTTCCTTTTGTAAATATCGAACAAGTTCAGTTATCCAGCAAAATCAGGCTAGGTAAATTGAACGTATTTTGAAAAATTAAATAAAAAGACATGTATTTTGTTGTTATATATCAATATTATAAATATCATCAAGTCATTTCAAAATGGTGACAAAGATGATTTTTTCTATAACGGTGAATGAGTGGTCAATTTTTTGAAGTTGAAGTGAGCTGTCTGTGACCGCAGCGAATTTCTAAAATTGCAAAGAAATTAATTCACTCATGTCAGCGGCTTAAGCGCTTGGCTGCGTGCCGGCCTAGTTTTGTAAAAGTACGTTTAGAAATTATATCCCTAAAATTGAAATAAAACTTTGTATTTAAACAATAAATAACATTTTATTGGCATATGAAATGTTTCAATCTACTTGAAACTGAACTAGTTTTCAGTTGCTCTGGTCGTCTTTTTCGTCTAAATTACTACTTATGATGAAACTTCTTTATTTGAAGATCGTTGTTGCCTTAGGATAATTTTAGACTTCAAAGTGTTATAACATTACAATATTATTATACTTTTAAAACTTTAAATCGAATAAATTGGATTTAGCAGTAACTCTATTGACATTTTTAGAAAATTTAAAATAAATATAATTAAAATGCTAATTTTAGAAAATTGTGCACATAAGACGAGTTTCAAAGATGTGTGCGTCATGTGAAGTTCCAACGTGTATAACAGTGTTCTTTTTTCAGATGCTTAAAGATAATGTGGCGTTTTCTATCGGGAGATTGTATTTAAAGATTTCTGAACCATCTTATTTCAAGGGAGGTATAATACATATTTTCTGTAATATACATTAAGCTTACCAGTTCTGTAATATGTTGTTCACTTTCATCCTAATGCAACCCTAGTTGGAGTTATAAAAGTGTTTTTGGGATATTTACTAATTATTTTTTAATAACGACGTAGTAACTACTCGTTTTACCTTATATAGGGACCATTTAAACTTATTTACAGTTTCTTTGCGTTATTTACATTCAATTCCCCACCCAATTCATTTAAATTGTTTTAATAATTATAAAAATTGATATTCACCAGAAACTGATAAAGAGAAAACAGTTACTTCATCAACAATCACATTAAAATATGAAATCAATTTGATTTGCAGCAAATATGAGCAATAAACACTTCTACTAAGTGGACTGCCTGTGTACAGGACTTTGCAATCAAGATGAAAGCTGAGCTGGGATTACTGGCAAATGCTTTTAAATAATAAAGTTATTTTGCAAACATACAATGCAGCATTGTTTGTCTATTTGATTGCGAACAATCAGAGTAAAATTCGTAACCACAGTGATTTGTTAGAGATAGTTGTTTATGATGTTGAAGTTGTACAGATGATTTATTGAAAGTCTGCCTTTTGGCGATAAAAGATTTAAACAAGAAGATATTTTTATTGTTGTATATGGTTTTGTATGTTTTCTTTTAAAAATTAATATACATATGTACACATTTACGATATACAGATTTACGTGACATATCTCTACAGGTCGCATTTCTTATCCGATTTTCGACTAATTTGGTATAACTGTTTCATTTGTAAATATCACGGTCGAGTTCGTAATCAGCAAAATTTGAAATGTGTTTTCCTTTCATTATATGTATATTTTCAGTAAAACCCCGTAAATCTGGAGATCAAGCTTAGGCCGACGGTCGAAGCAAGACTATGAGTGAGTAACGCTCGTTGTAATAAAATATGAAATGAAGGCCGAAGGCCGAAGTGGAGCTGTGAGTGGTCGAATTGAAGTAACAAATTGCAAAGAAAATTCGATTCACTCATTCCAGCGGCGCTTAGCTGCGTGTCGGCCTGGTTTAGTTTCCTTCTTTCTTGACTTATAATAGCTTAGTAATTGTGATGTGTTCTGCTCCGTGTTGAATGGGAACTAGTGAAACGTCTGGCCGGAAGTTGCCAGGTATGCAGCCAGTAATGTCGAACTTTGGTCGGCACAAAGTGGAAAGTTAGGCAAAGTGTTCAATTATTGAAGGCTTTTGTCTTCGAGCCCTGGCTCTTAGCCACTCACCTATATTGCGCAAACCACTCAGCTCAAAACTGTCTGTTTTTATGGGAGTACTCGTTGCAGCTTAAACTATATGAGGGGATTGCCATAGCTCAGTGATATAGTGTGTGGCACAAATCGGCTCGGGTTCGATTCCCGGGCGCAGTGATAACTTTTCGTTGACCACTCCCCGTGTTTCGGAAGTCACCTTAAGCCACCTATTGGTCGTTGGGGTATTAATTAAAGACTCAACCTGGGGAACAGTCGGCCTAGTTCGTAACAAGAATACTGATCATCCATCAAAACACTCGTCCTACTCACCATCATTCCAAATTCACCTTAAACCCTCTAAAAGTGGTCAGTGAATCAAAGCAAAAGTATCAAAAGTAAACAGAGCTCCATCATCGCCAGGTGTAAAGCGTGGCAAGGGAACCTAACTGTGAAACAATTATTTTGTAGGGTTGGAAAAATAGAAAGCCAGTAGTGTTATTTTATCATTTTCAAACAAGCACTTAGATCTTAATCTCCTCGCAACATCGTTATTAGGGTGGAATAACCTTCATTGGAATGACTAGTTTATCATTAGTTGACATTGTTTTCTACGGTTATCATCAACTTACTACTGTTAATATCAACTTAGTACCATCAACGTTCAGTTATTTCAAAAGACAAATAGAAAGCCACGCATGTCCACGGCCATGCAGTGACAGCTGCCAGTGACTGGCTGGCTGGGACGACCAATCACATACGTGTACCAGATTGACCAACCGTAATAGAGAACCAAAAATACCGATTTATGCACAACCAACAGGAAGAAGAAATTCTCTCGAGTTTGATGAAAGGGTCAGTTTTGTCTAACAAAGAAGTTAAAATGACTAGCAAGACTTTAGAAAGTTACCTGCACGGTGAATCACAAAATTAATTACATACCTAACGCAAAGTTTAGTTTAGGAAATTCAGGCAACCCATTCATCATATAATAATATCGTTATTTTTCAATTTCATACACACCTTTACGACGTACACACAGAAAACCGAACTTTACATTTTACATGTAACTGTACATGTGTTCGCAGTCAGCTCGCAGATTGCTGATTACATATCGATGAGAGTCAGCTGGTGTTGACACGAGCTGGTTTTGGCGCCAAACTACAAACACAACCTACGTAATGCGAGTTCGATTGCGAGCAAGTCGATAGTGGATTATACATAATGTATTTACTATCGGATTTTGTATTTTGGTCGATTGGATTCAAAACGCTGCTGTGTAATAGGTGAATTAAAGTACATCGATCTTGGCTTCAGTTTTCGATTACCATAGGAGCTATAAGGTGTTTGCTACGCTCACCTCCTAGTTTAGGCCTTCGGCCTCAGACTTGTGTGGTATTTTAAAATAAAGTTTGTCTTGTTTAACGAGGTGAAGTTAGGTCTAAACAACCTTCTATACCACTCAACCTCAACCTTTACCTAACGTTACCACACAGTCACTTACACGTGTAAGTGGTGACTGTGGTGATGAGCGCACGATTGCCACCCGCCGAGTCTGCTGCAAGCTTTACTACATAACGGAAAGCATTTTAAATTTCCTTTCTCAAAACG